>JAYESA010000004.1:321112966-321622966 GCA_036927795.1 Iris macrosiphon
CTGGACTCATACTTGATTTACGTGTCGGGTCTTGGATTCACTTGTACTAGTTGGGACAGGGAAATACTCGAGTAGACATGTAAATATTCCCAACTAGAATTATTGGAATCACCCCCTCGTGTCTAATCTGGAATGATAGCAGCCGCACACCCAGTGTGCGGTGAGCCGTACTTACCCCTAGCCGTTTACATATCGAAACAGTTATTTCAAAGACACGAGTTCATTCTTTCTAGTCTGGACTCACTTGCATTCTTGACTGGTCTCACTTACATGTTTCTGGACTTGACTCATTACATTTATTCTTGCTGGACTCACTACACGTTCTTGTGCACATACTTGATCTTAGTTTAGATTTCTTGTATCTTGCAGTCATTATTATCTTGCTTCTGATATTCATGCATCTTTACCTTTATGCACCAGTGATACATATATATTTTCTTGTTTCATACTTTATTTCCTTCACCTTGCTACTTGCTACAACTACTTTATAGTTTTTATCATTTAACTGGAACTGCTGTTAGAGGTGTACTTGCTCCAATCCTGACTGGATATATTTTTCAGAGAATCCGGAGGATTAGTGTCCAACGTATTATGGACCTCAGCCTGTCGATGGTGCAGACAGGGACCCCCTAGTTTAGGAGTAATTTTTGGGTTGGTAGCCGGGATCACTAGGACCTCAGTTATTGTTTTTATTAGCTTTGGTACCAAATTTGTTCCCGGTTTTGGATTGAGACCTTGTATTGTATATGATTCAGGATGTTGTATTATTATTATTGATGTTGTTATTGTTTTAGTTGTTGTTGTTTAGACTTTGTAGTTGTTAGACTTCTGTGTTATCTTATCGTGCTTAGATTCATGATTGAGTACTTGTGTTATCATTATGATAATGCTCCTCCATTTGGAGTTGATATCTTGACAGGTATATATATTGATTGTGTGAGATTGTTAGCTAGATAGTAGACCTAGACAGCGTTCTACCACCGATGTTGTGGCGTAGGCTGGACGTACCCACGACTCATGCCCAATTTTCTGGGTGAGGATCGTGACACCCACATGGTAAAGCAACCCAAATTAGCAACTCCAGGCAGGCTCCACAATGGTCTATGCTGCAAAACTGGCAAGGGACTAGGTCCTCAGAGGGACGTAACAAGGTACAAAAAACATCATGCCAAAGTAAAACAGTATAATGCCATATACTCAAGAGTAAACTACTGTAACCATCTAAGTGATATGCACATGAGAACATCACTCGTAATCAGGCTGAAACTACTACAAGCTCTATGTCGGGGAGCCCATAGCAGGAAGTAATATCTTGTAGGGCCAGTAAATGTGTCAAAGATCTGGGACAGAGTCTAAGGAACCTCCAGTAATATTGTATATATATATATATATATATATATATATATATATATATATATAAACATAATTAGCCTGTAGTATGGTATGTTTCTCCTCACCCAATGTAACCTCAAGTCTCATGTCCACGACGTCTAATGTCCATAACACGCAAGGTCAGGACCTCTAGCTAGTACAACAAGTCATAATGATATATGTATATAATATACAAGTCTCATATCATGAGTCTTGTAATCCTATACATAATCACCATGAATACCTCAAGAAGGATTATGTCACATGAAATAGTGTCAAGTATCCTACGGTCTGACGTGTAAGGATACAAGCACGTGAAATGGAATCATGGTATTAACTCTCTAAGTGACGTTACTCGACTCCGCTTACGACGTCGACACCCAAATCTTGTTCGGATGCTAAGAAATATCTCACGGCCCTAGGATAAACACACACATAAACCATATCAAATAACTATAATAACTAAATAAGATAATCAAAGATTAAGGCAAGGAACTGTGATACATCATGGCAAGGTACACTTGCCTGTTGTATGTGGCTGCGATATTGTCTGTCCGACATTCTCTACTGGAAGAGTAGCAGATCCAAGATGCCCTGTTAAATATATTCTAATCAATAACCATACACGCTAACTACTTTAAGATAACACGAAAGATCGTTGCACAACCTCAACTTTCAGTTGACGTTCTTGTCCAACAATCCAATAGTTGTATAGCATTGAACAACGTGCCAAGATACACGTGCCATGCCACTCTCAAAATATGTTGTGAGGGTGTCTTAAATCGACATACCACACGTACTTATAGGAACTTACATGTGTTTGGCTACACGTAGTCATATATGTACGTAGGAACGTATCGATATCGCAAAACTTGCACCATTGCTATCCTATTCATCTAACATGCATGGAACCTCTTAATCATGTATTTTAACATAATTTATTACTGAATTAATCATAATTAATATTCTGAAATTATTTCTAAATAATCAAAACTAACCAAACATTAGCATTGCATGTCATTATTTGCTTCGGACGACAACTAGTCATTCTAACCAACTTTGGCACATAATCTTGACATACAATCTCCATGTTGACATTCAAATATGATTAAATAAGAAATTAATACATTAAATATTCTGGAATTAATATACTTTAATTTCTGGAATTTATTTGCTTCATTAAAATATAACAACTATCAAAGAACTATAACTAGTCTTGATGTGACGTGTCCGTGTCAAGGTTGTTCATTGATTTGGGGATAATTTTTGTACGTAAAAATATAGATCTAATGCATGAAACTAATTATAAACATCATATATCATTAATATAAATTTACACAAGGTCTTATTCATGAAAAATAGGGAAAGAAACAAAGTTGGAAAACTTACGCGATTGTGATTACGGCGGGGACATTTTTCGTGACTACGGCCAAATGGGGTACCAAACGAACTCCAAACCTCTCAAAACTTGACGAGGCTCTTGGGGAATTCAAGTATGATGTAAATGTAGGATTTTAGGAATTTTTTATACTGTGGAGGGGTCTGAACTGCTGCTGTAACCAGCAGCCAATATTTGGCCAAAAATGGGTTCGATTGAATTTTTTTATGGAGTTGTGGCCTGTAGGGAAGGAGAGAGGAAGAGAAAAAGAAGTAGAAGAGGGAGAGAATGTGAGGAAGGAGTTTTATTTTTGTGAGCGAGAGAAAAGGGGGGGCCGAACCTAATAATTAGGTTTAAGTGTTGGGGAGTTGATAAATATTTATAGTTTAAATAGGTGGGTGGTTAGTATTTGATTTAATATTTAAAAATATGTGGGTAGGATTTTGTTGAGCCTTAATATGGTAAGAGGTTAAAATTTAAATTAGGAGATTGTCACAAAAATATTCACTTAGGATTTGGTTTGATCCAAAGATAGGAATATGCAACAAACTAGGGGTTTCCTAATTTTGAAATATGGAATTTAAATCTTTAATTGATTTGTTCAGATTTTATGGATATATTTTATATATAGAATGTGTTGTAAAATAGAAAAAATGTGTGGGGATTGTTTGTTAGGATTGGGATTTGGTTGGTTAGGATCTTGGGTAGTTAGGTAGTTAGGCCAACTATGATGACACCTATGTCACTTTCTATAAATAAAAACAAATAAATTTATATATATATATATATATATATATATATATATATATATATATATATATATAGGGGGTATTTGGGTAAACAACATGCCTACATGTATTTGGGTTTGGTTTGGTCAAGTTCTAGTCATAAGGAAGCAGTTTTACGGTAACCGTGGTTCTAGATATTTGTCAATATTTTTGGAGTATGGAAAGATCAAACAAATACAACATCCATGTCCCAAATATATTAGGTACAATCAAGATTAGTAATCTAAATTTTTTTGGAAGGAAAAATGTTGTGCATTGCTCCAAATATGCAAGCCATGACAAAGTATCATATATAAAAAAAAGATTTTATAAATTAATACTTTAAAATTTTAAATTAAATAAAATAAAATAAATAAATTAAAATGTACCAAATTGTCCCTATTCCGAAATAAGGGGGATTACAAATTCTCTCTTCATGCTGGTCTCCCACAGATCTGTCAAAGGTAAAATATTTTGTGCCCGGGATACTAAATAATACACTACCCTTTTGGCAATCTATCGTAGCATGACTGTCTCTCAGCCAGTCCATGTCTAAAATAACGTCAAAGTTACCCATAGGGAATTTGATCAACCGTGTTGGTAGTGAACGCCTGCACACTACGATCGAATACGCTATACATATTCTACTAACTCCTATGAGCCCATTACCGGTGAGTATATTTAACCTCTCTAGCAACGCCTCAAACTCTAATCTAATGCGCGTCGCGAATCATGCAGATACAAATAAATGAGATACGCCTGAATCAAACAATACTTCAGCCAAAAAAGATACGATAGAAATATTACCATCCACCACGTCGCCCGATGCTAAAGCCCCCTCCAAAGACAAGGTGAATGTTTGTCCTTGGCCCTGATGTGCTCCTCGCGGTTGTCTCCCTTGGTGACGCTATTGTGGCCTCTACTGGCCCTGCTATTGATTCTATTGTTACTGGTATATCTCATCTTGTTTCAGTAACGGACGCTGAGCTAATGGACGTGCTACTATCGCTGGACCTCTTTGTTGCACTGCTCCTGATGCCGGCAGCGCTGGGAATTGCTGAACTGGCCCTCCTAGCCTCTGAATCATTGGACAATTGATAATCCGATGATCTGGACTATCACACCTCATACATAACCCGTTTGCTGTCCTACAAACATCTCTAGTGTGGCCTCCTTTGCCACAATAAATACATCATGCCGGTGCTCCCTGGCGTTGTTGTTGTTGTCTTGGCTGCTGTCGAGTCGGTACTGTCACCGTCGAAACTGCAGCCCTCCTTGGCACTGAATCATGGATGCGAACGCCAGGTGATGGTGCTGACGTCAGAGGTACTCGTCCACCTCCTCCTCCACTCTTAGCATGAGACCTCTTCTGGCCTCATGTCCTTGCCGATAACCTTCGCATGGTAAGATCGTGCCTCCGAGCTGCTATCAGTACTTCTTTATAAGTCTGGTAGTCGTGCCCCTCTACCAGTTATAGAATCTCTATATGAAGTCCTTACTAGAACCTCATTGCTTTATCTGACTCCGTAGACACCATGGTCGGAGCGAATCTACTCAGCCTGCAAAACTCAGCTGCATATCCATCCATTGTTCTACCGGCCTGCTTAAGACCGATAATTCTCTATTGGAGCTTATACAACGCTACGACTTCAAAATATTTAGCCCTAAATTGAGCCCTAAAACTGTCCCAAAAGATAGGATGCCGCAAGCCAACCTCTACTAACGCCCACCACTCACGGGCAAGGTCTTGAAGCTGCAATCGGATCTGGTCAACTTGTTCATCAGCCGGAACCTTCGCCGCCGCCAGAATGACTTCGATGTCTTGGAGCCATGCATTTGTCGTGATGGCGTCCTCCGTGCCGTCAAAGTGTCTCGGGTTAAGTCGGTAAAATCTAACCGACGCCCCTGAATCAGTCATTTCTCCTCTTTCCAGGGCCATCTGTAAACCTTGACTCAACAAGATATTCTGCTCTTGTTATTGAAAAATATTGATGTTGTTGCACTGCCATCTGATGCTGCTACGTAGCCATTATTCTCTATAATGCCCCAGTCCTAAAATATGTAGGACTAGGAATATGTAACATGCCAGCTACATATTCGACCAGACTCTGGTCCGACTCGAATACGTATAAGCTGTATTATAATGGTCACTATCTAAATAATCAAGTAAAGATAAATATCTATGCCTCAATCCACGATGAACAGAATACAACAAGAATGAGCTACATGTGCTAAAGTCTGCCGCCCAGTAACACACAAGCTCGAATAGACTTGAGGAAGAAATATGAGTCTATAAAACTAAGCTACATCAGCAGATGAATAAACAATATGAATAATTAACCATAACTCCGGTAGAAATGATATAAGTACCTGGCACCAATGCTCGCAGGACAAAGCAACACACAACAGCAACTCCAGACAGGCTCCATAACGGTCTATGCTGCAAAACTGGCAATGGACCAGGTCCTCAGAGGGACGTAACAAGGTACAAGAAACAACATGCCAAAGTAAACAATATAATATCACATACTCAAGGGTAAACTACTATAACCATCTAAGTGATATGCACGTGTGGACATCACTCGTACTCCGGCTGAAATCACTACAGGCTCTGTGTCGGGGAGCCCATAGCAGCAAGTAATATCACGTAGGGCCAGTATATGTGCTAAAGAACCTCCAGTAGTATAGTATATATATAAATAATCAGCCTGTAGTATGGTGTATCTCTCCCCACCCAATGTAACCTTACGTCTCATGTCCACGACATCTCATGTCCATAACATGCAAGATCATGACCTCTAGCTAGTACAACGAGTCATAATGATATCTATATAATATGCAAGTCTCATATCACGAATCCTATAAGCCTATACATAATCACCATGAATAACTCAAGAAAGATTCTGTTACATTAAATGGTGTCAAGTTTCCTACGGTAAGACGTAATTCGTAAAGCCAGCACGTAAAAAAATAGGATCGTGGAGTCAACTCTCTAAATGACGTTATACGACTCCGCATATGGCGTCGACACCCGAATCTTGTTCGAACGCTAAGCAACGTCTAACGGTCCCAGGTTGAATAGGTACTTCACAGAAGTATATATATAGAAAGAACACAAGCATAATATAGTAGAATCTACTGCAAGTTTGGCAATGTAAACTTGTCTGGGTTCTGAACTCCGTCAACTACTCCTGTAAAAGTAGAATCTGTAAGTACGCCTCCGGATGCTGAAACAAACATTACCATTATTCTCTGAATACTTGAAATAGCTAAGATTGACTATCCATAAGTCTCATTTGGACACAGGGCTGAAAACGACAGTTTTGGGTCAAAGCGGGGTCCACAAGTGGCCCACTTCATACCAAAAAGCTTGACGGAGACAAAGTTCTCCAAATTTAGAAAACTTAGTCTTTATGAGTCTAGAACGATGGCACAAACTCAATAGAGTATCCAAAATTCGATTCCGGTGAGCCGATCACGAAATCAACCGACAAGTGGAACCGTGGGACCCACGAAACGATATTTCGTCAACTTTCTCAGAATCGAACCAAACAAGGGTCACAGGACCAGCGTAATGCTGCGAATCTGATGGCGCAAGTTTTGTTGCGAAATGACAAGCACACACGAGGTTATGACAAGTGTCGGAATAGGCCGATACGGTATTTTTCGACGGATACGCGTTGATTCCGGTGTGCACGCACATCCAAATCAACTTTCACAAAATCCCACACGTCCGCGTTGACGATACGCGCCTTTCGATAAAATCCTTACACGATGAATTCTTCTCGTTTGGCATAACGCACCCCGTATCGAGAAATTTTTGGTTCTGAAATCAGGATTTTTTTCAACTTCAACGCTGAATTGTCTGCGATATAAATCAAATAAAAATAAACTAATTGAAGAGATTAAAACTTGGTTATGTTGTCTAAATTACTGTTCAAGTAAAATTTTAAAATATTAACTAGTTTGGAAGAAAATTAGACACGAACATGAGAGGTTGGAACAGTTTATGAACTGTTCTGGAACAGGTTTTTAGCCAACTTTGAGTCAATTTTCCTCTTAAACCAGGACTCCAAAAATTATTCTACTTGAAAGCAGTCGTAAAGGGTTATGTCGTGAACGTACCAGAGAAGACAGATCAAAAAATGGTTACATGACGATGTAGAGATCGGACCGCGAAGAGGTAAAGTTGAACTGTTGCTGCTGCTGCTGCTTGTGATGTCGGAGCGAGCTGTTCGCGGCGGTGCGCGGCGGGGTCGACGGCGGTTAGCGGCGGCCGTCTGGACTGAGGGGGTAGTCTGGTCTATGGTATATATAGGAAGTGAAGGGGGGTTCAGAAGGGTAAACGAGGGGTCGGGGGTTTCGGGGAGAGGAACGGAGAGGGTTGTAGAAGCATGAAATATGCTGGGGAGTTGTACGCATAAAATCCCTAACATACATGAAGTCCGCATAAAACAGAGCTTCAGCGCTGTGTGGCGTAAAAATATAACTTCAGAGCTATACGAGTAAAACAAGAGCTTCAGCGTTCTGTGGCATAAAATATGGCTTCAGAGCTGCCCGCGTAAAGCAGCGCTTCAAGACTGTTTGGGCGTAAAAGGTTGCTATACCCTCCGGCGTAAAATACGTTTGTTTTTAATGCACCATAAAGTTGTACGAGGAACTCTTCGTATTCCTCGCATGAATCTGTCAGACAGAACAGTGAACCTGACTCCTGACAAAAAGTGCTGCAGGACGATCGAGAGGACGACTGTGATGATAATTTTGCACAGAGACCCAGACTGTCGTTTAGTGACATATTCTTAATACAAGTCGCTTTTACGCATATGCTGCCTAATCTACATGGGCAAAAATGAGCTTTTACGCTCAAGATGAGACGAAACCAGATGCCACATCAAAAGTTGTTTCTCGTATAGAGCTCGAGGCATATCTCGGCATTTAATGCACGAGATTGAGGCATATCTCTGCATTAAATGCATAAGATTTGATTCTATTCTTTATAATTTTGTCATGACTGGGGGAGCTAAAACTAGGGCTAATACGCTTACATCACCATCCTTGTATTTTATGCCAACAAGGCTATTTTCAACTATAGGAGTACGCCGTATGCTATCTCCTCGAAATACGCCAACTCAGGCTATATTTGCAAAGGTACGTGATAAGGCTATTTGGCCCAGAATACGCTCAAGATCTCAGTCATGATGGATAATTGGCTATTTTACGCTGGTTATCTATTACTCATGCATCCTCAAGTTCTTCACATTTTGGCTTCTACGCCAACAAGACAGCTATTTGGCTTCTACGCCAACAAGACAGCTATTTGGCTTCTACGCCAACAAGACAGCTATTTGGCTTTTACGCCAACAAGACAGTTATTTGGTTTTTATGCCAACTATCTTTACGCGAGGGGCAGTTATCTACGTGTCTTGCATGCCATGATCTTCGAGAAGCAGTTATACGCGTTACCGTATAATGGGATACGTGTCATACGCAGATTCAGAGGATCATTCAAACGTAGGTAGCAGTTGTTATAACCGTCGCGTAAAAGATGCCACCTTCTCCACAGTTTGGCTTCTACGCCAACTGGACAGTTATTGTGACTGATCTCTATATATAGAGACTCCTGGTCACAGAATCGGGAGAAAAAAAAGGGGCGGGCAGAGAAAGAATCTGAGAGAGAGCACAGACATAGAGTGTTGATTGACAACTTTGGCAACGAGAGTTCAATCCTCCCTGCAATCTTTGAAGCTTCTTCTTCTTCTACAGCACTTCTTCATCATCGTGTGGTCCAAGGGACAAAGTGATCGACCGTAGATCAGACTCCTATAGCAATTTTTCTCCAGAATCATTTTTTTTGTACTTAACATCCTCGTATAGGATTAATTGTACTCTTTTTCTTGTTTGTAAACAAAGAAAGGGTTTCGTATAAACCTAGTTTTATTCTTTTGTTTATCATCAAATATAAGATGGCGACTCTGCTGGGGACTACTTTCTCATCTGACGAGAAAGCAATTGCTCAACACGATGCTGTATCCGTAGGATCGACGAAGAAGACTTTGGTCGTCCAATTCGACCAATCTACTTATGAAGACATGCTTCGTGCAGGGGGTAGCTCTCATTCCCTCTCTGTCCAGGACAACAGGAAGCTGCGTAAAGTGTGGATGCCCAAGACATCCTCTACCCTTCCTGCAAACTCTCCTTCTCTGATCAACAAGGTTGTGACAACACAGCCTATACGCCTTGCGCGTAAAACTCCGTCTCCCGTCTGTGACGTGGCAGACAAAACTTCTGGCATTGCCTCAGTGCCAATCCAGAAGTCTAACATGCTTCCTGCGCGTAAAACTCCGTCTCCCATCTGTGACGTGGCAGACAAAACTTTTGGCAATGCCTCAGTGCCAATCCAGAAGTCTAACACGCGCCCTGCGCGTAAAACTTTGTCTCCCGTCTGTGACGTGGCAGACAAAATTTCTGACAAGGCCTCAGTACCAATTCGGAAATTTCAAACGCGCCCCGCGCATAAAATTGTATCTCCCATCTATGACGAGGCAGATGAACCCTTCGATCACATCAAAGGAAAATGAGTGGCGAATCTCTCAACCTCCAGGCTTGTACGCCCACAAGAGAAGAAATTGCCCACTCTTCAGATTATGCGTGACGCTGGAGGCTGTTTGAGGACTTTCCCTGCTTTACGCGAACCTGTGCAGAACTCCAAATTATGCCAGGATAAATCTGTCCGCGTAAAGAAGACCCGTTTCACGGGAAAATATGCTCCTCAGATGGATGATGGATCGTACGCTACTCACATGGGTGAACTGTTGTATTTTTATGGCAGAGAAAGAGTTATGGTTCCCAATCTCTACGTTCCGACTAATATAAAAAGGCAGAATAAGCCTTCTTCTTCTTCTGTTAATCCCCCTGATTTGTGCGATTTCTTGATCCAGAAACGCAAAGACAAGAGATCTTCTGATATGTCCATTACACCCCCTAGGGAACATTGTTGTAATAGCCATAAAGTTGTAATTAACTACTACTGTTCTAAGGCAAAACGGTCAGTTTTCGACCGATTGAACTACTCTTTGTCCTTACAGGAAGAAGAACCGACATTCACGTCGGTAAACATGGCTTCGCACAGTCCTAGAGGAAGGTCAAGTTCAAGACGTCATCCCTCTAGAACTTCAAGCCAAAGGAGATTTGACAGACTCCTTGAGAATATTGAAGCAGGTGTTTTTCGGAACACTCGTTCGAGGTCACGACAATCGGCTTCATATTCTTCTGATTCCAACACTGGGGGTCGCCAGCTTTCTGAATTTGATGCTGAAAGTATAGACTTAATCTCTACGGAGATCTATAATAATCCCTCAGTGGCATCCAGAGAAATGGGAGTTTATGCCGTTAGAGATGAACATAAAGAGGCTTCCCAATTAGGAAGTACGGAGCAACGAATTGCTGTATTGGAAGCATCGCTTAAAGAGATGCATACCATGATAGAGAGCATGCGCCAGATGATGGTGACTCAATATGCAGCTGCAATAGCTCAAGCACCAGTTCCTCCGACTCAACTACGTGTGGGGGTAGACATACCTCCATCCAATGCAAGCTAGGAGCATGTTCCAAATCAAGAGTTAGCTGCTCCTCAACCTCTTAACCCAGAAAATGTATTGCCTCCTGTTGGAGTTACAATACAACCGATATCTCACCTCTCTGCTGTCCCTTTCCCAACTAAAGATCCGATACAGGCAGTTCGGGAACTAAAAGCCCAATTTAATGCCCTGAAGCATAAGGATCAGCTCAAGAAGTTGGGAATCAACCAGCCATACCCAGCTGTCTGGGACAAGATCCCTTTCCCACCAAAATACAAACTACAGGCTATGGTTTTGTTTGAGGGAAAGACGTCACCAAGCCAGTATATGAACTACTTCAGCATGATGACGGTGTTGTTGCAGGAGAATGACGCCCTTCTCACTCGGGTATTTAAGGGCTGTCTGTCTGGAGTGGCCTACCAATGGTACCGTAGTCTAGCGGACAATTGTGTTACTTCTTTTGAAGATTTCAAGACCCTGTTCTTCGCTCGATTCTACGAGGGAGGGATGGACATGTCTATGTCATCACTCATCGAAGTAAAGCAGAAGGAGAAAGAAAACGTTCGTATTTTTATTGAACGTTTTCGTCAAGCTACTTTGCAGATGCCTCCTGGAGTTCCGAATTCAGCTTTGGTGGACATTTGCAGGAAGAACCTTCTTCCACTGATCTCAGTGTTCACGGGACCATATCAGTTCCATGATTGGCCCTCGTTTATCATATCGACGGTAGCCGCTGAAGATAACAGTCGGAAGGCTCGTGATAACGGAATCATGATCTCTACCTCTGATAGAGGGAAGCGGTCATCCTCCAATAACGACCATACTCGTAGTTCCAAAGGAAAGAAAGCTCTGGCAATCAATACGTCCAGACAACATACTCCAGTAGCTACGCAGGCGAATCCTGGGACTTCTAGGCCTAAAGAAGAATATTCTTTTGATGACGACGATATTCCGAGCATATTCGATTGGCTAGTCAAGAGTGGCAAGCTTACTCTCCCAGAGGTAAAGCGCCCAAATGAAGTCGGCAGTACCAATAACCCTAAGTACTGCATTTTCCACAGATACATACATCACCCCACAAAGGCATCTTATGTACTGAAAAGGAAAATCCAGGAGTTGATCGACGCCAAGGCCATCACTCTGCGTAATAGCGAGAAGACGGTCACTGCCAACATGATCTCACTCCAGTTTGGCAATCTGCCCCCTCAAAAAGTCCCGGATGGTGTGGTACCTATTCCACGGGCAATGATGAACATTGTTAATCTCCGTCCAACCAGGGGTCAAAATCATGACCTAGTGCCCCTAACTACTAAGCGTGGGGAGATCATGTGGGTTCACCCTGATCTGGTGTCAGAAATTGAGGAAGAGACTCAAGCTGCTAAAGCTAAGTCTAAAAAGAACTCAAGATGTAAACCATGTCATATGGTTGCAATATCCCCGACATCGGAAGAAGAGGCTTTGGCAACCGGAACCCGGTCAGGGAAAGTCTACCTCAAAGACTATGGAGGGAACCAGGAGGAAGCAACGACAGACACTTCAGCTGCCAAACATCCAGAACCTGAACCTGTTATGCCAGAAGCAAGTCCTTCCAAACCAACTTCGGTGGACAAGGGTAAACAAAAAGAAGTTCGTTTCGATAAGCCTTTGAATAATATTCACAACAAAGGTTTAGAGAAACCATATAACTTCGATATTTTGGCTCAGTTGGCCAATACTCCGGCCAGATTGTCTATCTTTGAGCTACTCAGGCTATCCAAAGATACTCGTCAAGCCTTGAGTGAAGCATTGATGCAGGCAGATGTATGCTTGACTCAGCTCAAGTCCCCTGATAAAGAGCCTGTGGCATGTCCTCAATGCCATAGTGTGATGGAAGTGGTCCCTAACATCACTTTCACTCAAGAGGACATGTTGTTGAAACATAACAGACATGACAGGTCGCTTTATTACACCGGATACATCGGCTCCATGGAGGTAGACCGGATTCACATAGATCCGGGATCGTCGATCAACATTATCCCTCATAGTCTGCTAAGACCATTGAGGATTCCTACAAGTGAACTGGCTTACACTACCACTACAATCATGGGCTTCAATGCCAGGAAAAGCAGGCCGTTAGGGAAGATTCGTCTGAGGATCCAGATTGGTGACCTTAGATCAGTGGCTACATGCTACGTCATTGATTCAGAGGTATCTTACAACATTTTGTTGGGCAGACCATGGATCCACGACCATAATATTGTTTCTTCAACTCTACACCAATGCTTCAAATATGTAGACGCTCAAGGGACAGTGAAAACAGAGTTTGCTGATCTCAATCCGTTCAAAGGAGTTGAGTCCTACTATTCTGATGCCATGTTGTACACCCAAGACTACATAAAGGAGGTGTCAGGCAGGATGGAGGAGGAATCCCACCGGGAGCCGGGAGAACCATCTGCTGAGCAACCTTTGTCAATCCAAGTGAAAGGGCGGACTACCCGTCCGAAAGTCATGGAACCTATGACTATCCACTTGGGCAAAACCAAATCGGGAGGAGGAAATGATCCCCTAGTGATCAGTCTGAACAAGAAGCCTCCACCTTTGGTCATTGACCTTAGGCGCAACAAGCAGCCGACTGATGTAAATATAACCGGGAACGTAGTTTCTGACGATAATAAAGATTCTCTTTTCCAGTATACTGACGCTCAATTTCCTAATCAGGAATCTTCCCCTCATAATGATATAGAACCTATAGCACAAAAATTCTTGGAAGCTATAGATTTCTATCATCCGTATGTATGGGAAGTAGCATCAACATCTAATGTCGTCACGACATATGGGCCGCATGAAGATTCTATCTTTATTGTTCTACCTACTCGCAACGATCATCATCCGATAGTCTTTGGTCGCATGCGGAATAGACCGATTGTACAAGAAGATTCTCACAAGTCTGATGCTGGGAAAATGCAAGTCCACGGATATAGTCCACAAGCTTTGAAGATTATGCAAAGCATGGATTATGACTTGAAGTTGGAGCCAGGCCTCAACTATGGAAAAGGCAGACGAATGCCGTTGCATGGTGATCCCTACTGTCAACGAACTCGTTTTGGGTTAGGGTATACCACATCTCTTGCAACTTCGAACAATTCTGAGTCAAGTGAGGAGACCATTTCCTCGTATCAAGATGATTCGTCATCCTCCGATTCAGATGATGAACTCGAACGGGCATTATCAGTAAACATGGTGTTGACAGATTCCTTCGAAACAAAGGAAGAAGAATCTGAACCATTTGAGAATGAATCCTGGGCACAGCAAATGGATACACAATGGGAACTCCGGTTCGAACAAAGAGAACCACCCACTGAAGATCAGGTTATCCAAGTCAATATTGGGGATGAATTTTCACCAAAGCCGATATTTATCAGCAACAATCTTTCCGAAGAAGAAAAGAAAGAAATGATCCAGCTGATAAAAGAATATATCGACGTCTTTGTATGGAATTATAAGGATATGCCAGGTCTTGATCCTAAGGTGGCTACCCATAAACTCAACATATTGTCCAATTCAAAGCCAGTAAAGCAACACCAACGCCGGTTCCGCCCGGATATGATGGATGCCATTGAAGCTGAAATCAAGAAACTAATAGCTTGTGGGTTCATCCGGGAAGAACAACATCCTGAGTGGGTCGCTAATGTTGTCCCGATTATGACGAAAAATGGGAAAGTCCGTATTTGCATCGACTTCCAAGATCTAAATGCGGCTTGCCCTAAGGATGAGTTCCCTCTTCCCATCACAGACGTCATGATCGATAATACGTGCGATTTTGAGCGCATGTCTTTCATGGACGGATTTTCAGGATATAATCAAATTAAGATGAATCCTGAAGATGAGAAGCATACTGCCTTTCGTACACCATTGGGGGTATATTGCTATACAGTCATGCCTTTTGGATTAAAGAATGCCGGGGCTACATATCAGCGAGCTATGAGTAACATATTCCATGAGCATTTACGCAAAATGGTGGAATGTTACGTAGACGATATTGCTGTCAAAAGTCGCCTCAGGGATAATCACATCCAAGACTTGAAGACAGTATTCGAGTTGATGCGCCAACATCAACTCAAAATGAACCCTACAAAGTCCTTTCTTGGTGTATCTAGTGACAAATTTCTGGGATTTGTCATCACTGCTAAAGGCATTCAAGTTGACCCTGACAAAGTGAAAGCTATCCTAGAAATACGACCGCCCCATAATCTGAGAGAACTCAGGGGATTTCAAGGTCGTCTAGCTTACATCAGGAGATTCATATCCAACCTCTCTGGAAGATATCAACCTTTTTCTCGTCTAATGAAGAAAGGTGTGTCATTCGTATGGGACGAAGCCTGTCAGCAAGCGTTTAATGATATCAAACGCTATCTTACTAATCCTCCAGTTCTGGTGCCTCCCGTCATAGGAAGACCATTTTTGCTATATGTTCGAGCAATGGATCATTCTTTAGGGGCTCTCCTCGCACAGAAGAACAATGAGGGTCATGAACAGGATATCTACTATCTAAGCAGGATGATGGTCGGAGCTGAACACCGGTACAATCCAGTAGAAAAAGAATGCTTGGCTCTAATGTTTGCCATTCAGAAGATGCGATATTACGTGACGGGCCAAACTATTCATATCATCTCCAGAATCAATCCACTTCGGGTATTGATGAATAAACCGAGTGTTCTTAATTCCCGACTCGCGACTTGGGCGATGCTATTAACACCGTATGATATGGTGTACGTCCCTTAGAAGTCCATGAAAGGTCAAGCCTTGGCAGATTTCTTGGCTGCCCATCCAATTCCGAAAACCTCCAAATTATATGAGGACATTCCCGACGAAGTTGCAGAATATAATTCGGCAATGGAAGGTGATACATGGCAGCTATTCTTTGATGGTGCTTCCAGGACTGGTCCCAAGGGAAACGTAGTTTCAGGAGTAGGAATCGTTCTGGTGACTCCTGATAAACTCGTCATCTATCGATCATATTCTCTTAGTGAACCCTGCTCCAATAATGTGGCAGAGTATAATGCTCTACTAATCGGGCTTCAAGTCGCTAAAGAATTAGATATTGAATACCTGGAAGCTTTTGGTGATTCTCAGCTGATTGTCAATCAGGTCAGAGGAATATATGAAGTTCGCAATCCAGACCTCATTCCTTATCACCAAACAACGATCGAGATAGCAATGTCTTTTAAAGGATTCTTCTTAGAGCATGTTCCTCGATCTCAAAATTTGAAAGCTGATGCACTGGCCAGTCTAGCTGCGGATTTAGCTATTCCTATAAGAAGGCAGAATTCGGTGACCCTTCTTAACAGTGATTTGTTTTGTGTGAAAAATAATTTTTACATAGAACGCAGCTACGCCATAAATACGGTTCCTCCTAAGAGAGATTGGAGAAGTCCCTTTATAGACTTCGTGTCATACGGAATCTTACCAGAGGATCCTAAAGAAGCAGTATCTATCAAAAGACGATCATTACGTTTCTATTTTGATTCTTCTTCACAAAGTCTATATCGCCGAACATATGATGGACTGTTGTTACGATGTCTCTCTGATGAAGATGCAAAGCGGGTTATCCGAGAAGCTCATGACGGAGTATGCGGAGCATATCAACCCGGTCCTAAGTTACAGGATCTTATCAGGAGGATGGGCTACTACTGGCCTACTATGATAGCAGATGCCGTAAAATATGCAAGACAATGCAAAGCCTGTCAGGTTCATGCAGATTTTATACATCAGCCTTTTGAGTATTTACATCCTACTATTGCATCATAGCCCTTTGAGGCCTGGGGTATGGATATCATTGGTCCTATTCACCCTTCGTCTTCTAGAGGACATCGGTTTATATTGGCCATCACTGATTATTTCTCCAAATGGGCGAAGGCGATACCTCTTGCTGAGGTAAAGACATCCAACGTGATCAGTTTTATGAAGCACCATGTAATTTATCGTTTTGGGATACCCCGAAGGATAATTCATGACAATGGGCCTCAAATCATCAGTCAAGCATTTCACCGATTTTGCGATAAGAATCAGATACAAAATATGGCCTCAACGACATATAATCCTGCTGCTAATGGTTTAGCGGAAGCCTTCAACAAAACCATCATCAAACTCTTGAAGAAGTTTGTCTCTTCGAACAAAAGAGATTGGAACAAGAAATTGGGAGAATGTCTGTGGGCATACCGCACAACGATATGAGCACCAACAGGTTGTACCCCATTTTCATTGGTTTACGGGAGTGAAGCAGTTCTTCCGATTGAAGTTCAAATTCCATCACTCAGAATAGCAGTGGCTAATGAGCTGACTCAGGAAAATAATGATCGTTTAAGACTTCAAGAGCTAGAAGGATTAGACGAGAAATGCCTTCAAGCTCAACAGCGCATTAAGCTCTACCAGGCACGCATCTCCAGAGCTTTTAATCAAAAAGTGAAGAAAAGAGTGTTCAAAGTTGGTGAGCTAGTTTTAGCTGTAAAGAGGCCAATGATCATTACGCACAAAAGTAAGGGAAAATTCTAGCCCAAATGGGAGGGCCCTTATGTGGTTGAAACAACATTTTCAAATGGCGCTTACAGATTAGCCAAGCCTAATGGAGATTTGATAATGGCTCCTATCAACGACAAATTCCTGAAGAAGTACTATGCTTGATTTCCCTTGCTTAACGGGGTATGATGAAGATCTTCTTCTGACGATACTGCATACAAAGATTAGTTGGATCATATTCTATCATGTTCTTATGACCTCTGAATAGATATGTTTAACTAATTTGAAACTCCAAAGCCTATCACGTCCATATTACCTCTGATAGTGTTTTATATACAAATTTAGTTGGATTATATTCTATCATGTCCATATTACCTCTGAATAGATATATTCAGTTGAACCCTACCGAGAGTATATCATGTCCATATTACCTCTGATATCACTTTCATCCTAGCCTTTCATTTATATTCTAAAGTGATGGGTCCACAAAGTCAAAAAATGTATCTTTATTATCTTTGGGAATAGCAAATTACAAAAGGAGCAGAAAGGTACATCATTGGGGAGGAGCAGTTAAATCGTGAATCTGTTGCGCCAAAGCAGCCATCCTTTCATTCTTGGGGTTTAAAATGTTAGTGCAAGCCCGTTCCAGCCTTGCCTCGTCATTGCTCAAGAGAGATAGTTCGGACAGAGTATCAACCAAACTCGCGTGGATGACACCCACATGTGCCAAGTTTTGCTGAGTTATCTTCACTTGGCCATCCAATACATCGTGAACTAGCGATGCTTTGAGAAGCCTCTCCCTTATCTGAGCAAGTTCAGCTTTCAATTCTTGAACCCTCACTTTGTATCCCTCACATTCAGCACGGCACTGAGCTAGTTGAGGAATACTCTCTACTAATACTGCATGCTCTTTCTCCATCTCTTGTTGACGTTCCTGGATAGATTTGTTTAAAGATTCCGTCTGTTGAGCAAGTCCTGCAGTTAGTGAGTCATACTCAGCCTGAACCAGGTCATCGATGCCGCCTCGAGATAGTTATAAATATTCGTTAATAGGTTGTTCTAAAACATTAACTATTTGCTCTAGCGCATTAGCTCTTTCAGCGTCATTGAAATTTCTAATCTGCGCTATGGTGAGATTGGAGGACATCTTCAGAGCATCAAAGCCCATATTCTTCTCCAGCACCATGGATATCAATTCTTTCAAAGTGAGGTAGAATATGCTAGTGTATTGATCCACTAGCATAGAAAAGCTCGAATGGACGCTGGAAGTGGCCGCAATATCGGTAAACCTCCTTTGTGGAATGACTGTAGAGGATGTTGCCACAATCGTTGCTTCAACAAACGACGCGACAAAAGAAGAGATGCCAACAATGGTTAAAGTTGCTGGCATGCTCGATGAAGGAGGCACAATCGAGATGGTAGGCTCATCCTCCTCTGATGTTATTTGAACTACTACTAGCAGGATGACACCCGAGAATGTTGTGGATGAAAGATCAGCAGCTTCAAAATATACTTCTTCAACGTCGGGCACCACCGTTTCATTAGCTGGATCCTCAACAAAGTCAGAAGTTGTGTCAACTCCGCCCTCCCCCGAGACATCTTCACCTGAAAATAAGATAAGAGAAAATTAATATCAATTTGATGTTAATTTTCCTGAAAAAAGCGTGAAGATAATATTTACCCATGGCCGATGGTATGTATGTTGCGTCTGCAGCCTGTATAGCTAAATCATTTCTCAATGATGCTAAACGAGCTGTCATACCTGGAGAAGAGGGTACACCAACTGACGCCAACGGGTAGTCATCCCAGTCATCACCCAAATCTACTCGAGGTTCATCGGGTGGAATCTCGATTGGAATACTTACAGACGAAGGAGGGGCTAATCCCATTATTTGTCTTGGTAAAGGTATTCTGACTCTTATTATACTCGCCCCCGAAGGCGATCCAGAAGCACTACCAGTAACGGTGGTAGCGGCAGTAGTCGCGGGCAAAGAATCTCCAGCACTGGCAGCTAGCTAAAATTGTGGAGGTTCCCTCTCTAAAAGGCGAAGGACCCCTAATCAAAGAATCACCCCCAACAGGGGAAATAATAGGCTCACTCCTGGAAGAGGCCCCCTTGGTGGAAGTCTTTTTAGGACCTCCGGTAGTATGCTTCTTCTTGCGGGGGGAAGGCTCTTTCAGAGTAGAAGCCTTCCGTTTATGGGAAATGACGAGAGGCTCTGCTGGCGGAGCTATTACGCCTCTCGGTAAAATCACCAAATAGTCATCTGCACCGGTGGTTTCATCACCTTCATCAGAGGAGACAGATGGTATCTCCTCTCTTCCAGTGGACCTATGAGATAGCATTCTGAAACTTCCATGTACATCGAAATCACGATGGAAGGTATTGATGGACGCATAAAACTGTGCGTACGAATGAAGAATACGCAACTCCATGGAGAGAGAAGTCGCAGGCACAGTAAAGGTTGCTCCAGTACAACCCATGATGAAATACCGCCATCCTCTAGCTCCATCAATAAGTCCACCTTTGAACTTGAAGCTGGTGATAGGATTCCCCACGTGCAACTGGTCGTACCCAAATTGCCTGGCAAAACGGCTAGGCAGATAAGGCTCTAAGTAGCAGTGGTCCTCACTTCTGTACAGCAGGTGGGAAGGTCTAATGCAGACCAACCAGTAAAAGGCTTTAGGAGAAAGAATAGTCTTCCCCTGACCTGCATCCTGAAGTTTAGTCCCCTGTTGGTTGATATGCACGGAGGGGACGGTGCAGAAGAGTTTCCAACTATGGGCAAAATTGAGGGCTAGTCGACAATCTATGACGCTAGCCACATTCCAGAGAGAATTCTTGTAATTCAACAAGAAGTTATTTCCCGAACCACTGGAAGATCCGGAAGACATCACTCTGGTGTTGTGAAGGATTAATCATCCCATCAGATATAGGAATGGCAATTCCACTCTGGGATATCCTTCACGCTGCGTAGCATCGGCCAGTAGCCCATCAGTAATAGCCCTCATGCCAGCTTGTATCCTGCATACCATGGCAGGAAGCAGGCCCAATCTGGCTCCAAACACCAAACGCACTGTGGGCCATAAGATGTTGCGATGAATGCGATCCGCAGACGCGATGCCAGGCACTACCCATCGGCATAGCCAAATAGAGAGGAAGCCAGCCAGTTGAGCTTCCCTTGACAGAGGCTTGCGATAATGTCTCATATAACTGTAGGCTTTAGTGCCTACAGGATAACCCCCTATCTCTTCATTGAGAACACAATCTTGGGCCCCCGTATCTCCAATAAGATCATCGATCGTATTGGCATTGAGAATGCTCAAGGGGTTCAAAGGTTTGTCTCTGCTATCTACAACCTTGTCATGCTTGGCATTTCTGGCCTGATGGAAGAAAAGGTAGGATACCCATTTGTTGATATGGGCTAAATCAGAGGGCTCCCCGTAGAAGGTGGTGCATGCAAGATAGTGGCTCATCAGCTCTTGATACACTGCCACTACCCGAGGGTCGGTATCCTTCAGCTCCCTATTTGTGGGAACGTACTCTTCATAAGGAGTGTCTTCCATCGGCAGCTTTGAGATGTCTGCCATCTCATGAAGGGCTAGGCCCAACTCACCTATCGGAGTGGCGAAAGTCCCAGTGAGCGAGTTATATCGCTCCATCAAAGCTAAGAACAAGTTGGGGTTGAGAGGCAGCCCAACACTAATAGCACTCACAGTCGCGAACAAACCAATACTTTCCAGCTCCGTCTGAAAGTGCTTCAGGACCCATACAGTTAAACTGGCCATCGAAGATTCTGGGGGCTAAGCCATCCACTGGTTCGAGGGTTAGCCCTGGGGTATACTCCTCCCTGTCCCATAAAGTCATTGCAGAAAGTTGCTATTTGACGCGGCTGGATCAGTGAAGTGTCTTCACTCGGGACGCTGCCCGGCAGTAACCCTCTAAAGGGCATGACAGGGCATGAGGAACTGCTTACAAAGGCCCCTCGGTTTAATCATTTCCTGTAAAAGATCTTCCCCGGTTGACCATGAAGATCAGGAGTCAGAGTCCATGACATCTTCCTGGGATGTGTGGCATGGAAGAACGCAGAGATAGGGTAATCTTTGGGCATCTTTGGCAGATACATGATCATGCCCTCAGCAGAAAATACCCAATCTTCCTTCTTGGGCTTGGTCTGAGACTGCTTATCAATAACGTCCCCGAATAAGAAAGATGGTTTCTTATACTCAGTCCCATCTATGTATGTTAAGGGCTCCCCACTGATCATACTCAGCAACATTCGTTCTCCTTGGGCCGAGATCAGAGTTCTCCTTTCTTGAGGATACTCGTTTCCAGAGATGGGGAATGTCACATGGGACAAGTTCTCCAAATAGTTGGAATTCAGCATTCCAGCAGTAGAGCCCATCACTTCAGCCAGAGGGGGGATCTGTAGGTCCACTGCAAAAAGCAAGAAAATAAATTAGTTTTACGCTAGATGTTACACTCTTGCAGTATACGCCAAAACTTGACAGTCTGAGTTTTACGCCAGACTGCAAAAACTTGAGTCTTATGTTGGAATCTATTCCCAGTGCGAAAAACTCAAGGTTGGCAGTATATGCCAAAACCTAACAGTCTGAGTTTTTACGCCAGACTGCCAGAATTTGAGTTTTACGCTGGAATTTACATCCAGTGCGTAAAACTCAAAGTTTGCAGTATACGCCAAAATTTGACAGTCTGAGTTTTTACGCTAGACTACAAAAATATGGAGTTTTACGCTGACACATTAGGAATGTGGGCGTATTTGTGCATACACGTACAACGTGTACGGAGGGTTCTCTATTTTCTCTTGAAGTCTTTACCTGTGATGCCCGGTGCGTAGCTAGACGGCGGAGCACTTGGTTCAGAACGAGGCTCGCTTGGCCTAGTAGGGGTCGCTCGTGCTTGAGCAGTAGAGCGAGATGAAGAAGCGACTTTATTTCCCTTAGCGACGGAGGCCTGTTTTGCTGCCATGGCGAAACTCAGAGTTCTCAGAAAAGAGACGAAGACGAAGAGTTCTCAGAAAGAGACGAAGGGTTTTTACAAAAGACAGATGAAGGATTTTTCTCTCTCACGACCTGGGGCTATTTATAGAGTTCAGATGACTCTTCGAATCCTTAACCAAATCCGATTTTTAATAATCGGTTATGATTTGGGACCACGTCAGCCTATTATTTGAAAAGGAAGACGGATAGTCTTACTGCGTAACGGATCCAGATTTTACGCTCAGAAGCTACAGATCTATGATTTTACGCTTAGAAGATTTTACGCTCAGAAGCTACAGATATACGATTTTACGCTCAGAGGGTACAGATGCTACGGGTCTATGACTTTTCGCATATCTTAAAATTATGCAGGACAGGATACGCGTATATCTTGATGATTTGGGTCTTATACTAGAGAAGGCCAAATTACAAGGGTTACGCAGAAAATACCCCTTTTTGGTTACAAAACATTGCAAGTGCCTGAAACACACAGATGTCAGCGTTGAAGACGACTCTTCTTCTTGGGCCATTGGAAGTTCATTCGAAGTCTAGCCAGAATCCTTTACATCTAAGTTCATGTATGGCCTGATTCGACGGACATTTCTTGCCCTGTTTCGAGAAACTTTCGGGAAGCCATTCTTGAAGATGATATTCTGAACAGAAATTCTTCGTATCAGAGAAGTGACAGTTCAGAATTCTATGTGACTCCTCGTCCAAAAACAGCATGACCATTGGATTTCCAAGACAATTTAATGCTGAAGAGTTTTATGCATCTTCCTCGATGCGTAAAAATTGGAGCATGACGGGAAGCATATTTGTCAGAATCGGCGTAAAAAATTGACTCAAGCATGCTGAAGCTGCGTATTATCAGACTTCCTCACAGCAAATATGGCAAATCAATAATGCGTAAAAGAAGACAAGTTTATTAATCATGATTACATATGATAGAAATCCACTATACAAAGGATTTTTCAATAATATTCATGATCATGATTACATATGATGGAAATCCATTTTTTTACAAAGGATTTTTCATTAATATTCAAGATCATGACGGGAATCTATTACGCTAGGTTCTCGTCTGACGGAGATCTTCAGTTCTTCTTCTACTGCACTTCATCTGCTTCTTCGCCGATGAACAAGAGAATGGTGAATGGCGGGAGGATACAGAACTGGGCTTGTTTAAATTATTCAAGCCCCCCTCTATACGTTGTTGGCGGCTATGCTCAGATTTGTGTTAGGGATTCAGACCCAACATAATACTGGAAGACGCGGCCAAGCTGCCCACCAGGGTCCAGCTTCATAATAGGGGAAAATACAGCTAGCAAGTTGTATGGTCCGATGAGACCCCTCCTCTCTCCTGGACGAATCACCATATAAAATTGCTAATTATCCCGAGTAAAGGAAGCTATGATATCCTTCCATGATCCATCGTTGCAGAGGATATTTGTTCGAAGATGCCTCTTTTATGGCTCCTTACATGCTGGAAGAGCATAGTCTTCTTCTTCCTCAGTTCAGCCTGATGAATCTCGACAGCCATCTTTGTGGTAAAAGGAGTATGGAAAAACAGGTTCACTCGCTTGCCTTTATATAGGCAGAAGAGAACATACCAAATCCTAACAACAACTTAAATATTGTCGAAAAATCAGCCTCGAAGAACGAGTCAGATTTGACCGTTTCATGCTTCATTCAAAGTATTTCAAATTACGAGGAATTTGAAAACTTTGAAGGGGGTCTTGTAGAAGCATGAAATACGCTGGGGAGTTATACGCGTAAAATCCCCAACATACATGAAGTCCGCATAAAACAGAGCTTCAGCGTTGTGTGGCATAAAAATATGACTTCAGAGCTATACGCGTAAAACAAGAGCTTCAGCGCTCTGTGGCGTAAAATATGGCTTCAGAGCTGCCCGCATAAAGCAGCACTTCAAGACTGTTTGGGCGTAAAAGGTTGTTATACCCTCCGGCGTAAAATACGTTTGTTTTTAATGCAACATAAAGTGGTACGAGGAACTCTTCGTATTCCTCGCATGAATCTGTCAGACAGAACAGTGAACCTGACTCCTGACAAAAAGTGCTGCACGACGATCGAGAGGACGGCTGTGATGATGATTTTGCACAGAGACCCAGACTGTCGTTTAGTGACATATTCTTGATACAAGTCGCTTTTACGCATACGCTGCCTATTCTACATGGGCAGAAATGAGCTTTTACGCTCAAGATGAGACGAAACCAGATGCCACATCAAAAGCTGTTTCTCGTATAGAGCTCGAGGCATATCTCGGTATTTAATGCACGAGATTGAGGCATATCTCTACATTAAATGCATGAGATTTGATTCTATTCTTTATAATTTTTTCATGACTGGGGGAGCTAAAACTAGGGCTAATACGCTTACATCACCATCCTTGCATTTTACGCCAACAAGGCTATTTTCAACTATAGGAGTACGCCGTATGCTATCTCCTCGAAATACGCCAACTCAGGCTATATTTCTAAAGGTACGTGATAAGGCTATTTGGCCCAGAATACGCTCAAGATCTCAGTTATGATGGATAATTGGCTATTTTACGCTGGTTATCTATTACTCATGCATCCTCAAGTTCTTCACATTTTGGCTTCTATGCCAACAAGACAGCTATTTGGCTTCTACGCCAACAAGACAGTTATTTGGCTTCTACGCCAACAAGACAGCTATTTGGCTTCTACGCCAATAAGATAGCTATTTGGCTTCTACGCCAACAAGACAGCTATTTGGCTTTTACGCCAACAAGATAGCTATTTGGCTTTTACGCCAACAAGACAGTTATTTGGTTTTTATGCCAACTATCTTTACGCGAGGGGCAGTTATCTACGTGGCTTGTATGCCATGATCTTTGAGAAGCAGTTATAAGTGTTACCGTATAATGGGACACGTGTCATACGCAGATTCAGAGGATCATTCAAACGTGGGTAGCAGTTATTATAACCGTCGCGTAAAAGATGCCACCTTCTCCACAGTTTGGCTTCTACACCAACTGGACAGTTATTGTGACTGATCTCTATATATAGAGACTCCTGGTCACAGAATCAGGAAAAAAAAAGGGGCGGGCAGAGAAAGAATCAGAGAGAGAGCACAGTTAGAGAGTGTTGATTGACAACTTTGGCAACGAGAGTTCAATCCTCCCTGCAATCTTTGAAGCTTCTTCTTCTTCTACAGCACTTTTTCATCATCGTGTGGTCCAAGGGACAAAGTGATCGACCGCGGATCAGACTCCTATAGCAATTTTTCCCCAGAATCATTTTTTTGTACTTAACATCCTCGTATAGGATGAATTGTACTCTTTTTTTTGTTTGTAAACAAAGAAAGGGTTTCGTATAAACCTAGTTTCATTCTTTTGTTTATCATCAAACAGGGGTCAGGGACGGTTTTGTATCTAAAGGGGTCGGGGCTGGAGGTTACTGTAGCGGGGGTTTTAGGTTTTAGGTTTCGGGTTTAGGGTTTAGTTTTATTTCTATCATTATTAACCATATATATATATATATATATATATATATATATATATATATATATATATATATATATATATATAGCCATTATAAATATGTTTGAACATCAAATAATTTCCTAAAAAAATCTACAATAATTTAATATTAGTTGTACACCCAAAAATATATTTTCTGTGTAATATTTGTAATTAATTAAATATTCATAATTGTCTATCCATGAATATTATATTTTTCTAATTAGCTATAAAAATAATGAAAATTCTCCCTTAATCTCAATAATTATATAATACCGATAAAATAATAAAATTAAATTTTTTTTTTAAATCAGGGATTTACAATCTACCCAACTTATAAAAATTTCATCTTCGAAATTTAAAATAAACATGGTAGAAAAGGTTTTAGTTAAGCAAGGTTGCACCCAAGATGGAGGACGCAGTTACCAATGGAATCCGAGTTTGACTTCATATTCTAATAGGAAGGATACACTTAGTTTCATTCACTATCTAACTTATAGAAATTAAGTTGGTAGCAGGAACTATAATCATGATCATATTTCTAAGGGTTTTAGAAAGTCTAACTTCAAAGAGGTACGAGATGTTAAGGAATTTGTGACCGTTGTCACAACCTATCAAAGGAAATCTAGGTACTACCATGGCGTTAATGAATCAATAAATCTATAAAGGAAGTTTATCAGTTCTCCTTGCTTCTAATTAGGTCATGAGTCTACAATACAATAGGAAATATCATAGCCAAATACAACTAGGGTGAGATGGTACCGAGGAATGCGTCAAAAGGTAATATATTTTTTGTTAAGAGTACAAGGCTTATTTGAATGCAACACAAGTTTCATGGATGTTGTTTGTCTTGAGTGGGCTACGGATATATCGGTGGTTGGGGTCATTGGGTTGTCGATGTACAATTTAATTTAATTGCAACATAATTGAATATTTAAGTATAGGTTTTCTAGAAGGAGGTATGCCACGAATGTTGTGGGGTCTATATGGAGCATAAGAGTGTATGTTTGGGTGTAACAGCTGGGTCATGAGTGAAGTAGGTCCAGTTAGGCTCATAAATCTCAAAGTTGTAGGAAGAATTAAGTCAATATTGCGTATTAAAATTGCCTGCAACGGAAAATAATATCTAGGTGTCATTTGGATGCACAAATGCGTCATGAATGTTGTGCGACTAAAATGAAGCATGAGAAGATGAGTTTGTGAGTGATAGTCATGTCATAGGTATAGAGTGACTAGTCTAGGTCATATAGGCAAAAGTTGTTGGAAAGAAAATGATAGTGTCGTGCTCCAAATATCCGAGCCACAACCAAGGTATTAAAGGATACAAAATTAAAGAGGTAATTCAATATGTTTGGAATTAATCCTAATCAATACCAAATAAATTCAAATTTACCCTAAAATTCCAAAATAACCCTACACTAAAACCTGGGGCTATGATCTACCCAACTTAAAGAAATTAAGTTGGTATCCAAAACTAAAGTCAGGGTCCTGCTAACACGATTTATGGAAAGGCCTACTTTCTAATAAGGATTCAAGAGTTCTAGGGTCTACTCACCGTAATCAAATATTCTCTAAGGGGACCTAGATATTATCAGGGTGCTATTGGTCAATAACTCTATAAGAAAAATTGCGACCAAAACAATATTGCTCCTATAGTTCATGTCTTCAACAAAACATAGAAAATGGTTTGGTCAGGTATAACTAGGGCAAGGTGGTATAAAGACTTCAATCATCGCATGGCATTGATGATGAGAGGACGAATCGAGGGAATCACAAAGAAAGGAATCTACCGACCAAGACAAGAGAAGTTTATGATCAGTCTAGGGAGTATGTTCACAGGGTTGAATAAGGTATAATTAGACAAGTATTTGGAGAATCAAATCAAAGTGACTAGATCAGGGAATTGAAATAGAAAAGAACTGATACCTACAGTAAGATGGATTTTAACACCATGAAGAGGGTACTAACTAAAATATTAATTTGTTAGTATGATACGACTAGGAAAGAAAGAAGAATCTACTCAATTGTTTATAATTAGAAGGATCGTTGTTGCAAAAGTACGAGGCCATATATGCAAAACAATATAAGAATTCGATAGGAAGGATATGAATGCAGTCGAGGGAGTAATACAACTAATCCTTAAACTCAATACTAAATTCGTATAAGTTATATTCTATATAACCTCCCTCATACTATTGGCAACCTAATTCTGGCTATAGGTAAAAATATACGATCCTTACAACTTTATCTTCCTTGCATATTTCTAACTTAGTAGGTAAGGGTCTAAACTAAGCATGTACTTAGGTTTATCACTCATGGCATACTATTCACTAAGGACACTCTTCAATACTCATCTAATCTTCAATTGGAATGTCTACCCATTTTTGTACAACTTACTCCATTCTAGTGTTTATCTTTCTGATCAGTTGTTCGTCTAATCTCTGCCATCTAAAACCTATCTTCCGTACGAGAATCTTCCAGCTAGGCTACTACCCTATTACACAAGCATGATGTCATGGTTATCTTGAGTGAAAATTCTACGAACTCAATAAGATTTCTAAAATCCGAAAATCCATCGGCTATTATAAATTGGAAATAGGTTCTCATCACCAACTACTAAGGATAGGTCCAGCAAGCTCATACCCTTATTAGTCAAAAATCTAAATTCTTGGGCCTAATCAGTTTATGTGTAAACCCACAATATTCAGCTATCATTCCTATAAGACTTCTATCTTTCATATACACTTCCCTACCATGTATAAATTTATAATCTAAGGGTATTGTGATAATCCTCTACAGAATAACCATCAAGTTAGTATGTGATTCTGAACCTGTGTTTAATTTCTTGAAGTTCGTATTACTTCGAGACTGATCAACAATTTCTACTTACACCAAATTCTCAAAATTCCAAAAGCACTACAATTCATAAATGCTAAAATTATTATCCCTCAATTCTATATCATAACCCCTTCTCCTTGGATTATGCGACCATAATATATTTTCCTTATCATTTGTTTCCTACGCACCTTCATATCATTTTTAGTATGTTAATCTTGTTTTCAACTTTAAGCTTCGCTTATCATGACCCAGTACTTTTCGCTTCGTAGTATAGACCTTCTAGGCAACTAACTAGTGATAAATCTTCAGTCCTTCCTAGATCCTTCTCTTGATTTAAAATGCTCAAGATCATGTACTCCTCGTGACTCTTCTTATTACCATTTTACCTTTTTCTCCTTGAACCTGAGATTTCTCCTTGTTTATTTCATGTATACCCTTTATCCAAACTACATGGTTACCATCTTGCTATAGCTTGTCATCTATTATAGGCAATTCACTATATCTAACTCAAGACTATAACATCTATCAAAACTTTCATCCTTTAACCTATTTGCTCTATCACAGATACTAGCTTATCTATCCAAGTAATCACGGGTGGAACTCACTTGTTCAATTAACACTGACAACCCAAATAATCAAGTACATCTAGTTTGATTTTCGAATGCTATACTTTAGTACTCGAGTTATCTAATTACTCAAACATTTGGTTTATCAATCTACTTATCTATTTAGTCTAGACCTATAGTCATCAATAATTTAAGGGGTCATAAGATCTAGTTTTGATACTAAAAGTCATAAGACAACTAGAGATTTAACCACTATGGGCTACTATGTAAGGTTCCAATTTCTTAAGGTCATAATATAATTCCTTGTATCACTATCATGGGCTACATCTAATCTCTAGCATCTAGCTATGTATTCCATAAAGTATTCCAGTGTATTAGAATCAAATCATCTTTATAACTTCTAATACTTCCAAATTATTGCTACCTTAAGTAAGGGTAAGGTTTTATTAGTTCTAGGCCTCTGATACTATATTAAATTCTCATGCTAACAATCTATACTAGCTCTAGCATATATGAATAACCTATCTATCTACCCTACTAAGGGTAACTATCTTCTCAAAAATTTATATCCAGCATGTATTCTTCCGCCTTGACAAGGATCTGCTTCTGGAGGAAACATCGCACACGAACATCCATCTCTCTGAAATAGGAAGAGATGATAAACAATAATAAGGATGTCGAGGGAAATAAAAGAGTACAATTATGAAGTCCAACGACGATAATCAAATGCTAAGGAATTTTTAAATCAGTTGTGAATTGAGATACTAATACTGTTAATCCTGATTACAGGTTCACTCGGTACTGGAAAATAACCGAAATGATTTACTCAAGACCTGCATGGGCCACCATAAAAATATGTAACACCCCAGTCCCAAAATACATAGTACTAGGAATACGTTACATGTCAGCTACACATTTGACCAGACTCTGGTCTGACTCGAATACGTATAAGCTGTATTATAATGGTCACTATTTAAATAATCAAGTAAAGATAAATATCTATGCCTCAACCCACAATGAACAGAATACAATAAGAATAAGCTACATGTGCTAAAGTCGGTCGTCCAGTAATATACAAGCTCGAATAGACTCGAGAAAGGAATATGAGTCTATAAAACTAAGCTACATCAGCAGATGAATAAACAATATGAATAAATAACCATAACTCCAGTAAAAATGATATAAGTACCTGGCACCAATGCCCGCATGACATAGCAACACACAACAGCAACTCCATACAGGCTCCACAATAGTCTATGCTGCAAACTGGCAAGGGACATGGTCCTTAGAGCGACGTAACAAGTTACAAGAAGCAGCATGCCAAAGTAAACAGTATAATGTCACATACTCAAGGGTAAACTACTGTAACCATCTAAGTGATATTTGTAGAAGCATGAAAAATACGCTGAGAAATCATACGCGTAAAACCCAACATACACTGGGTGGCGTAAAAGATGACTTCAGAGCCATTGTCGTACAACAGAGCTTTAATGCTGTTCAGCGTAAAACAAAGCTCCAGAACAACCAGCGTAATACAGTATTTCCAGACTGCTTCAGCGTAAAAGGGTTGCTACATCGCCATTTTGGCGTAAAACCTATCTGCTTTTAATGTAGCGGGAAGTTATACGAGGAATACTTCGTATCCCTCGAATGAGTTGTACGAGGAACGCTTCGTATTCCTCGAAATAAACCTGTCAGACAGTACAATGAACCTGACTCCTGACAAAGAGTACTGCACCACTATCGAGAGGATGGCTGTAATGATGATTCTACACAGAGTCCCAGACTGTCGTTTAATGACAAAGCCTTAATTTAAGTCATCGTTTACACTGCCTAGTTTTACACAGGCAGACATGAGCTTTTACGCTCAGGATGAGACAAAGCTGACCGCCACGTCAAAAGTTGCTCTTCGTTCAGAACTCGAGGCACGTCTCTACAATTAATGCGCGAGATGGGGGCAGATCTCTGCATTAAATGCACAAGATTTGGTTCTACTTTTTATGACTGGGTGAGCTATAATTAGGGCTAATATGTCCACATCACCATCCCTGCACATTACGCCATCAGGCTATTTTTAGCTATAGGAGTACGCTGTACGCTATCTCCTTGAAATACGCCAACCATGCTATTTTCAGCTATAGGAGTACGCCGTATGCTATCTCCTCGAAATATGCCAACTCAGGCTATATTTGCAAAGCTATTGGGCTTCTACGCCCACGTGACAGATGTTTGGCTTCTACGCCAACTTGACAACTACTCGGCTTCTATGCCTGCTGGGCTGCTACGCCTACGTGACAGATGTTTGGCTTCTACGCCAACTTGACAACTACTCGGCTTCTACGCCTGCTCGGCTTCTACGCCTACGTGACAGCTGTTTGGCTTCTACGCCAACTTGACAACTACTTGGCTTCTACGCCTGCTCGGCTTCTACGCCTACGTGACAGCTGTTTGGCTTCTACGCCAACTTCACAACTACTCGGTTTCTATGCCTGCTCGGCTTCTACACCTACGTGACAGCTGTTTGGCTTCTACGCCAACTTGACAACTACTCGGCTTCTACGCCTGCTCGGCTTCTACGCCTACGAGACAGCAATTTGGCTTCTACGCCAAGGTGACAGTTATTGGCTTCTACGCCAACCTTTTCTATGCGAGGGGCAGTTACCTACGTGGCTTGCATGCCGTGATCTTTGTAGCAGTTATACGCATTATCTCTTAATGGAACACGCATCACACGCCTATTCAGAAGATCATTTATACGTAGATGGCAGTTATTATAACCGCCGCGAAAAAAGTGCCATACTTTCCATTGTTCGGCTTCTACGCCGACTGGACGGTTACTGTCACTAAACTCTATAAATTGAGACCTCCGGCCACGGAGGTCATGGGTCGAAGATTTTGAAGGATCGGATTTTATTTGTTGAGAGAGAAGATCCTAAAGCACAGACAGAGGGGGAGTAATTGACGACTTTGGCATCGAGCATCCAATCCCTCTTGCGATTTTTGAACCTTCTCCTCCTTCTACAGCACTTCTTCGTCATCGTGTGGTCCAAGGGACAAAGTGATCGACCGCAGATCAGACTCCTATAGCAATATTTACCCAGATTTAAATTTTGTACTTGATATCCTCATATAGGATTAATTGTACTTCTTGTTTGTAAACCTAAGAAAGGGTTTCGTATAAACCTATTTTTATTTCTTTCATTTATTATCAAACACAAGATGGCGACTCTGCTGGGGACTACTTTCTCTTCTGATGAGAAGGTCATTGCTCAACATGATGCTGTATCCGTTGGAGCAACGAAGAAGACTTTGGTTGTCCAATTTGACCAGTCCGCTTATGAAGATATGCTTCGCGCTGGGGGTAGCTCTCACTCCCTCTCCGTCCAAGACAACAGGAAGTGGCGTAAAGTATGGATGCCCCGGACATCCTCTGCCCTTCCTGCAGGCTCTTTCTCTCCGATCAACAAGGTTGTGGCATCCCAACCTCTACGCTCAGTGCATAAAAATTCGTCTCCCGTCTGTGACGTGGCAGACAAAGCTTCTGGCAATGCCTCAGTGCCAATCCAGAAGTCGACTCCGCGCCTTGCGCGTAAAAACTCGTCTCCCATCGCTGGCGGAGCAGACAAAACTTCTGGCAATGCCTCAGCGCCAATCCAGAAGTATACAACGCTCTTTGTGCGTAAAAACTTGTCTCCCGTCGCTGACGGGGCAGACAAAACTTCTGGCAATGCCTCAGCGCCAAGTCAAAAATTTCAAAAGTGCTCTGCGCATAAAAATACCTCTTCTGCCTATAAGGGGGCAGATGGTTCCTGCAATCCCCGCAAGGGAAAACAAGTGACGGAATTCTTGACCTCTCGGCTTTTACGCCATCAAGAAAAGAAGTTGCCTGCACTTCAGATTACGCGGAATGATGATGGCCGTTTGAGGACTTCTCATATTTTACGCCAACCTGAACAAAATTCTAAATTACGCCAGGAAAAGCCCCTCGGCGTAAAGAAGACCCAGTTTGTGGATCGATACGCTCCTCATGGATCATGTGCTACTCGCATGGCTGAACTGATGTATTCCTACGGCAGAGAGAGAGTTGGGGTTCCCAATATCCGCGTTCCGTCGAATATAAAAAGGCAGGATATGCCTTCTTCTTCTTCTGTTAATCCCCCTGATTTGCGCGATTTCTTGATCCAGAAATGCAAAGACAAGGGATCTTCTGATATGTCTATTACACCCCCTAGGGAACACTGTTGTAATAGTCACAAAGTTGTAGTTAATTACTGCTGTTCTAAGGCAAAACGGTCAGTTTTCGACCGGTTGAACTACTATTTGTCCTTACAGGAAGAAGAACCGACCTTCGCATCGGTAAACATGGCATCGCACATTCCTAGAGGAAGGTCAAGTTCAAGATGTCACCCCTCTAGAACTTCGAGCCAAAGGAGATTCGACAAACTCCTTGAAAACATTGAAGCATGTGTTTTTCGAAACACTCGCTCGAGGTCGCGACAATCGGCTTCATATTCCTCCGATTCCGACACTGGGGGTCACCAATTTCCTGAAGGTGATGCTGAAAGTATAGACTCGATCTCCACAGAGGTCTATACTGATCCCTCGGTAGTACCCAGAGAAATGGGAGTCTATGCCATTGGAGATGAATATGAGGAGGCTTCCCCATCAGGAAGTACGGAGCAACGCATTGCTGTATTGGAATCATCGCTTAAAGAGATGCATACCATGATGCAGAGTATGCACAAAATGTTGGTGACTCAACACACAACTGCACCTGTTCCTCTGACTCAATTATGGGTGGGGGTAGATATACCATCAAGTCGGGAGACTATTCAAGATCAAGAATCAGCTGCTCCTCAACCTCTCAACCCGAAAAACGTATTACCTCCTGTTGGAGTTACAATCCAACCGACCTCTCACATCTCTGCGGTCCCTTTTCCAACTGAAGATCCGATGCAAGCAGTACGGGAATTAAAAGCCCAATTTGACGCCCTGAAGCACAAGGATCAGCTCAAGAAGTTGGGCATCAACCAGCTTTATCCAGCTATCTGGGACGAGATCCCTTTCCCTCCAAAATACAAACCACAGGCCATGGTTTTGTTTGAGGGCAAGACATCGCCAAGTCAATACATGAACTACTTCAGTATGATGACGGTATTGCTACAAGGGAATGACGCCCTTCTCACTCGAGTATTTAAGGGCTGTCTGTCCGGAGTGGCCTATCAATGGTATCGTAGTCTTGCGAACAATTGCATTACTTCCTTTGAAGATTTCAAGACTCTGTTCTTCGCTCGATTCTACGACGGAGGGATGGACATGTCTATGTACTCACTCATCGAAGTAAAGCAGAAGGAGAAGGAGAACATTCGTACTTTCATTGAACGTTTTCGTCAGGCCACTTTGCAAATGCCTCCCGGAGTTCCGGATTCAGCCTTGGTGGACATTTGCAGGAAGAACCTGCTTCCACTGATCTCGGTGTTCACGGGACTATATCAGTTTCATGATTGGCCCTCGTTTATCATCTCAGCGGTTGCCGCTGAAGACAACAGTCGGAAGGCGCATGACAATGGAATCATGATCTCTACCTCTGACAAAGGGAAACGGTCATCTTCGAATAGCGACCATCCTCGTGGTTCCAAGGGAAAGGAAGCTTTTGCGATTAATACATCCAAGCAACCTACCTCGGCAACTACGCAGACGAAACCTGGGACTTCCAGGCCCATAGAAGAATATTCTTTTGATGATGATGACATTCCGAGCATATTCGAATGTCTAGTCAAAAGTGGCAAGCTCACTCTCCCCGAGGTGAAAAGGCCTAATGAAGTCGGCAGTACCAATAACCCTAAGTACTGCATTTTCCATAGGTATATACATCACCCTACTAAGGCGTGTTATATCCTAAAAAGGAAAATTCAGGAGCTGATCGATGCCAAGGCTATCACTCTGCGCAATAGTGAGAAGACGGTCACCGCTAACATGATCTCTCTCCAATTCGGCAATCTGCCTCCTCAAGAGGTCCCGAATGGTGTTGTACCTATTGCCCGGACGATGATGAACATTGTTAATCTCCCTCCGGCTAGGGGTCAAAATCATGATCTCGTACCCCTAACGACCCAACGTGGGGAGATCATGTGGGTTCATCCTGATCTGGTGTCAGAAATTGAGGAAGAGACTCAAGCTGCTAAGGCTAAGTCCAGAAAGAACTCAAGACGCAAACCGTGCCATATGGTTGCAATTTCCTCGACATCAGAAGAAGAGGCTTTGGCTACGGGAACCCGATCAGGGAAAGCCTACCTCAAGGACTATGAAGGAAATCAGGAAGAAGCAACGGCCGATACCTCAGCTGCCAGACTTCCAGAGCCTGAACCTGTTGTACCAGAAGCAGGTCCTTCCAAACCAACTTCGACAGACAAGGGAAAACAAAAAGAAGTTCGTTTCGATAAACCTTTGAAGAATATTCAAAACAAAGGTTTGGAGAAGCCATATAACTTTGACATCCTGGCCCAACTGGCCCATACTCCAGCCAGATTGTCCATTTTCGAGCTGCTTAGGCTATCCAAAGACACTCGTCAAGCCTTGAGCGAAGCTTTGATGCAGGCGGACGTATGCTTGACCCAACTCAAGTCCCCCGACAAAGAGCATGTGGCATGTCCTCAATGTCATAGCATAATGGAAGTGGTCCCTAACATCACTTTCACTCAAGAAGACATGCTGCTGAAACATAACAGGCATGACAGACCCCTCTATTATACCGAATATGTCGGTTCCATGGAGGTAGACCGGATTCACATAGATCCGGGATCATCGATCAGCATCATCCCTCATAGTCTGCTCAGGCCATTGAGGATTCCTACCAGCGAATTGGCTTACACTACCACTACAATCGTGGGCTTCAACGCCAGGAAAAGTAAGCCGCTGGGGAAGATTCGTCTGAGGATCCAGATTGGTGACCTTAGATCAGTAGCTACTTGCTACATCATTGATTCGGAGGTCTCTTACAATATTCTGTTGGGCAGACCATGGATCCATGAACACAACATTGTTCCTTTGACTCTACATCAATGCTTCAAATATGTAGACTCCCAAGGAACAGTAAAGACAGAGTTTGCTGATCTTAACCCGTTCAAAGGAGTTGAGTCCTACTACTCAGATGCTACGTTGTACACCCAAGACTACATGAAGGAGGTGTCATGCAAGACAGAGAAGGAATCCCACCTGGAGCCAGGGGAACCATCTGCTGAGCAACCTCTGTCAATTCAGGTGAAAGGGCGAACTACCCGTCCGAAAGTCATGGAACCTATGGCTATCCACTTGAACAAAACCAAATCAGGAGGAGGAAGTAATCCCCTAGTGATTACTCTGAACCAGAAGCCTCCACCTTTGGTCATCAACCTCAGGCGCAGCACACAGCCGACTGATGTAAATACAACCGGGAACGCAATTTCTGACGATAATAAAGATTCTCTTTTCCAGTATTCTGATGCTCAATTTCCAAATCAGGAATACTCCCCTCGTAACGATACAGAGCCTATAGCGCAAAAATTCCTGAAAGCTATAGACTCTTATCATCCATACGTATGGGAGGTAGCGTCAACATCTAATGTCATCACGGCATACGGGCCACATGAAGATTCTATCTTTATTATCCCGCCTACTCGCAGCAATCAGCATCCAATAGTCTTCGGTCGCATGCGGAGTAGACCGATTGTACAAGAAGATTCTCACGAGTCCGATGCTGGTAAAATGCAAGTTCACAGATATAGCCCACAAGCTTTGAAAATTATGCAAAGCATGGGTTATGATCTAAAGTCAGAGCCAGGTCTCAACTAGGGGAAAGGCAGGCGAATGCCATTGCATGGGGATCCCTATCATCAACGAACTCGCTTCGACTTAGGGTATATCACGTCTCTTGCAACTTCTGAGTCAAATGAGGACACCTTTCCCTCTCCTCAGGATAGTTCTTCGTCCTCTGACTCATGCGAGGATCTCGAACGAGCATTATCAGTAAATACGGTATTAACAGATTCTCTCGAAGAAGATGAACAAGAATCTAAACCATTTGAAAATGACTCTTGGGCGCAACAAATGGATATACAATGGGAACTCCGGTTCGAGCAAAGAGAACTGCCCACTGAAGATAAAGTTATCCAAGTCGATGTTGGGGATGAAATTTCACCAAAGCCGATATTTATCAGTAATAATCTTTCCCCAGCAGAAAAGGAAGAGATGATCCAATTGATAAGAGAATATATCGACGTCTTTGCATAGAATTATGAGGACATGCCAGGTCTTGATCCAAAAGTGGCTACCCATAAACTCAACATATTGCCCAATTCAAAACCTGTAATGCAGCATCAACGTCGGTTCCGCCCGGATATGATGGATGCCATTAAAGCTAAAATCAAGAAGTTTATAGCCTGCGGGTTTATCCGTGAAGAGCAACATCCTGATTGGGTCGCCAATGTAGTCCCGGTCATGAAGAAAAGTGGGAAAGTTCGTATTTGTATCGACTTCCGAGATCTCAATGCGGCTTGCCCCAAGGACGAGTTCCCTCTTCCCATCAAAGACGTCATGATCGACAACACCTGCGGTTTTGAACGCATGTCTTTCATGGACGGATTCTCAGGATATAATCAGATCAAGATGCATCCTGAAGACGAGAAGCATACTGCCTTTCGTACACCACTGGGGGTATATTGCTACACAGTTATGCCCTTCGGATTAAAAAATGTCGGGGCTACATATCAGCGAGCTATGAGTAACATATTCCATGAGCATCTACGCAAAACAGTGGAATGTTATGTAGACGATATCGCTGTCAAAAGCCGCCTCAAAGGTACTCACATCCAAGACTTGAAGACAGTGTTCGAGTTGATGCGCCAACATCAACTCAAAATGAACCCTACAAAGTCCTTCCTCGGGGTATCTAGTGGCAAATTCCTGGGATTTGTCATTACTGCTAAAGGCATTCAAGTCGACCCTGATAAAGTAAAGGCTATCCTAGAGATGCGACCTCCCCGTAATCTGAGAGAACTCAGGGGATTTCAAGGTCGTCTAGCTTATATCAGGAGATTCATATCCAACCTTTCTGGGAGATGCCAACCTTTCTCCCGTCTGATGAAGAAAGGAGTGTCCTTTGTATGGGACGAAGCCTGTCAGCAAGCGTTTGATGCGATCAAACGCTACCTCACTAATCCTCCAGTTCTAGTGCCTCCCGTTGTAGGAAGACCATTTTTGCTGTATGTTCGAGCAATGGATCATTCTCTAGGGGCTCTTCTCGCACAGAAGAACGATGAAGGTCATGAACAGGCTATCTACTACCTCAGCAGGATGATGGTCGGAGCTGAACACCAGTACAATCCAGTTGAAAAAGAATGCTTGGCCCTAATGTTTGCCATTCAGAAGATGCGACATTACGTCACAGGTCAAACTATTTATATTATCTCCAGAATCAATCCTCTTCGGGTATTGATGAGTAAGCTGAGTGTTCTTAATTCCCAACTCATGACTTGGGCGATGTTATTAACACCGTATGATATGGTGTACGTCTCTCAGAAGTCCATAAAGGATCAAGCCTTGGCTGATTTCTTAGCTGCCTATCCGATTCCGAAAACCTTCAAATTATATGAGGACATTCCCGACGAAGTTGCAGAATGTAACTCTACAATGGAAGGTGACATATGGCAGCTTTTCTTCGATGGTGCCTCCAGGACCGGTCACAAGGGAAATGTGGTTTCAGGAGTAGGTATTGTTTTGGTGACTCCTGACAAACTCGTCATCTATCGAGCGTATTCTCTTAGCGAACCCTGCTCTAATAATGTGGCAAAGTACAATGCTCTACTAATCGGGCTTCAAGTCGCTAAAGAATTGGAGGTTGAATACCTGGAAGCTTTTGGTGATTCCCAGCTGATCGTCAATCAGGTCAGAGGATTATATGAAGTCCGCAATCCAGACCTCATTCCTTATCACCAAGCAACGATCGAGATAGCCATGTCCTTTAAAGGATTCTTCTTAGAGCACGTGCCTCGATCTCAAAATCTGGAAGCTAATGCTTTGGCCAGTTTAGCTGCAGATCTGGCTATTCCTATAAGAAGGCAGAACTCGGTGATCCTTCTCAACAGAGATCTATTTTGTGTGAAAAATAATTTTCACATGGAACGCAGCTACACCGTAAATACGGTTCCTCCCAAGAGAGACTGAAGAAGTCCTTTTATCGACTTCGCAGCGTATGGAATCTTACCAGAAGATCCAAAAGAAGCAGTATCGGTTAAAAGACGATCACTACGCTTCTATTTTGATGCTTCTTCACAAAGTCTATATCGTCGGACATACGATGGACTACTGCTAAGATGTCTCTCCGATGATGATGCAAAGCGGATTATCCGTGAAGCTCACGATGGTATATGTGGTGCACATCAACTCGGTCCTAAGCTACAGGATCGTATCAGAAGGATGGGCTACTACTGGCCTACTATGATTGCAGACGTAGTAAAATATGCAAGACAGTGCAAAGCCTGCCAGGTTCATGCGGATTTTATACATCAGCCTTCTGAGTATCTACATCCCACAATTGCATCATGGCCCTTTGAAGCATGGGGTATGGATATCATTGGTCTGATTCACCCATAGTCTTCTAGAGGACATCGGTTCATATTGGCTATCACCGATTATTTCTCTAAATGGGCGGAGGCGGTCCCCCTTGCTGAGGTAAAGACATCCAACGTGATCAGCTTTATCAAGCACCATATCATTTATCGCTTTGGGATACCCCGAAGGATAATCCATGACAACGGGCCTCAATTTATCAGCCAAGCATTTTACCGATTTTGCGATAAAAATCGGATACAAAATATGGCCTCTACGGCATATAATCCAGCTGCTAATGGTTTGGCGGAAGCCTTCAACAAAACCATTATCAAACTTCTAAAGAAGTTCGTCTCTTCCAACAAAAGAGATTGGAATGAGAAACTGGGAGAATGTCTCTGGGCATACCGCACAACGGTACGAGCACCGACAGGTTGTACCCCATTCTCATTGGTCTACGGGAGTGAAGCAGTTCTCCCCATTGAAATCCAAATTCCCTCACTCAGAATAGCAGTGGCTAATGAGTTGACTCAGGAAAAGAATGATCTGTTAAGGCTTCAGGAGCTCGAAGGATTAGACGAGAAACGCCTTCAAGCCCAACAGCGTATTGCATTCTACCAGGCACGTATTTCCAAAGCTTTTAATCAAAAAGTGAAGAAAAGAGTGTTCAAAGTTGGTGAGCTAGTTTTAGCTGTGAAAAGGCCAATAATCATTACTCACAAGAGTAAGGGTAAATTTCAGCCCAAATGGGAGGGCCCTTATGTGATTGAGACAACATTCTCAAACGGCGCTTACAGACTAGCCAAGCCTAATGGAGACTTGTTAATGGCTCCTATCAATGGCAAATTCCTGAAGAAGTACTATGCTTAATCTTCCTTATTTAAGCGGAGTATAATGAAGATCTCATTCTGACGATACTACGTCCAAAGACTGGTTGGAGCATATTCTATCATGTCCATATAACCTCTGAATAGATATGTTCAACTAATTTGGAACTTCAAAACCTATCATGTCCATATTACCTCTGATAGTATTTTGCATACAAATTTAGTTGGAGCATATTCTATCATGTCCATATAACCTCTGAATAGATATGTCCAGCTGAAGCTTACCGAAAGTATACCACGTCAATATTACCTCTGATATTACTTTCATCCTAGCCTATCATTTATATTCAAAAATGATGGGTCCACAAAAGTCAGATAAAGTCTCTTTATTATCTCCAAAAAGAGCAAGTTACATATAAAAGCAAAACAGTACATCATTGGGGGGGAGCTGTCAGATCACGAAGCTGCTGCACCAGAGCGGCCATCCTCTCATTTCTGGACTCCAAGATGGTAGCGCGAGCCCGCCCCATGCGTGCCTCATCATCGCTCAGGAGGGATAGTTCAGATCGAGCATGTACAAGACCAGCGTGGATGACACCTGCATGTGTCAGGTTCTGCTGAGCTGCTTCCATTCGGTCCTTCAACACATCTCGAGCTGCCGATAAAGCGAGATCTCATTCCTTTGCCTGAGCGAGTTCAGCTTCCAATTTACGGACCCTCGCTTCATTTTCCTCATATTCGGCCTCGCACTTAGCCAGCTGGGGAATGACATACCCCAAGACGGCATGCTCTTCATTCATCTCTTGTTGCCGGGCCTCAATGGATTTGCTCAAAGTTTCCATCTCCCCAGTAAGTCTCGCAGTCAAGGAGTCATACTCGGCCTGAACCAGATCATCGACGCTGCTTCTAGACAATTGCAAATAATTGTTAATAGGTTGTTCCAAACCATTAACTATTTGCTCCAGCGCTTCGGCTCGTCCAGTGTCATCGAAGTTTCTAATCTGCGCTATGGTGAGATTGGAGGACATCTTCAGGGCATCAAAGCCCAGATTCTTCTCCAGCACCATAGATATCAATAATTTTAAAGCGATATAGAATATGCTAGTAAATTGTTCAACTAGCATGTTAAAATGTGAATGGACGCTGGGAGTGGCCGCGATATCAGCAAAACTCTTTTGTGGAACGTTGGCAGAAGATGTGGCCACAATGGTCGCTTCAGCAGATGGCACAATAAAAGAGGAGACACCAACAACAGTTGAAGTTTCTGGCATACTGGACGAAGGAAGTACAGCCGTGATGATAGGCTCATCCTCCTCCAATAATATCTGGGCTACTGTTAGCGAGACAACGCCCGACAATGCTGTAGACGAAGGAGCAGCATCTTCAAAGCATGCCCCTTCGGTGTCAAGCACCGCCATTTCATCAGCAGAATCCGTAACAAAGTCAAAAGTTGCGTCTACTCCGCCCTCCCCATAGATGTCTTCGCCTGAAAAGAAGACAAGAGAAAGTTAATATCAAACTCGATGTTTTTTTTTGTTGAAGAGACGAAAGGACAACATTTACCCATGGCCAACGGTATATATGTCGCGTCCGCAGCCAGTACAGCTAAATCATTTCTTAATGATGCTAAGCGAGCTGTCATACCTGGGGAAGAGGCTGCACCAAATGACCTCTGAGGGTAGTCAGCCAAGTCTTCACCCAGATCCACTCGAGGTTCATCGGGTGGAATCTCGCTGGAGATACTTACAGATGAAGAAGGGGATGAATCCATTATTGGTCTGGATAAAGATATCCTTAATTTGCTCAACCTCGAAGGTGACCTCACTGCACTACCAGTAGCAGTAGTAGCTACAGTAGTCTCGAGCAAAGAATCTCCGGCACTGTCAGCCGGAACTGTGGAGGTTCCCTCTCTAAAAGGTGAGGGACCTCTAATCAAAGAACCACCCTCAATAGGGGAAAAACAAACTCACTCCTAGGAGCCTCCTGGATGGAAGTCCTTGGAGGACCACCGACAGTCTTCTTTTTCTTGCGAGGGGAAGGCTCTTTCGGAGTAGAAGCCTTCCGTTTTTTAGGGATAACGAGAGGCTCGACAGATGGAGGTATTACGCCTCTCGGTACTGTCAACAAAAACTCATCTGGACCGACAGGGTCTTCACCTTCATCAGAGGAGACTGATGGAACCTCCTCTCTTCCAGTGGACTTATGAGAGGGCATCCTAAAACTTCCATGCATATCAAAATCGCGATGGAGGGTATTGATGGCCACATAAAATTGTGCGTATGAATGGAGGATGCGCAACTCCATGGAGAGAGAAGTCGCGGGCACAGTAAAGGTTGTGCCAGTACAACCCATTATGAAGTACCGCCACCCTCTGGCTCCATTAATAAGTCCACCTCTGGACTTGAAGATGGTGATTGTATTCCCCACATGCAATTGGTCATACCCAAACTGCCTAGCGAACCGACTGGGCAGATAGGGCTCCAAGAAGCAGTGGTCCTCACTACTGTACAATAAGTGGGAAGGTCTAATACAGACCAACCAGTAGAAAGCTTCGGGAGAAAGAACGGTCTTCCCGTGACCAGAATCCTGAAGTTTCGTCCCCTGTTGATTGATATGTACAGTGGGGACGACACAGAAAAGCTTCCAGCTATGAGAAAAATTTAATGCTCGCCGACAATCTGTGACGGTCAGCACGTTCCAAGAGGAATTCTTGTAATTCAACAAGAAATTATTCCCTGAACTACTGGCAGAGCCGGGAGACATCACCCTGGGGTTATGAAGAATTAACCATCCCATCAGATATAGGAATGGTAACTCTACCCTGGGAAAGTTTTCACGTCGTGACTCATCAGCGAGAAGCCCATCAGTAAGGGACCTCAGGCCAGCTTGTATCCGGCATACCATGGCAGGGAGCAAGCCCAGTCTTGCCCCAAACACCAAACGCACTGCAGGCCATAAGGTGTTGCGATGAATGCGATCTGCAGATGCGATGCCAGGTACTACCAATCGGCGTAGCCACACAGAGAGGAAGCCAGCCAATTGAGCTTTCCTTGACAGAGGCTTGCGGCAATGCCTCATGTAACTGTAGGATTTTGTGCCTGCAGGATAACCCTCGATCTCCTCATCGAGAATTTGATCTGAAGCCCCAGCGTCTTCAATAAGATCATCGACTATTTGGGCGTTAAGCACGCTCAGAAGATTCAAGGGCTTATCCCTGCTATCCACAACTTTGTCGGGCTTAGCATTTCTAGCCTGGTGGAAGAAGAGATAAGACGCCCATTTGTTGGTATGAGCCAGATCAGAGGGCTCATTGTAGAAAGTGGTGCATGCAAGATAATGGCTCATCAGCTCCTGGTACACTGCTACTACCCGAGGGTTTGTATCCCCCAGCTCCCTATTTGTGGGAACATACTCTTCATAAGGAGTATCCCCCATTGGCAGTCGTGAGATCTCTGCCATTTCATGAAGGGCCAATCCCAACTCCCCAAGCGGAGTGGCGAAAGTCCCAGTGAGCGAGATATACCGCTCCATCAAAGCCAAAAACAAGTTGGGATTGAGAGGCAACCCAACACTGGTAGCCTCCACAGCCGTGAACAGACCAATTCTCTCCAGCTCCGTCTGAAATTGCTTCAGGGCCCAGGCAGTTAAACGAGACCACCGAAGATTCCCGGGACTAATCCACCCACTGGTCCGAGGATTAACCTTGGGGTATACTCCTCCCCGCCCCATGAAGTCATTGCAAAAAGTCGATAATTGAAATGGCTGGAGCAGTGCAGTGTCTTCACTCGGGACGCTGCCCGGAAATAATCTCCTGAAAGGCATAACATGACCTGAAGGATGGCTCACAAACAATCCTCTGTCTGATCCCTTCTGATAAAATATCTTCCTCGGCTGGCCGTGAAGATCAGGAGTCAGGGTCTATGACATCTTCCTGGGATGCGTGGCATGGAAGAACGCCGAGATAGGGTAATCCTGGGGCATCCTAGGCAGGTACATAACCATGCCCTAAGCAGTAAACACCCAATTTTTCTTCTTGGGCTTCGTCTAGGATTGTTTATCAATCATATCCCCGAATAGGAAAGTTGGTTTTATATATTTGGCCCCATCTACATACGTCAGGGGCTCTCCACTGATCATACTCAGCAGCATGCGTTCTCCCTGAGATGATATCAGAATTTCCCTTTCTTCAGGATACTGGGGTCCAGAAATAGGGAAGGTCACATGGGACAGATCCTCCAGATAATTGGAGTTCAGTATCCCAGCAGCAGAACCCATCACTTCAACCAAATGAGGGATCTGCAAGTCCACTACAAAATGCAAGAAGAACAAGTCAGTTTCTATACTGGACATTACATCCTTGCAGCTTACGCCAAAGATCAAACAGTCTGTGCTTTTACGCCAAGACTGTAAAAACTTGAGCTTTTACGCTGGAACCTATTTTCGAGGCGTAAAATTCAAGGTTGGCAGTATACACCAAAACTTAACAGTCTGAGTTTTTACGCCAGACTGCCAAAATTTGAGTTTTTACGCCGGGATTTTCATCCAGAGCGTAACACTCAAAGTTTGTAGTGTACGCCAAATTTCGACAGTCAAAGCTTTTACGTCAGACTGCGAAAAGATGGTTTTACGCTGACACATTAGGAATGTGGGCGTAAATGATAAAACATCTCTGTGCATCATCTTCCTCGAAGAGACTCTCAGCACAGAAGATGACCTAACGCGTTCACGTACAACGTGTGCGAAGGATTTTTCTCTTCCCAAAAACTTTACCTACGACACCTGGTGCACAGATTGACGGTAGGACACTTCATTCAGATTGAGGTTCGCTCAGCCCGATGGGAGTTGCTCGTGTTTGAGCAGAGGAGCGGGAAGAAGAGGCAACCTTCTTTCCCTTAACAGTGGAAGCGTGCTTGGGAGCCATGGCGATTCTGAGTTTTCAAGAAAGAGACGAAGGAGAAAGGTTCTTGAAAAGCTAGGGTTTTGTGAAGGCAGATAAAAGTTTTCTCTCTCAAACCTTTGGCTATTTATAGAGTTTGGACAACTCTTCGAATTCCCAACCAAATTCGATATTTAATATTCGGTTATGATTTGGGGACACGTCAGCCTATCATTTAAAAGAAGAAGACGGACAGTCACTGGATCCAAAATTTACGTACAGAGCAGATCTATGATTTTATGCTCAGGAGTTTTACGCTCGAGAGGCTACAAGTCTACGATTTTACGCTCAGAGACTATAAGTCTATAGTTTTACGCCCGGATGCTTTTATGCTCGGTAGCTTTTACGCTCGAGAGGCAACAAACCTACGACTTTACACTCAGAGGCTACAAATCTATGATTTCACGCTCGGGAGCTTTTACGCTCGAGAGGCTACAAGTTTACGATTTTACGCTCAGAAGCTATGAATCTACGGTTTCACGCTCGGATGCTTTTATGCTCAGCAGCTTTTTATGCTCGAGAGGCTACAAACCTACGATTTTATGCTCAGAGGCTACAAATCTATGATTTCACGCTCAGAAGCTTTTTACGCTCAGAGGCTACAAATCTACGATTCTACGCTCAGAAGATACAGATGCTACGGATCTATGACTTTTTGCATATCTTAAAATATGCAGGCCAGAGTACGCGTATATCTGAACAATTTTCAAGATGGCCAGTTACAAGGACTTACGCAGAAATGCTCCTTCTTGGCTACAAAATATTCCAAGTGCCCAGAACACACAGAGTTCAACATTGAAAATGACTCTTCTTCTTGGATTGATTGGAAGTTCATCCAAAGTCCGGTCAGAATCTTCTACAAAAGTTCAAGTATGGTCCAAGTATGGTCTGTTTGACGGCCATTTCTCGCCCTATTTTTCAAGGGATTTTCGGGAAATCATTCTTGAAGATAACGGTCTGAACAACAAGTTCTTCGTATTGGAGAAGTAACAGTTCAAAATTCTACGCGACTCTTCGTTCAAAACAGCATGACAGTTTGGATCTTCAACTTAATGCTAAGAAGCTTTTCTACGCGTCTACAGTTACGCGTAAAAGACGGAACAACATCAGATACTCTTTTATCATAGTTGGCGTAAAGTTATTCAAACGTGCTGAAGCTGCACATATTCAGACTTCCTCACAGCAAATATGGTAAATAATCAGCTATGCGTAAAAGAAGACAATCTTATTAATCATGATTACATATGATGGAAATCCTTGTTCTACCAAGGGTTTCTCATTTTCACTTAAGATCACACCAAGAATCTGCTATGCCAGGTCATAATATTGGTGGAGATCTTTCTCCGTCTTCTACAGCAGTTAATCGGCTTCCGCGGCCGATTAAACAAGAAAATGATAAATGGTGGGAGGATACAAAACTGGGCCTGTGTAAATTATTCAAGCCCATCCTCCATACACCATGGCAGGCATGCCCTAGAATTGAGTTTGGGGTTCAGACCCAACTCAATACTGGAAGACAGGGCCAGATTGCCTACCCTCGTCCACCGCCATGATGGGAGAAAATACAGCTTGCAAGCTGTGTGGCCAAATGAGACCCTTCCTCTCTCCTGGACGAATCGTCATATAAAATTGCTGATCATCTCGAGCAAAGGAAGATATGATATCCTTCCATGATCCATCGTTGCAGAGGACATTTGCTCGAAGATGCCTTTTTTTATGGCTCTTTATATGTTGGAAGAACATGATCTTCTTCTTCCTCAAGTCAGCATGACAAATCTCGACAACCATTTCTGTGTGGTGAAGGAAGTATGGTAAGAATAGGTTAACTCAGTCGCCTTTATATAGGCAGAGGAGATCACACCAAATCCCAACAAATTCCTGAATATTTGCCGAGAACTCAGCCTCGCGGAACGAGTCTAACTTGACCGTTTCATGCTTCATTCAAAGCGTTTCAAATTACGAGGAATTTAAAAGCTTTGAAGGGGGTCTTGTAGAAGCATGAAAAATACGCTGAGAAATCATACGCGTAAAACCCAACATACACTGGGTGGCGTAAAAGATGACTTCAGAGCCATTGGCGTACAACAGAGCTTTAATGCTGTTCAGCGTAAAACAAAGCTCCAGAACAACCCGCATAATGCAGTATTTCCAGACTGCTTCAGCGTAAAAGGGTTGCTACATCGTCATTTTGGCGTAAAACCTATCTGCTTTTAATGCAGCGGGAAGTTATACGAGGAACGCTTCGTATCCCTCGAATGAGTTGTACGAGGAACGCCTCGTATTCCTCGAAATGAACCTGTCAGACAGTACAATGAACCTGACTCCTGACAAAGAGTACTGCACCACTATCGAGAGGACGGTTGTAATGATGATTCTACACAGAGTCCCAGACTGTCGTTTAATGACAAAGCCTTGATTTAAGTCGTCGTTTACACTGCCTAGTTTTATACAGGCACACATGAGCTTTTACGCTCAGGATGAGACAAAGCTGACCGCCACGTCAAAAGCTGCTCTTCATTCAGAACTCGAGGCACGTCTCTGCAATTAATGCGCGAGATGGAGGCAGATCTTTGCATTAAATGCACGAGATTTGGTTCTAATTTTTATGACTGGGTGAGCTATAATTAGGGCTAATATGTCCATATCACCATCCCTGCACATTATGCCATCAGGCTATTTTCAGCTATAGGAGCACGCTGTATGCTATCTCCTTAAAATACGCCAACCAGGCTATTTTTAGCTATAGGAGTACGCCGTATGCTATCTCCTCGAAATACGTCAACTCAGGCTATATTTGCAAAGCTATTGGGCTTCTACGCCCACGTGAAAGCTGTTTGGCTTCTACGCCAACTTGACAACTACTCGGCTTCTACGCCTGCTCGGCTTCTATGCCTATATGACAGCTGTTTGGCTTCTACGCCAACTTGACAACTACTCGGCTTCTACGCCTGCTCGACTTATACGCCTACGTGACAGCTGTTTGGCTTCTACGCCAACTTGACAACTACTCGGCTTCTACGCCTGCTCGGCTTCTACGCCTACGTGACAGCTATTTGGCTTCTACGCCAACTTGACAACTACTCGATTTCTATGCCTGCTCGGCTTCTACGCCTACGTGACAGCTGTTTGGCTTCTACGCCAACTTGACAACTACTCGGCTTCTACGCCTGCTCGCTTCTACGCCTATGAGACAGCTATTTGGCTTCTACGCCAAGGTGACAGTTATTGGCTTCTACGCCAACCTTTTCTACGCGAGGGGCAGTTACCTATGTGGCTTGCATGCCGTGATCTTCGCAGCAGTTATACGCATTATCTCTTAATGGGACACGCGTCACACGACTATTCAGAAGATCATTTATACGTGGGTGGCAGTTATTATAACCGCCGCGTAAAAAGTGCCATACTTTCCATTGTTCGGCTTCTACGCCGACTGGACGGTTACTGTCACTAAACTCAATAAATTGAGACCTCCGGCCACGGAGGTCAGGGGTCGAAGATTTTAAAGGATCGGATTTTATTTGTTGAAAGAGAAGATCCTAGAGCACAGACATAGGGGGAGTGATTGACGACTTTGGCATCGAGCATCCAATCCCTCTTGCGATTTTTGAAGCTTCTCCTCCTTCTACAGCACTTCTTCGTCATCGTGTGGTCCATAGGACAAAGTGATCGACTGCAGATCAGACTCCTATAGCAATATTTACCCAGATTTAAATTTTGTACTTGATATCCTCGTATAGGATTAATTGTACTTCTTGTTTGTAAACCTAGAAAGGGTTTCGTATAAACCTATTTTTATTTCTTTCGTTTATTATCAAACAATATTCATATGAGGACATCACTCGTACTCAGGATAAAACAACTATAGGCTCCGTGTCAAGGAGCCCATAGCAGCAAGTAATATCACGTAGGGCCAGTATATATGCCAAAGCACCTCCAGTAGTATAATATATATATAAATAATCAGCATGTAGTATGGTGTATCTCTCCCCACCCAATGTGACCTCACGTCTCATATCCACGATGTCTCATGTCCATAACACGCAAGATCATCACCTCTAGCTAGTGCAACGAGTCATAATGATATCTATATAATATGCAAGTCTCATATCACGAATTACGTAAGCCTATATAGAATCACCATGAATAACTCAAGAAAGATTCTGTCACATAAAATAGTGTCAAGTGTCCTACTGTAAGACGTACTTGGTAAAGCAAGCACGTAAAAAAATAGGATCGTGGAGTAACCTCTCTAAATGACGTTATACGACTCCGTGTACGGCATCGACATCCGAATCTTATTCGGACGTTAAGCAACGTCTCACGGTCCTAGGTTGAACAGGAACTTCAAAGAAGTATATATATAGAAAGAACACAAGCAAATAATATAATAAGATCTATTACAAGTTTGGCAAGGTACACTTGTCTGGGTTCTGAACTCTGTCAACTACTCCTGTAAAAGTGGAATCGGTAAGTATGCCTCCGGATGCTGAAACAAGCATCATTATTGTTCTCAGAATACTTGAAATAGTTAGGATTGACTACCCATAAGTCCCATTTGGACACAGGGCTGAAAATGGCAGTTTCGAGTCAAAGCGGGGTCTATGTGTCCATCTCCTATTGGTTGGAAAAAATAAAAGAAATCCACTTTGTCATGCTTGACCGGTCACATGTGCATCTCCCTCCTCTTTGCATGAAACTATTCAACCTACAATCAATCTCCACCCTCCATTCAAATTCTAATACATCATCTCCACGCATTCTTTCATGAACCCCCCCCCCCTCTCCTTGGGAACCTAGCCGGCCCTAATTCCAATGCCCCCCCCCCTCTTTATTAAATACACATCTTCCCTCTTTCCTTACTTATCATTCTTCTTCTCCTCCTTCCTACATCACCCTCACCACCATAGCTCATCACCACCGCCAACCACCATCACCTCCTCCTTAGTATATTGTCTACTGCTTTATTATCTAAACCTAACAACTCCTCCATCTTTAGTCATCACCCCATCCTCTACAGGTACGTTCCGACGAGTCGCTGAGTCGTCCGATTTGCGCCCAACCTTGCCTTATTCCCCCGTGAGCTGAAAGCTCCGGTCTCCCCCCCCCCCCCCGATCCGTCCCCTCCGTGATCCAACCTAACACCTGAAAGCCACCGATCGACCACCTTACCGAGCTCGAGAGGGGACCATGTGATCCTGAGGCCTACACTACCATGCAGTCCCCTCGATGGAGCCATACCGGCTCTGTTCCATTGGCTAGACTACACCACCGAACTCCTCAGTGCGCGTGGATGAAGAGAGAACATCTGCAGTCACCCTCGACATGCTCATAGTCCTCATCCTTTGCCAACGCCGGCGTCCCCGTGCGCCACCCGTGCTACCCCGCGCGTGCGCCGACGTGCGCCTATACTCCGGCCACCCTCGTCGACTCTCCAGTCGGTCCCAGTCTGGCTGCACTGCCCCAGTGCCGTCAGGATAACCCCCGACCTTTCTCGGTTATACTCGGCCGGTGCAACTCCAGTGCAATCAACTACCTCGACGTATCGCAGGCTCATCGCCGTCTCCTGCTCCATCCTCGTATGTGTCATTTTTGCCGTCGCGAGCCGATACCATTGGAGCCCTGGTTGTCGACCTCACGGTTTCCCTAAGTTCCTCACATTTCCTATAGAAATGGTGCACCTTCATTCTTGGTAGATGCAAGCATAGCATCAATAGCTGCTCGTATGAGAAGGGCTATAATGAGCATCCGGGGATATCTGCTCCAGTTTTCATCTTGCGTTGCTACTTCCCTGGCGAGTTGGTATTCGAATCTTCGCCTGGGTTCCAGGCAAGTATACCTTGCCTTATTGTACTGTTTAAATTCAGTTATTATTATTCATATACTTTGTGCTCTGAATATTTTATAACTGTGCGCTTCTGAGTATGCCTCGGGTGCAGTCGACGAAGACGTTGACGTTAGGACTTGTGTTTGACCTAGTATCTAGTGGACGCACCTAAAGTTGCAGAGTTATCATTATAACTCTGAGGCCTTGACACATATCATTCGACGTCACAGAGTGAGTTCATAATAGGACATGGGCTTACGCACTTGACTGGCCATCGGTGCGAGTAGCACATGTGATGGTATTTAGCGTATTTGTATTGCTTTAGGTGACTTGCATTATAGTTAAGAGATGTCCATATCGTACTTGAGACTTGTACATTGGCATTGGGCGGGAGGACAACTAGTAGGCGTATGGGACACCCACCTCTTTATTTATGCAGATTTTGTGTTCTTTGGAGCGATACGGACGTTATTATTTATGCCAATTCCGCGTTCTTCAGAGCGATACGGACGTTATTATTTATGTATTTTTGCATTCTTTGGAGCGATACGGACGTTACTATATTCAGGCGCCGTATTCTTCGGAGCGTTATGGCCGTCATTATATACGCGAGGGCCCTTATTATGGGGGCATATGTGGCATATACTAGCCAGTCATTACGATTGGTAAATTATATCAACATATGTCTAGCCTACACTTTCCATACGCTCTAAGTTATCCTCAAATTGCATTCACATAGATGGATAGTTTACCCTGATTTACTTTACTCAGTATTTATATTATGGCATGTATTATTTGTATCTTGTTACGTCCCTCTGAGGACCTAGTGCCCTTCCAGGTTATTTGAGCATATTGTATGATGCTTGATCTAGTGGAGCGCTGGACATCATTGCAGGTATCTTTACATCTTTTAGCTATTTCAGTCATGTATTACTTTCCATTTTGATTCTGCTTTTATAGCCTAGTGTTTATAGGCCTATATTATTCTTTTGGCCTATCGAACGGATGTATTATTGGGCTGCAGACTAATGATGCGTATCGTTCCTTCTTGAGATTTATTTACCATGGATTGAGATTTAGTTTAGTTGTTGGATATTAGAAATAGATATTTAGCTTGATCACTTAACCTTGGACAGCGTAAGTGCACTTCGTCGGATCTATTAAATTGGAAAGCCCTACGGAGTCGTACCAGTTGGCCATTGCCACGTGTCTGGTCCCATAATTTTTGGGACTGGGGAGTAACATAGTTTTAGTGGTGGCCCATGCAGGTCTGAGCATATCGTTCGGTTACGTCACTGTACCGAATGAGCCTGCGAGTTAGGATTAATATTGAATAAGATCTCAATCCATAATTGATTTTAAAACTCCTATTGTATTTGATTGTTGTCCTTGGACTTCATAATTGCATTCGTTCATCTTTCGTCGACATCATTATTGTTGTTTCTCATCTTCCCCTATTTCGTAGAGATGGACATTCGTGTGCGGTGATTCCCTCTAGAAGCAGATCCTCGTCAAGACAAAGAAGGCATATCTGATAGGATGTTTGAGTAGATGGTTATCCATAGTAGAGGAGGCTGATAAGTTCTTTCTTGTTGCTAGAGCTAGTATAGACTGTTGGCATAAGAATTAGACATAGAAGTAGAGACTTAAAACTAGACCCTACCCTTACTTAAGGTAGTAGAGATTTGGAAGTATTTGAAGTTGGAAAGATTGTTCGATTCTAAATACTCTGGGGTAATTTATGAAAATGGATAGCTAGATGCTAGGGATTAGTTGTAGCCCATGGTGGTGACACGAGGGACGATATTATGAACTTGGGAAGATGAATTTTAGGCTCTCGCTTGAAAGAAGATTATCTGAATTCCAGGAGTTTTATCATGTGCTTGGGTAGTACCCATTATTATAATTGTACCAGGGTGACTCAGAGTAATAAATAGTAGAAAGAAAAAAAATCGAGGAATACAATTTTAGGGAGAATAAGTTGTGATTTCATACGGTATACGGAGGATTAACTTGAACGAAATAGTTGATAAAATTATACCCTGAATGATTTTTGAGACCAATATTATGTATGAACTATTACAAGGACAACACTAGTTGTGACGGTTTAATAGAGGATTATACCTAGAGGATATGAAGAAATTAATACCTGAAAAAATTATGTTTATGATAAAGGAACAACAAATATATCAAAAGAAGAATTTGGGAATATTAGATTAGAGAACTAAACAAAAACTTGATTAAAGAAACGATACCATTGAAACTGAGGTATGAAATGGAACATGAATGAGAACAAAATTCGAGAAAAAATTATGAGGAGAAGAGTATTTATACATTAAGGGAGAGAAAACACAAAAAAAAAAATTAAGGAGGATTAGTGTTTGTAAATAGAACGAGAGAATTTATTATGAGGTTAAGTCTAGACTATGAGTGGAGAAACTCTCGGCGAATCAATGAAATGATTAAGTTGTTATAAAATCTTGAAGTTCTGTAAATTTGTCAAGGACGAATTATGGGTAAAGCATAAGGGATATGTGAAAGAAATTTTGACTTAGAAAAATAGAATTTTATGTAGCATGCCCTAGAAGTTGGACCTATAGTTGTCTTATGACTTTTAGTATCAAACCTAGATGAAGATTCTATGACTGGTTAAGATAGATAGATAGAATGCTAGATCTGTTATTTGAATAATGGTAACTTAGGTACTAGGGTATAGCTTCTGGAATCAAATTTGATATACTTGATTTGTTTGGGTTACCAGTATCTATTGGGCTCATAGTTTTCACCTTTTATAACTCGATTAGTTGAGCTAGTATCTAAAATAGAGCAATTAGATTGAAGGATGAGAGTATCGACAGATGTTATAGCCTTAAGTTGGATATCGTGAACTACCTATAATGGATGGCCAGTTATAAACAAGATGGTACTCATATAGTTGGATGAAGGTTATGAATGGAGTAAACTAGGAGAAACCTCAGATTCAAGGTAAAAAGGTAGAATGGCAACAAGATGAGATTCGCGAGAAGTACCTGACCTTGAGCTTCTTAAATTAAAAGAAGGATCTATAAAATACTAAAAAATTTATCACTCGATAGTTGCCTCAAAGATCGATACTACAAAGTGGAAGGTACTGGGCCATGATTGACGGAGTTTAAAGTTGAACACATGATCAACGTACTAGAAAGATATGAAGGTATGTAGGAAACAAATGATAAGGGAAATATATTAGAGTCACGTAACGAAAGGACGAAAAATTTTGATATGGATTTGAGGGATAATAATTATAGTATTTATGAATTATAATGCTTTTGAAATTTTGAGGATTTAGCGCAGGTAGAAATTATTGATCAGCCTCGACGTGCTACGAATTTCAAGGAAAAAAATACAGGTTTAGATCACACGCTGATGTTTGATAATAAACGAAAGAAATGAAACTAGGTTTATACGAAACCCTTTCTTTGATTTACAAACAAGAAAAAGAAGTACAATTAATTCTATACGAGGATATTAAGTACAAAAATTTGATTCTGGAAAAATATTGCTATAGGAGTCTGATCTGCGGTCGATCACTTTGTTCCTTGGACCACACGATGACAAAGAAGTGCTATAGAAGACGAAAAAGAAGCTTCAAAGGCTGCAGGAGGGATTGAACTCTCGTTATCGAAGTAGTCAATCAACACTCTCTGGATATACTCTCTTTTCAAAAATCTTCGACTTTTGCTTTATGTTTCCGACCTTTGACCTCCGTGGCCGGAGGTCTCTATTTATAGGTGTTTGATAATAAATGAAAAAAATGAAAACTAGGTTTATACGAAACTCTTTCTTTGGTTTACAAACAAGAAAAAGAAGTACAATTAATCCTATACGAGGATGTTAAGTACAAAAATTTGATTCTGGGGAAAATATTGCTATAGGAGTCTGATCTGCGGTCGATCACTTTGTCCCTTGGACCACACGATGCCGAAGAAGTGTTGTAGAAGAAGAAGAAGCTTCAAAGATAGCAAGATGGATTGGATGCTCAACGCCAAGGTCGTCAATCACTACTCTCTGTCTATGCTCTAGGCTCTTCTCTCTCAAAAAAAGTCCGATCTCTGCTTTACGTTTTCGACCTTTTTTCGACCGCCCTCTTGCCAAAATCTTCGACCCTTGACCTCCGTGGCCGGAGGTCTCTATTTATAGGGTTCAACCGCAGTCGGCGTAGAAACCGAACAGCGGAGAGAGCTGCACCTTTTATGCGGCAGTTATAATAACTGCCACCCACGTATGAATGATCTCCTGAATCTGCGTGTGACGCATGTCCAATTATGAGGTAACGCGTATAACTGCTGCGAAGATTACGGCATGCAAGCCACGTAAAGCCCCTCGCATAGAGATGATTGGCGTAGAAGCCAAATAATTGTATCCTTGGCATAAAAGCCAAATAGCGGTTCTGATGGCGTAAAATCCAAGCAGGCGTAGAAGCCGAATAGTTGTTAAGTTGGCATAGAAGCCCAATAGCTGTCATGTAGGCGTAGAAGCCCAGTAGCTGTCATGTAGGCGTAGAAGCCCAATAGTTGTGTAAAGCTGAATACTGCATAGATAGGTAACCGGCGTAGAGATAGCCAGTTATCCTTCTTTGACTGAGGTCTCGAGCGTATTCCGGGCCAAAAAGCCTTATCACGCACCTTTGCAAATATAGCCTGAGTTAGCGTATTTCGAGGAGATAGCATACGGCGTACTCCTATGATTGAAAATAGCCAGGTCGGCGTATTTCGAGGAGATAGTGTAAACCCCCTCACCCGAAATTAGGTTTACTTGGCTTATATAGTGGAATTAGGGCAAGTTTGAACCCAATTAGAATTTAGATAACGGCATTTGATTTAACTGTACATTATTTTATCGCGTAGCGCACCTTATTGTTGCCTCGTTAATTGGAGTAGTACACTGGCCATTGTTTGTCTACAAATTCCATAATCCTGTCCTATACTTGACCACCAGCTATTCTGACCTCTGTATAATTTATAATCATACCTTCTGGTGCGACATTTAATCGCACAATAAACATCACGGACGTTATTTCATAATTCTAAATAAATCTCGACTTTGTACCCTTGTGCGTCCCAATCGAAATCGGGAACACAATCTAGACCATTTTGTACCACCCAAATTTTATTAATATTCTACACTATATCCCCTACGCCCAGACGCTTGTGCCCGACCTAATTTTATTCTCAGGTACTCCTAATTAATTTCAGAACATCGTGCGCATTCAATTAAATTAATTAAATCTAATTTCTGCCTTTGTGCAATTTTTCCAATTGTTGGGGACTATTATGCAAAAACGCATTGAGGTGTCCCCACCGTTGGACAATACGTAAAGAAACCCAATTTTCCCTTCACGTGAATTTTCCCCATAATTTTCGGGATGTACAGCGCGCACATCACCCCGTTAGTTTAAAAGTTATCCTTGTATGTAATTAATGCAAATTCTAGCCCTCCCAAACATCCCCATGTGAGCCAAGGCCCATTCCAAGGAGTGTTGACCAAGCCCTAATCCTTGGTCAACCAAAACCCAAAGACCACATGTGTATAAGTACAACTTTCTTCCTTTTTTCCTTTTAAAAACAAAACCTAGGAAAACTCTCAGCCGACCTCCCCTATACTTCATGTTCACCCTCTTCCTCCTTCCTCTAGCCGTCGCCGGAGCCCGACACCCAGCCACCTCGACGAGCAGCCCCGCCACGCCGGACCTCATCCCGTTCCGATCCTCCATCATCCAACACAACCACCAGCTCGACCAACCGCGGCCATGACTATCCCCTCCTTCTCCACCTGCACGTCGGCCGGAGAACATCGCTGCACCGCCATTCACAGTCGACCCCGCCGGCCTGCACGACCGCCAATCAGCTGCTCTTCCGCTAAACTTCATCGACCCGACCCTTCTCTACCCCCCTGAACCCCGCTGAAGTCTCCACGACGACCTATCCGGCCATTCCCCGGTCGACCTCGCCGCACGAACACCCTCGCTGAACTCTGCACCCGACCGTCGGCACCGACCCGTCGAAGCCGAATCCCCTCGATCGGAGACCCGCCCCTGTCGACTACCAAACTGAACGCCTCACCATCACTGCCTGTACTCGACCGGATCCACCCGCCTGAAGTCGGAGAGCGCTGCCGACGACCCACCGGACTCGCTGAACCACTACGAGCACTACCCTGTCCACCACCCATCACCACCTCGGTCCTCCTCCTCTTCAACCTCGACTCCCTTTCCCTGCTCCTCTCCTCCCTGTTGTCAATACCCCTGGCCGGACCTCCGCCTGCCACCCTGGCCTCCACCTCCTCTCTTTCCTACAGCCTCCATTGCCACCACCAGTCTATAACCACCAACATTCACCAGCCCCTCCCTGACCGGACCACCCTGGTCGGAGTTCATCCACCACCACCTACATTATCACCACCTTCATCGTTCACCATCACCGTCATTGTCGTCATCGCCGTAACTAACCTTGTCTTTGTCGTCGTCCTCACCCTCTTGAGCATCATCATTATCATTCGTCCTCAACACATAAACCCTAACCACCCTCGTCATCACCATCTTCGTCAGCGGCAACCATCATCGTCACCAATACCTAACCCTAATCACCCACATCGTCCTCCTGGTCATCACCATCCTCCACATCATTGCCCTCGTCACCACCAACCTAGTCATCCTCCATGTCACCACTAGCATCATAAATAATATCTTGATTCCATAATCATCACCATTGTGATCATCATCACCATTTAAAAACCCCCCATCCTTAATATAACCACCACCATTGGCCAAATCATCCCCTTAACCATAACCCAATCATTACATCGTCATTACCGTCGCCATCGTCGTCATCGTGGACTCGTCACCTTGGCCAGACAACCCGCAGCAGTCACCCCAATTCCCGTACCTGCGCACTCTGACACCGAGGACTGATTGGATTGGTTCTACGCGACTTCCGGAGCTGGTTATTGGGACTACACAGCCGCCTGCCAGGCAAGTATACCTTGTCTTTGTTATACTGTTTAAATTCTGTACATTAGATGCATGTTTATTATCTTAAATTGTGCGCGTCCGAGAGAGACTCGGGTACAGTCAACGGATGCGTTGACGTTAGGATAGTGTCTGACCTAGTGTCTAGTGGACCCCCCTAAAGTTTGGAGTTATTGGTATGACTCCCAGGCCTTGACACATCTCTTACACGTGTTGTGAGTCTCATGTAGGGCACGGTCCTGCGTATGTGGTTGGCCACCTGTACGTGTAGGCGTGCGACGGATAGGGAATAACTGCTAATAGTGATGCATGTTAGAAGACTTAGCAGTTATTGGTAGGTGGAGCATAGACTAGCGTGGTACGATGGTCCCATCCTTGTCATTGTTGGTTGTAAGGATTGGGCTACTTTTCTAGCGATAGACTATGAGCCAGAGTTACGACGCCGAGGCGTAGTAGCTGACGCGTGTTGTTAATGCAACATGCTTAGATCATTGGGCGGGGAGGACGACTAGTAGGCATATGGGACACCCCACTTCCTTTACACTGATGCCACACTCGACGGAGTGATATGGATGATATATACTACACTGATGCCACGTTCTACGGAGCAGTATGGACGTTATTACTGAGTGCCCTCCTATGGGGGCATATGTGGCATATACTAGCCAGTTGTCACGATTGGTGAATTACGTCAGCATATGTCTAGCCTACACCTTCCCATATACTCAAGTTGTCCTCAAAGTGCATTTCACTTAGATGGTTAGGTCACCCTTGAGTTTTTACAGTATTTACTTTATGGCATGTGTTTAAGTATCTTGTTATGTCCCTCTGAGGACCTGGTTCTCTGCCAGGTGTATCTGTTCTTGAGTGTTCGCAGGAGCGCAGATCCGGACTTGCTACGTATATCGCGATGAGGACTTCTCTTCGAGCTCGGGATTGGTAGTTGATATTCTTTTATTGTATTTATCTTGTCTATTCTTTATTCTAGTCCGGTAGTAGATTTGTTTCCATCCGACTACCATCATTAGATACTTTACATTGAGATCTAGTTATAGGTATTGGTTATTCATTTATATATGATTTATGCGGATGAGATTTAGTTATGCCTGTGACATATGTGTTTACCACTAGTGAATTGTTATTCATATTACAGCGTACGTGTGATATGGGTTCCATATATTGGAGTGCCATATTCATACGGCTGGCATGCTTACGTATCCTGGTCCTACGTATTTTGGGACTAGGGCGTGACAGATAGCATACGGCATACTCCTATAGCTGAAAATAGCCTGATGGCGTAATGTGCAGGGATGGTGATGTGGACGTATTAGCCCTAATTATAACTCACCCGGTCGTTAAAAGTAGAACCAAATCTCGTGCATTAAATGCAAAGATCTGCCCCCATCTCGCGCATTAACTGCAGAGGCGTGCCTCGAGTTCTGTACGAAGAGCAGCTTTTGACGTGGCGGTTGATTTCGTCTCATCCTGAGCATAAAAGCTCATGTCTACCTGTGTAAAATAGGCAGCATATTCCTTGAATGCATAAACGACGTCTTAATTCAAGGCTTTGTCACTAAACAACATTCTGGGGCTCTGTGTAGAATCATCATTATAGCCGTCCTCTTGATAGTCGTGCAGTACTCTCTGTCAGGGGTCAGGTTCATTGTACTGTCTGACAGGTTCATTCGAGGAATACGAAGAGTTCCTCGTACAACTTCCTGCTGTATTAAAAGCGGATAGGTTTTACGCCAAAGTGACGATGTAGTAACCTTTTTATGCCAAAGCAGTCTGAAAATACTGTATTTGCGCAGGTTGTTCTGGAGCTATGTTTTACGCTGAACAGCGTTGAAGCTCCGCTGTATGCCATGCCTCTGAAGTCATGTGTTACGCTACCCAGTGCTGGAGCTCTGTTTTACGCGACTGCCTGCATATTGAGGATTTTACGCGTGTGATTCCTCAGCGTATTTTTCATGCTTCTACAAGACCCCTTCAAAGTTTTCAAATTCCTCGTAATTTGAAACACTTTGAATGAAGCATGAAACGGTCAAGTTTGACTCGTTCCGCGAGGCTGATTTCTCGGCAAATATTCAGGAATTTGTTAGGATTTGGTGTGTTCTCTTCTGCCTATATAAAGGCTAATGAGTTAACATATTCTTCCCACACTTCCTTCACCACAAAGAGATGGTTGCCGAAGTTTGTCTTGCTGACTTGAGAAAGAAGAAGATCATGTTCTTTCAACATGTAGGAAGCCGTAAAAAGAGGCGTCTTCGAGCAAATGTCCTCTACAATGATGGATCATGGAAGGATATCATAGCTTCCTTTGCTCGGGATGATCAGCAATTTTATATGGCGATTCATCCAGGAGAGAGGAAGGTTCGTATTGGACCACACAGCTTGCAAGCTGTATTTTCTCCCATTATGGCGGTGGACGAGGGTAGGCAATTTGGCCATGTCTTCCAATATTAAGTTGGGTCTGAACCCCCAACACAATTCTAGGGCATACCTACCATGGCGTATGGAGGATGGCTTGAATAATTTATACAAGCCCAGTTCTGTATCATCCCGCCATTAATCATTTTCTTGTTCATCGGCCGCAGAAGCCGATGAAGTGCTATAGAAGAAGCAGAAAAAGATCTCCACCAATATGATGACCTGGCACAGCAGATTCTTGGTGTGATCTTAAATGAAAAATCCTTTGTAGAAAAAGGATTTCCATCATATGTAATCATGAAGATGAAAAAACCCTTTGTAAACTGGATTTCCATCATATGTAATCATGATTAATAAGATTGTCTTCTTTTACGCATCTGATGATTTGCCATATTTGCTGTGAGGAAGTCTGAATATGTACAGCTTCAGCACGTCTGAATAACTTTACGCCGACTCTGATAAAAGAGTATCTGATCTCGTCCCGTCTTTTACGCGTAACTGAAGATGCGTAGAAAGCTTCTTAGCATTAAGTCGTCTTTGAAGATCCAAACTGTCATGCTATTTTAGACGAGGAGTCGCGTAGAATTTCTGAACTGTCACTTTTTTGACATGAAGGATTAGCTGTTCAGATCGTCGTCTTCAAGAATGGTTTCCCAAAAATCCCTTGAAAAAGGGCGAGAAATAGCCGTCAAACAGGCCATACTTGAGCTTTTGTAGAAGATTCTGACCGGACTTCGGATGAACCTTCAATCGACCCAAGAAGAAGAGTCATCTTCAATGTTGAACTCTGTATGTTCTGGGCACTTGGAATATTTTGTAGCCAAGAAGGAGCATTTCTGCGTAAATCCTTGTAACTGGCCATCTGTAACTTTCGAGCGTAGAATCATAGATTTGTAGCCTCTGAGCGTAAAAAGCTTCCGAGCGTGAAATCATAGATTTGTAGCCTCGGAGCGTAAAACCATAGGTTTGAAGCCTCTCGAGCGTAAAAGCTTCCGAGCATAAAAGCATCTGGGCGTAAAACCGTAGATTTATAGCCTCTGAGCGTAAAATCGTAGACTTGTAGCCTCTCGAGCGTAAAAGCTCCTGAGCATAAAATCATAGATCTGCTCTGTGCGTAAATTTTGGATCCACTGACTGTCCGTCTTCTTCTTTCAAATGATAGGCTGACGTGGCCCCAAATCATAACCGAATTTTAGATATCGGATTTGGTTGGGAATTCGAAGAGTTATCCAAACTCTATAAATAGCCCAAGTTCTTGAGAGAGAAAACTTTTATCTGCCTTCACAAAACCCTAACTTTTCAAGAACCTTTCTTCTTCGTCTCTTCCTTGAAAACTCAGAATCGCCATGGCCCCTAAACAAGCTTCCATTGCTAAGGGAAAGAAGGTCTCTTCCTCTTCTCGCTCTGCTGCTCCAGCACGAGCAACACCCATTAGGCTGAACGAGCCTCGATCGGAACGCAGTGCTCCGCCGTCGAGCCGTGCTCCGGACGTCATAGGTAAAGTTTTTGGGAAGAGAAAAACCCTTCGCACACGTTGTACGTGAACGCGCAAGGTCATCTTCTATGCTGAGAGCCTCTTCGAGGAAGATGATGCACAGAGATGTTTTATCACTATGCCCACATTCCTAATGTGTCAGCGTAAAAACTCCATATATTTGCAGTCTGGCGTAAAAGCTTAGACTGTCAAAATTTGGCGTATACTACAAACTTTGAGTTTTACGCTCTGGATGAAAATTTTGACGTAAAAACTCAAATTTTGGCAGTCTGGCGTAAAAAAACTCAGACTGTTAAGTTTTGGCGTATACTGCCAACCTTGAATCTTACACCTCGGAAATAGGTTCCAGCGTAAGAGCGCAAGTTTTTGCAGTCTTGGAAAAAACGTACAGACTGTTAATCTTTGGAGTAAACTGCAAGAATGTAACGTCTAGTGTAGAAACTGACTTATTCTCTTGCATTTTGTAGTGGACTTGCAGATCCCTCTTTTGGCTGAGGTGATGGGCTCTGCTGCCGGAATGCTGAACTCAAATTACCTGGAGGATTTGTCCCATGTGACATTCCCTATATCTGGAACCAACTATCCTGAAGGAAGGAGAATCCTGATCTCGTCCCAGGGAGAACGCATTCTATTGTGTATGATCAGTGGGGAGCCCCTGACATACATGGATGGGACAGAGTATAAGAAACTGGGTTTCTTATTCGGGGATGTTATCGATAAACAATCCCAGACCAAGCCCAAGAGGGAGGATTGGGTGTTTACTGCTGAGGGCACAGTCATGTATCCGCCCAAGATGCCCCAAGATTACCCTATCTCGGCCTTCTTCCATGCCACACATCCTAGGAAGATGGTGTGGACTTTGACTCCAGATCTTCACGGCCGACCGGAGAAGATCTTGTATAACAAGGGATTGAACCAAGGGACCTTTATGAGCCGTCCTTCATGCCCTGTTGTGCCCTTTAGGGGATTACTGCCGGGTAGCGTCCCGAGTGAGGACAGTTTGCTGATCCAGCCGGTCCAGATATCGACCTTCTGTAACGACTTCATGGGGCAGCGAGGAGTATACCTCAAAGTTAACCCTCGGACCAGTGGATGGCTTACCCCGGGGAATCTTCGATGGGCCAGTTTAACTACCTGGGCCCTGAAGCATTTCCAGGTGGAGCTGGAAAATATTGGCTTATTCGCGGCCGTGAGTGCCACAAGTGTTGGGCTGCCAGCCAACCCTAACTTGTTCTTAGCATTGATGGGGCGATACAACTCGCTCACCGGGACTTTTGCTACTCCGCTGGGGGAGTTGGGCCTGGCCCTTCATGAGATGGCAGAAATTTTAAGGCTGCCAATGGGGGACGTTCCGTATGAAGAATATATTCCCACAAATAGGGAACTGAGGGATACAAACCCTCGGGCAGTGGCAGTGTACCAGGAGCTGATGTGCCACTACCTTGCCTGCACCACTTTCTACAAAGAGCCTTCTGATTTGGCTCATATCAACAAGTGGGTAGCCTACCTCTTCTTCCACCATGCCAGAAATGCTAAGCCTGATAAGGTGGTAGATAGCCGAGATACGCCCTTGAACTTCCTCAGCATACTCAATGCTAATACGGTCGATGACCTTATCGAAGACGCAGGGGCTCCGGATTATGTTCTCGATGAGGAGATCGGGGGTTATCCTGCAGGCACAAAAACCTTCAGCTATATGAGGCATTGTCGCAAGCCTCTGTCAAGGGAAGCTCAATTAGCTGGCTTTTTCTCCGTCTGGCTACGCCGTTGGGTAGTGCCAGGCATTGCGTCTGCGGATCGCATCCATCGCAACACTTTATGGCCCGCAGTGCGCTTGGTGTTCGGAGCAAGACTGGGCCTGCGTCCTGCTATGGTATGTAGAATACAAGCAGGCCTGAGGGCCCTTACTGATGGGCTTCTCGCTGATGAGACGCGGCATGAAGCGTTTCCAAGAGTGGAATTACCCTTCTTGTACCTGATGGGATGGTTGATCCTCCACAACACCAGGGTGATGTCTCCCGGCCCCGCCAGCGGTTCAGGAAATAACTTCTTGTTGAATTACAAGAATTCCTCTTGGAACGTGGTGACCGTCATAGATTGCCGGCGGGCGTTAAACGTTGCCCACAGCTGGAAGCTTTTCTGTATCGTCCCCCCTGTACATATCAATCAACAGGGGACGAAACTTAAGGATGAGGGCCATGGGAGGACCATTCTTTCTCCTGAAGCCTTCTATTGGTTGGTCTGCATTAGACCTTCCCACTTGCTGTACAGGAGTGAGGATCATTGCTTCTTGGAGCCTTATCTGCCCAGTCGGTTCGCCAGGCAGTTTGGGTATGACCAATTGCATGTGGGGAATGCCCTTACCAGCTTCAAGTCCAAAGGTGGACTTATTGATGGAGCCAGAGGGTGGCGGTACTTAATCACGGGGTGCACTGGTACAATTTTTGCTGTGCTCGCGACTTCTCTTTCCATGGAGCTGTGCATCCTTCATTCGTACGCGCAGTTCTATGCGTCCATCAACACCTTCCATCGCGATTTTGACGTGCGTGGAAGTTTTAGGATGCCCTCCCATAGGTCCACTGGAAGGGAGGATGTTCCGTCTGTTTCCTCGGATGAGAATGAAGACACCACCGGGCAGACGAAGTTTTGTTAACAATACCGAGAGGCGTAATAGCTCCGCCGGCAGAGCCTCTCGTTATCCCCCAAAAACGGAAGACTTCCACTCTGAAAGAGCCTTCCCCTCGCAAGAAGAAGGTTGCCAAAGGTCCGAAAAGGGCTTCCACCAGGGAGGCTTCAAGGAGCGAGCCTGTTGTTTCCCCTGTTAGGGGTGATTTGTTGATCAGAGGTCCTTCGCCTTTTAGAGTGGGAACCTCCATAGTTCCGGCAGACAGTGCCGGAGATTCTTTGCTCGAGACTGCTGTCGCTACTACCGCTACTGGTAGTGCAGTGAGGTCACCTTCGAGGCCGGGCATATTAAGGATATTTTTATCCAGACAAATAATGGGTCCAGCCCCTTCTTCGTCTGTAGGTACTTCCAGCGAGATTCCACCCGATGAACCTCGAGTGGATCTGGGTGAAGACTGGGATTATTACCCTCAGACGTTATTTGGTGCACCCTCTTCTCCAGGTATGACAGCTTGCTTAGCATCATTAAGAAATGATTTAGATATACAAGCTGCGGACGCAACATACATACCATCGGTTATGGGTAAATGTTGTCTTCACGCTTTTTCTTGGAAAATTAACATCAATTTGATATTAACTTTCTCTTGTCTTCTTTTCAGGCGAAGACATCATTGGGGAGGGTAGAGTTGACACCACTTCTGACCTTGTTGCGGACACTGCTAATGAACCGGCGATGTTCGACGTCGAAGAAGCAGGTTTTGAAGCTGCCAATCTTCCATCCGCAATATTCTCGGGTGTCATCCCAATAGTAGCAGTTCAATTAGTATCAGAGGAGGATGAGCCTACTGTCTCGACTGTGTCTCCTTCATCACGCATGCCAGCAACTTCAACTATTGTTGGCGTCTCCTCTTTTGTCGCGCCATCTACTGAAGCGACAGTTGTGGCAACATCCTCTGCCAACGTTCCACAAAGGGGGTTTACTGATATCGCGGCCACTCCCAGCATCCATTCGCACTTTACCATGCTAGTTGAACAATATACTAGCATATTCTATGTCACTTTAAAATCATTGATATCCATGGTGCTGGAGAAGAATCTGGGCTTTGATGCTCTGAAGATGTCCTCCAATCTCACCATAGCGCAGATTAGAAATTTCAATGACGCTGGACGAGCCGAAGCGCTGGAGCAAATAGTTAATGGTCTAGAATAACCCATTAACGAATATTTGCAGCTATCTAGAAGCAGCGTCGATGATATGGTTCAGGCTGAATACACCTCCTTGACTGCGAATGTCACGCCCCAGTCCCAAAATACCGTAGGGCCAGCCGCGTGATAATGGCCAGCAGCACACACCGATGGACAAACCTAATTTAATGGATCCATCGGGGCATACTTAAGCTGTAATATAACAATAAGCAGGTCCAATGATACATGTCACAGTCTATACTAATCTCATCCACAACAGATAATCACAGATCAAATGCCAGAATAAATGCAAATAAAATAAACTAACAAATCTCAATAAAAGTGTCTCGGAGAACAATCCGAGAACAAGTCTGGTACAGCAATGCAATAGACTGGAAATAAAGTAAATAGGAACAGAAGTAAATGAGTATCGCAAACCAATACTCAGGAGAAGTCCTCTGGTATGATCTCGTCCTCTGGTCCTAGTTCTGCTCCAATGTAAACACCTGCTCCTGCTAATGCTCCTGTACTGTACAACTCTGGGTAGATCTCGTCTGCAATATCTGGGGACATAATCCGGATCCAGGTCCTCAGGGGACATAGCAAGGTACAAGAAAGCTCATGCCAAAATAAATGCAGTGCAGCAATAGGTAAATATGTAACCATCTAAGTGAAATGCAAGATGAGAGCAGCACTAGAACTCAGGCTGAAGCCACTACAAGCTCGGTGTCGGGGAGCCGGTAGCAGTGATATCATGTGGTTGTCTAGCTCGTAGTGAGACTAAGACGCCGGCATAATATAAAATCAACCTGTAGTTGTGTGACTCTCCCCACCCAATGTAATCATACGTCTCATGTCCACGAGGCCCCATGTCGATGTCACGCACAATCATCTCTAATGCAACAAGTCATATAATGTCTAGGAATATAATATCAATGTCAAGTCCTGTATCCTATACAGAATCACCATGAATATCTCAGGAAGATCCTGTCTCATGAATAGTGTCAAGTGTCCTGGGTCATGTTGTACTTGATAAGACAAGTACGAGAAATATGGGGTCTCGGTATCCATGTCTAGATGACAATACACAACACCGCGTACGGTGTTGGCACCCGACTAATAATCGGACGCTAAGTAGGTCACGCGGTCCTAGGTCAAGCATGCACAGCAATATAAATGAAGCAAGGAAAAATATGTAACAATACTGCAGAGTTTGGCAAGGTACACTTGCCTGGGGTCCTGGCTCCAACTGTAGCTCTGGTCTCAGTGTGATCTGCAGGTACTACTCCGGTTGCTGAAATAAACATCACCATTAGATTCAGAAAATATCAAATAGCTAAAAACGCCTATCCTTGAGTCCAATTTGGACACAAGGGCAAAAATGACATTTCCGGGCCAAAGCGGGGTCCACATGTGGGCCACTTTGCACCGAAAAGCGTGTCAGGGTCAACGGTCTCCAAATTCGCCAAACTTAGTGTCAACAAGTCAGGAACGATGATACGAACCCAACGAAACTTTCAAAATTGGATTCCGATGAGCCGATCACAAAATCGCCCGTCAAGTGGAGCCTGTGGGGCCCACGATACGCGATTTTGTCAACGTTCACAGAATCGAACCAAACTTGGGTCACAGGACCAGCGTATTTCTACGAGTCCGATGGCGCAAGTTTCGTCTCGATCCGACGTGTGTACACAAAGTTACAGTGCGTTCCAGAATCGACGGATACGGTACGGTGTCGGCGGATACGCGTTGATTCCGGTGTGCACGCACATCCGAATCGACTTCTGCGAAATTCTATACGTCCGTATCAACGACGCGCACGTTTCGGTAAAGACCGCGTGCGACCAAGTCGTCCCGTTTGGCGGGACGTACTCAGTTCCGGGGTGAAACAGGGCGTTGTTTTTCCTGTTTTTGGATCGCTGTTCGCGATCACCACAGGGCACGATGCACCGAGCGGTTTGCCCGGGCACCGAGAGGGTCATGCAGGCTACGCGTTACAATTTACGGAATCGAAATCAGAGATACGAGGTGTGAGATACGAGTACCTGAACTGGGCTCCTCGAAACTGGGTTTTCGTGTCTGTCTCGTGTCCTGGACACTGTCCAAGCCGTGTCCACTGTGTCGACGAGTCCCGTGTCCTACTGTGTCCGCGGCGCGTCCAGCTAGGTCGGGGTTCTGCTCGCCGGAGGAGGGCGGTGCTGCGGATAGGGTAGGGGTCGTCGGATCGGGGTTGGGCGGCTACACGGCGGGGACGCGGGCGGCTATGGCATCGGCCGGCGGAGGGTTCTGGAAGCGGCGGGAAAGACGGAGGTCAGGGGAGTTAGGGTTCAGGGGATGAGGATGGAGGCTGGGCGGCGGATGAGCGGATCAGTCGTCGAGGGAGACGACGGCGTGGGGACGTGAGATCCGACGGGGGTCGAGGGGCAGCGCTGCGGGAAGAGGAGGAAGGAGGCAGGGGACTCCGGCGTGCGGGGGAGGACTCGAGCGGGGCGGTCAGGCGGCGGAAGAGGGGACAGAGGGTTGGTGGTCGGTCGACGGCGAGGCGGTGGCGCTCACGGCGGAGATAGGCGGCTGAAGGGCAGCGGCTTAGGATTAGGGTTAGGGTTAATTAGGATTAGGGATTTTCTTTAGGATTTTCTTTTTCCTTTTTATTTTCTTTTTGGAGAAAACTAGGAAAGTAGGCATTTATACATGCAGAAATACTCCTGGGTTAGCGCTGAGGCTTTGCCAGAAGCTTTGTCTGTACCGCGCGTAGCGGGAGACTGATTTCTGCGCGTATAGCTCAGAGGATACTCCTGGGTTAGCGCTGAGGCTTTGCCAGAAGTTTTGTCTGTACCGCGCATAGCGGGAGACTGAATTTTACGTGCGGGGCACGGAGGGAGCGATGCTACCACCTCATTGGTCGGAGAGATCGGAGAGATCGGAGAGATCGGAGAGATCGGAGAGTCCACAGGAACGGCGGAGGATGTCTTGGGCATCCACACTTTGTGTAGCTTCCTGCTGTCTTGGACGGAAAGAGAGTGAGAGCTACCCCCAGTCCGAAGCATGTCTTCGTAGGCAGACTGGTCGAACTGAACGACCAGTGTCTTCTTCACGGTTCCTACAGATACCGCATCGTGTTGAGCAATTACTTCCTCGTCAGAAGAGAAAGATGTCCCCAGCAGAGTCGACATCTTGTTTGTGGTATTAAACGAAAGAATGAAAGTGTATTTCAATGACGGGGTTATAAGAGACCCGCGCCCTTTGGTTTACAAACAAACTTGTACAATGTAATCCTATACGAGGATGTGGGAGTACAATTTATTTAATCTGGGTATAAATTGCTATAGGTGTCTGATCTGCGGTCGATCACTTTAGCCCTTGGACTACACGATGTTGAAGAAGCGCCGTGGAAGACAGGATGCAGCTTCGGAGGTTGCAAAGGAGGGTGGATGCGCGATGCTGAAGGTCGTCGCTCCCTGTTCCTTGCCCAAGCTCTGGATTCTTCTCTCTCTCTCTCTATCTCTCCTCCTTGATCTCTGGTTCGATGACCTTGTCCGATCTTCGAGTTTCTAGTTTTCGACCTTTGTCCCCATTGATAGGGGTCTCTATTTATAGAGTTTTGGTGACAGTGACCACTCCGTCGGTGTAACAACCGAGGAGTGGACAGTACAGCACCCCTTTACACAACGGTTTAAAATAACCAATGCCTGCGTGTAAATGACCTTTTGAGTGAGCATGTGACGCGTGTCCAACTAAGGGGACAAAACGCGTATATCTGCTACGAAGGTCACGGCGTAGAAGCCACGTAGGTAGGTATCCCTTGTGTAGCAGAGGTTGGCGTAAAAGCCAAGTGACTGTCACCTTGGCGTAGAAGCCAAAATAGGCATATGAGCCGAACAGGCGTAGGAGCCGAATAGGCATAGAAGCCGAACAGGCATAGAAGCCGAATGGGCATAGAAGCCGAACAGGCATAGAAGCCGAATGGTCGTAGAGACTGAGAGGGCGTTTGGAAGCCGAGGGAGCACTGACCCTGAGCGGGCGTAGAAGCCACTGCGTACCGTGCCGAAGTGCTGATGTGGACGTCTTAGCCGGAATTACGGCTTTCGAAGATATAATCAAATCTTCTACAGAGATTTGCCATCATCTTGTGCATTAAATGCGGAGACGTGTTTTGAAGGTCTGCAGCCCTTCTGTGCATCCGTCGCAGAGACGTGCCTTGAGGGAAACTGTCACTGCTCTGTGTAATTAGACGTAGAGACGTGCCTCGAGCCCCGTATGAAGTGCAGCTTTTGACGTGGCAGCGGTTTGTCCTACTGCGGAGCGTAAAACAGCTCATGTTTGCCTGTGTAAAACAAGGCAGCGTATTCCCTTGTACGCGAAAGAGCGGTTTACGCTGGGGGGATTTTGGTAAACGACGGTTTGGTGATATTTTAACCAAATCCTCTGCATTAAATGCAGAGATCCGCCATCATACTGTGGGGTACGTCCCGAGGGGTCTGTCATCGTTTACAGCCGTCGTCTGGGTAGCCGTGCAGTACTTTTTGTCAGGAGTCAGAGGCCAGGTTCACCGCGTGACTTGACAGGTTCATTTCGGGGAAAACGAAGCGTTCCTCGTACGCTTTAACGCTGCTTTGAGAGCGGCTGGGTTTTACGCCATGGAGGCGATGAAGAACCCTGTTTTACGTTGGATGGCTCCGAAGACCTCTGCTTACGCTGCTCTGTATCGAGATGCTGCGTAGATCATTCCAGCGTATTTTTCATGCGTCTATAAGACCCCCTTCAAAGCTTTTAAATTCCTCGAAATTTGAAACGCTTTGAAAGAAGCATGAACGGCCCCTCGTAACTCGAAACGTTTCTGAATGGAGCATTGAAACGGTCGGTACTGACTTTATGGCGGATTTATTGGGGACCGCTGTGATCTCTTTCGCCTATAAAAGGCCGGGGGGGTGAACCTGTTTTCACCACATTCCCATTGTCATGCAGAGATGATCACCGGAGCTCGTCGGGTCGATCTGAGGAAGAAGGAGATCATGTTCTTCCAGCATGTAGGGAGCCGAAAAAGATGGCATCTTCGAGCAAGTGTCCACTGCAACGATGGATCATGGAAGGATATCTTAGCCTCCCTTGCTCGGGCTAATCAGCAACTTTGTATGGCGTTGCACCAGGAGAGAGGAAGGGTCGTATTAGACCAGACAGCTTGTAGACTGTTTATTTCTTCCTGAGACCCCTGCGGACGAGATCGGATAAACCGTAATCTGTCGTCCTGATTGGGTTGGGTTTGAAGAAACCCCAACTGGATCGGCCATGGCGAATGGAGGATCTTCTTGTTCATGACTGTGGTGGTCATGAACAGCCATGGAGGAAGAGGAAGACCGGCACCGGCGCGAGAATCTGTCAAGACAGCTTCTGGGCGATCTTCCGACGATGATGAGGAAATCCCTTGTAGAAGGGATTTCCCTCATATGAAATCACGAAAAATGAAGAAAAAACCCCTGTAGACAGGATTTCCCTCATATGTAATTGTGATTTTAAATAAAGTCGTCTTCTTCTCCAAATGATCGTCTTTGCCATACGTTGCTGTGAAGTCTGGATATGTACAGCTTCGACACGTCTGAATCTTTACGCCGACTGATAGGAAGAGTATTAGGCCCCATCTTTTACGCGTAGCGAATAGTCCATAGAACGTCGCTGAGCGTCCTTGAACATTTAGAACTGTCATGTTGCTAGGACTGAGGGACGGCGTAGAATTCTGAACTGTTGCTTCTCTGATGAGCAGGATCTTGTTCAGACTTCGTCTTCAAGAATGATCTCTCGAAACTCCCTTGGAACAGGGTCGAGGTTTTTGGCTGTCAAATTGAGTTGCCACCTTGATAGACGGGATATTCAGACTGGAGTCTGGATGAACCTCCAATTTTGGACCCGAGAAGAGTAATTTCTCAATGTTTTGAACTCTGTATGCTTCGGGTACTTGGGATGCTCTGGGTCAAGAACGAGTATCTTCTGTGTGAACTCTTTGCAATTGATCGCCTTGGGGACTGTTCGGATATGCGGAAAGTCGTGGAGCGTGAACTCATCAGTCTGTAGCCTCTGAGCGTAGAAACACCACCGAGTGCGAAATCGTAGACTTATGGTTCCTGAGCGTGAAGTCGTAGGTTTGTTGCCTCTCGAGCATAAAAGCTACCGAGCACAAAGGCATCCGGGCATAAACCGTAGACTTGTGGCTGTCGAACGTGAAGTCGTAGATCTGTTGCTGTCGAGCGTAGAAAAGCTCCTTTAGCGCAGAACTGTAGATCTGTAGCCTGTGAGCGTAAGAACACCATCGAGCGTGAAATCGTAGACTTGTGGTTCCTGAGCGTGAAGTCATAGGTTTGTTGCCTCTCGAGCATAAAAGCTACCGAGCACAAAGGCATCCGGGCATAAACCGTAGACTTGTAGCTGTCGAACGTGAAGCCGTAGATCTGTTGCTGTCGAGCGTAGAAAAGCTCCTTTAGCGCAGAACTGTAGATCTGTAGCCTGTGAGCGTAAGAACACCATCGAGCGTGAAATCGTAGACTTGTGGTTCCTGAGCGTGAAGTCGTAGGTTTGTTGCCTCTCGAGCATAAAAGCTACCGAGCACAAAGGCATCCGGGCATAAACCGTAGACTTGTAGCTGTCGAACGTGAAGCCGTAGATCTGTTGCTGTCGAGCGTAGAAAAGCTCCTTTAGCGCAGAACTGTAGATCTGTAGCCTGTGAGCGTAAGAACACCATCGAGCGTGAAATCGTAGACTTGTGGTTCCTGAGCGTGAAGTCATAGGTTTGTTGCCTCTCGAGCATAAAAGCTACCGAGCACAAAGGCATCCGGGCATAAACCGTAGACTTGTAGCTGTCGAACGTGAAGCCGTAGATCTGTTGCTGTCGAGCGTAGAAAAGCTCCTTTAGCGCAGAATTGTAGATCTGTAGCCTGTGAGCGTAAGAACACCATCGAGCGTGAAATCGTAGACTTGTGGTTCCTGAGCGTGAAGTCGTAGGTTTGTTGCCTCTCGAGCATAAAAGCTACCGAGCACAAAGGCATCCGGGCATAAACCGTAGACTTGTAGCTGTCGAACGTGAAGCCGTAGATCTGTTGCTGTCGAGCGTAGAAAAGCTCCTTTAGCGCAGAACTGTAGATCTGTAGCCTGTGAGCGTAAGAACACCATCGAGCGTGAAATCGTAGACTTGTGGTTTCTGAGCGTGAAGTCATAGGTTTGTTGCCTCTCGAGCATAAAAGCTACCGAGCACAAAGGCATCCGGGCATAAACCGTAGACTTGTAGCTGTCGAACGTGAAGCCGTAGATCTGTTGCTGTCGAGCGTAGAAAAGCTCCTTTAGCGCAGAACTGTAGATCTGTAGCCTGTGAGCGTAAGAACACCATCGAGCGTGAAATCGTAGACTTGTGGTTCCTGAGCGTAAAGTCGTAGGTTTGTTGCCTCTCGAGCATAAAAGCTACCGAGCACAAAGGCATCCGGGCATAAACCGTAGACTTGTAGCTGTCGAACGTGAAGCCGTAGATCTGTTGCTGTCGAGCGTAGAAAAGCTCCTTTAGCGTAGAAATGTATATTTTTAGCTCCTGAAAAGAAAATTTCTTCGAGCGTGAGGTTTTGCGGATTTGTTGCTTCTGAGCGTAAACTGAGCGCCACCGAGCGTGAGATCGTCGATTTAGTATCTGCTGAGCGTAAAGTCGTAGGTTTGTGGCCTCTCGAGCATAAAAGCTACCGAGCACAAAGGCATCCGGGCGTAAAACCATAGACTTGCAGCTTGCGAGCGTAAAACCGTAGATCTGTTGCTGTCGAGCGTAGAAAGCTCCTTTAGCGTAGAACCCGCTGAACCGTCTTGCACGAAAAAACCTTTCGAATTCGCTGACCGTCTGTTTTTCAAGGGTAGTGGGCTGACGTAGCATCCAATCATAACCAACTCTTAATTGCGAGATCCGGTTGGGGTCTCGAGGGGTTCGTCCGAGGATTCGAGGAGTCGACTCGGACCGTATATATATACCCCAAGCTTTTGAGAGAAAAAGCTTTTTATCTGTCTTCTGCGAAAGAGAGCTTTCGACTGTTCGAGTTTTCCTCCGTTCCTTCTCCGAGCGCTTCGAGTCCTCAGAAATGGCGTCGAAACAAACTCCATCCGCTAAGGGAAAGAGCGTAGGTTCTTCTTCTCGTTCTTCGGTACCGGCGAGAGAATCTTCGGTCGGGCAAGGTGAACCTCCTTCCGAGAGGAGTATCCCGCCGATGAGCAGTGCACCCGGCTTTAGAGGTAGAGCTTTTTGGAATGGCAAACGACGAAAAATCCTTCGCACACGTTGAATGTGACCGCGCTAGGTCGTCTTCTGTGCTGATAGCCTCTTTTGAGGAAGATGACGCACGGAGACGTTTTCATCTTTTACGCCCACATTTCTAATGTGCCAGCGTAAAAACTCCATATTTTCGTAGTTCTGAGCGTAAAAGCTCTGGCTAACGAAAATTGGGGTATATCGTAACATCTTGAATTTTTACGCTTGCGGAGGAGACTTCCGGCGTATAGAGACCAAATTTGCGCAATCTTGGCGTAAAGCACAGACTGTCGTTTCTTTGGTCCGCACTTTGTGCAGGATTTGCAATGACCTATTTTCCTTGCACCTTTGCAGTTGATTTGGGTGAGTCTCCGCTGGCTGAGGTGATGGGCTCCACTGCCGGGATGCTGCACTCAAACTACCTGGAGGATCTGTCCCATGTGGCCTTTCCCATCTCTGGACCCCAGTATCCTGAGGGCAGGGAGTTTCTGATATCGGCCCAGGGTGAGCGAATGCTGTTGAGCATGATCAATGGCGAACCCTTGACACATGTAGACGGGGAGCAGTACATAAAGCCGGCTTTCCTCTTTGGGGATATGATCGATAAACAGTCCCAGACGAAGCCCAAGAGGGAGCCTTGGGTCTTCCCTGCCGGGAATTTGGTCTTGTATCTGCCGACGATGCCGAGGGATTATCCCATCTCGGCTTTCTCCCATGCGACGCATCCTAGGAAGATGTCGTGGAAGCTGACTCCTGATCTTCACGGGAAGCCTGGGAAGATCTTTCATCTGAAAGGAGCCGACCAGGGGTCGTTTGTCAGTCGCCCCTCCGGCGTTGTGACGCTGTTCCGGGGGCTGTGTCCGGGTAATGTCCCGAGTGAAGTTAGCTCGGTGATCCAGCCTGTCCAGTTGCCGACTTTCTGCAACGACTTCATGGGTCGAGGTGGGGTATATCCCAAGGAGAATCCTCGGTGCAACGGGTGGATCGCCCCAACGAACTCCCGATGGAGATGCCTAGTTGATTGGGCCTTGTCGCACTTCCGAAGAGAGCTGGAGGACATTGGACTATATGCTGCCGTGAGTGCGACGAGTGTTGGGTTGCCTCCCAATGCTAATTTGTTCTTGGCACTGATGGAGCGGTATATTCCGCTCACAGGGACCTTTGCCACTCCACTGGGGGAGTTGGGATTGGCCCTCCATGAGATGGCAGTTGTCTCGAGACTGCCGATGGGGGATACCTCATATGAAGAGTATGTCCCCACCAACCGGGAGTTGGGGGATTTGGACCCTCGGGTGGCGGAAGTATATCAGGAGCTGATGTGTCAGTACTTCGCGTGCACCGCTTTTTATGACGAGCCCTCTGATTTGGCCCATACCACTAAGTGGATGTCCTACCTCTTCTTCCATCGGGCTAGGGCCGCCAAGTCGGAGAAAGCCTCGGGGGGTAAGAATGAGCCCGTGAACTGCTTGGGCGTCCTTAGTGCCCAGGTTGTTGAGGCTCTTATGGAAGACGCCAAGGCTCCCGATCAGATTCTCGTTGAGGGGGTAGGAAAATACCCCGAAGGTACCAAGGCCCACAGTTATTTGAGGCGCTGTCGCAGGCCTTTGTCTAAGGAAGCCCAGCTGGCTGGTTTCCTCTCCATATGGCTGCGTCGAGTGGTAGTGCCCGGCATCGCGTCCGCGGATCGTATTCACCGGAACATCCTGTGGCCCGCAGTACGTCTGGTGTTTGGGGCAAGACTGGGCCTGCTCCCTGGCATGGTGTGCCGTATTCAGGCTGGCCTGAGGGCCATGACCGATGGGTTGCTCGTCGATGAAGCTCGGCGTGAGAGTTTTCCCAGGGTGGAATTGCCATACCTGTATCTAATGGGATGGTTAATTCTCCACAATCCCCGGGTGATGTCTCCCGGTTCCGGTAGCAGCTCAGGGGGTATATTCCTGCTGAATTACAGGGATTCTACCTGGAATGTGAACACAGTTTTAGACTGTCGGTTAGTGTTGAACCTCAGCCATGGCTGGAAGATCCTCTGTACTCCCCCTCCGGCACATCGCAACCAATCCGGGGTGTGGTTTGAGGATTCAGGTGGAGAGAAGACTGTTCTTTCTCCGGAGGCTTTTAATTGGTTGGTCTGTATCAGACTATCCCATCTGCTGTATAGGAGCGAAGACTATTGCTTCTTCGAGCCCTACTTGCCTAGTCGATTTGCCAGGCAGTTCGGGTACGATCAGTTGCACGTGGGTAACGCCGTCACCAGCTTCAGGCCCAGGGGTGGACTCATTGATGGAGCTAGAGGGTGGCGATATTTTATCATGGGTTGCACAGGGACAATTTTTATCGTGCCGGTCGTTACAACCTCCACGGAGTTGCGCATCCTTCATTCTTACGCCCAGTTTTATGTGGCAATTAACACCTTCCATCGCGATTTCGACATGCGTGGAAGCTTTAGAGTGCCTTCTGCCAAGCCTGGGGGAAGAGTCGAAGTCCCCTCGGTTTCTTCTGACGAGGGCGAGGAGTCTGGTACTCCGGATGAGCTTCTGGTGTCGTTGCCGAGGTGTGCAGTGCCTGCGCCGGCGGGGGCTTTGGTAGTCTCTTGTGGGAAGCGACGGGCTTCTGCTCCAAAGGAAGCTTCCCTTCGTAAGAGGAGGAAGGAGACGGTGGCTCGTCCTCTCCGCATTCCTGGTATTGAGGCTTCCGTGAGTGAGCCGGCACCTCCCTGCATCAGGGATGAATCTTTGGCTGGAGGTTCCTCGCCTTTTAGAGAGGGACCTTCTACAGTTCCGGCTGGTGGCGCCGGAGAGTCTTCGCTAGAGGTTGCCGTTGCTGCGGCTGCTTCAAGTAGTGGAGCGGGATTGCCCATGCGGCCGCTGCAGATGGGAGAATCTTTCCCGAGGTCAGCAGTGGGGGAAGTTGCTTCTGTGTCAGCGAGTGCGCTTAGCGAGACCCCGGCTGACGAACCTCGACCGCGTCTTGGGGAAGGCTTGACCGAGCTTCTGGCGATGTCGGTCGGCCCACCTCCTTCTCCAGGTATGACAGGTCGTATCGCGTTATTAAGGCGTGGTTTAGCCATATCGTCTGCAGACGCATCGTATATGCCGTTGGCTCCGGGTAAATGTTGTTTTTTTTCTTTTTCTTTTTTTTGCCTCCTCCTAGGAAGATTACCATTGTGTTGACATTTTTGCTTTTTTGTCCTCTTTTCAGGGGATGACGTCCACGGGGAATACGGCGTGGAAGCGCCTTCTGGCTCTGTTCCGGCTCCTAGCGATGACGTGGAGGCGCCTAATTTCGAGGCAGAAGTGTCTTCGGGGGCCAGCTCGCCTGGAGAGGTTTCGTCGTCTCAGGAGGGGAACGAACCTGTTATCGTGACCTCGCCTTTCGCGAGTATGCCGATGACTTCGATCGCTGCCGTCATACCTTTTTCGGCCACGCCACCCGTCGAGGCGGCGGCGGTGGCTACCTCGTCTGTGATTGTCCCTGGAGAGGGAGTTACTAGCATCGCGGCTACTCCGGGCGTTCAGTCGGGTCTAGTCGCGTTGACCGAGCAGCATACCAGCCTTGTCTACACCGGTTTACAAACGATGATACCGATGGTGTTGGCGAAGAATCTTGACTTCGAGCTCCTGAAGAAGACTTCTCAGCTTTCGATCGAGGTTGTCAGGGGGCTTGGCAATCCTGGAGTAGCTGATGCTCTGGAGGCGGTGGTTAATGGTTTAGAGCACCCGTTAACGAATATTTGCAGCGGGCTGAGGCCAGCCTTGATGCTGATGTCCAGGCTCGATTCGACCTCATGGCTGAGCGGCTCGCTACAAAGCTTGAAAGCCTAGACAACTCTATCCAGAAGCACAAGCTGGAGATGGATAGGAGAAAAGCTATTGTGGAAGAAGCTCTTGCTGTCGAGACGAAGTGTCGATCCGAGCATGAAGGGAATGCAGCGAGGGTCTCCAAGCTGAGGGAAAAACTTGCTCGGGCAGAGGAGTGGGCTTCCCAGTCGTTGGCAGGTTCAGAGGTAGCGACTGGTCGACTGAGTGAAGCGCGACAGGATCTGGACCATGCGAAAGCTGCCCGTGCGGGCTGTCTTCGGGCAAGGGCTAATCTGACCCTTACGCATACCCCCGAGGCACAGCTGGAGCGGGCTCGCGCCGATGCCTTGGCCCTTAGGAATGAGAGGATGGCTGCACTGGGGCGGCAGATTCGTGATCTGATTACTCCGCCATCTTGATGTATCTCTCCTTATGTAATTTCGCCTCCTTCTGGGAATGAATAAAAGCGACTCTTTTCTGACTGTTGTGGACCCGTCATTTTGGAATGTAAATGACAGTTTTTTTAGGTGAGGGGGATATCAGAGGTAGTATGGACCTGACATACTCTCGATAAACCTCTTTAGCAGGATATATCTATTCAGAGGTCGTATAGACATGATAGGATATGACCTAACTAGTTTCTTTTCTTGGAGTAGTTTCGTCAGAATTGAGATTCTCGCTATGTTCCGCCTGGGCAGGAGGGAATTAAGCGTAGTATCTTTTCAGGAATTTGCCGTTGATGGGAGCCATTAATAGGTCCCCGTTAGGCTGGGCTACCCTGTAGGCGCCGTTCGAGAACGTTGTCTCGATCACATAAGGGCCTTCCCACTTGGGCTGGAATTTGCCTTTACTTCTGTGAGTTAAAATCATCGGCCTTCTTACTGCTAGAACTAGCTCGCCGACCTTGAACACCCTTTCCTTTACTTTATGGTTAAAAGCCCTGAAAATGCGTGCTTGGTAGAGCGCGATGCGCTGTTGAGCTTGGAGGCGTTTCTCGTCTAATCCTTCTAGCTCCTGAAGCCTTAAAAGGTCATTCTTTTCTTGAGTCAGCTCATTAGCCACGGCTATTCTGAGCGACGGGATCTGGATTTCAATGGGAAGAACTGCTTCGCTCCCATAGACCAGCGAGAATGGGGTACAACCAGTCGGCGTTCGTACCGTTGTGCGGTATACCCAGAGGCATTCGCCCAGCTTTTCATTCCAGTCTCTCTTGTTTGAAGAGACAAACTTATTCAAGAGTTTGATAATGGTTTTGTTGAAAGCTTCCGCCAGACCGTTAGCAGCTGGATAGTACGCCGTGGAGGCGACATTGTGTATCCGGTTTTTGTCGCAAAACCGATGAAACGTTTGGGTAATGAACTGGGGCCCATTGTCGTGAATTATCCTCCGGGGTACCCCGAAGCGATAGATGACGTGATGTTTGATGAAGCTGACCACGTTGGATGCCTTTACCTCGGTGAGAGGGATTGCTTCGGCCCATTTGGAAAAGTAATCCGTGATGGCCAGTATGAACTGGTGACCCCTGGAAGAAGACGGGTGAATAGGACCGATGATATCCATTCCCCATGCTTCGAAAGGCCAGGATGCGACCGTAGGATGTAGATGTTCCGACGGTTGATGTATGAAGTTTGCATGAACCTGACAGGCTCTGCAATGCTTTGCATACTGTATTGCATCTGCGATCATGGTCGGCCAGTAATAGCCCATTCTCCTGATGCGATCCTGTAGCTTAGGCCCGGGTTGATGCGCTCCGCACACGCCGTCGTGAGCTTCACGGATAATCTGCTGTGCTTCGGCGCCGGAGAGACACCTCAACAGCAGTCCGTCGTAGGTCCGGCGATACAGGCATTGTGAAGATGCATCGAAGTAGAAGCGTAGCGATCGTCTCTTGACGGATACTGCTTCCTTGGGGTTCTCCGGTAAGATTCCGTATGCCACGAAATCTATGAAAGGACTTGTCCAATCTCTTGTAGGAGGATCGGTGTTTACAGCGTAGCTGCGTTCTATGTGACAGCTGTTCTTCACACAGAACAAATCGTTGTTAAGAAGGATTACCGAATCTTGCCTTCTTATAGGAGCGGCTAAGTCTGCAGCTAGGCTGGCCAGGGCATCAGCTTCCAGATTCTGAGATCGAGGTACGTGCTCTAGGAAGAACCCTTTGAACGCCATGGCTATCTCGATTGTCGCCCGATGATAGGGGATGAGGTCTGGATTACGGACTTCGTATATTCTCCTGACTTGATTGACGATGAGCAGAGAATCACCGAAAGCTTCCAGGGATTCTACCCCCAGTTCTGTAGCAACTTGGAGCCCAATTAGTAGAGCGTTGTATTCCGCCACGTTGTTGGAGCAGGTCTCGCTAAGAGAGTATGCTCGGTAGATGACGAGCTGATCCGGGGTAACTAGAACGACTCCCACTCCTGAAACGACGTTTCCTTTAGGACCGGTTCTGGAGGCGCCATCAAAGAACAGTTGCCATACGTCACTTTTTCTTGCGAAGTTACATTCTGCAACTTCATCGGGGATGTCTTCGTATAGTTTGGAGGTCTCCGGGATCGGATGAGCTGCTAGGAAGTCGGCCAGTGCTTGACCCTTGATGGACTTCTGCGGGATGTATACCATGTCGTATGGTGTTAGCAGCATTGCCCAAGTTGCGAGTCGGGAGTTGAGGGCACTTGGCTTGCTCATCAGTACTCGGAGAGGGTTGATCCTGGAGATGATATGAATAGTCTGGCCGGTGACATAGTGTCGCGTTTTCTGGACAGCGAACATCAGAGCCAAGCATTCCTTCTCCACTGGGTTGTACCGGTGTTCGGCCCCGACCATCATCCTGCTAAGATAGTAGATAGCCTGTTCATGACCCGCACCATTTTTCTGCGCGAGGAGAGCTCCTAGCGAATGATCCATTGCCCGAACGTACAGCAAGAATGGTTTTCCCACGACGGGAGGCACCAGAACTGGCGGGCTGGTTAGGTAGCGTTTGATATCCTCGAACGCTTGCTGACAGGTTTCGTCCCATATGAAGGATACACCTTTCTTCATGAGATGAGAGAAGGGCTGACATCTCCCCGAGAGGTTGGATATGAATCGCCGGATATAAGCCAGACGTCCTTGGAACCCCCTGAGTTTCCTCAGATTACGGGGCGGTCGCATTGCCGTGATCGCTTGGACTTTGTCAAGGTCTACTTCGATGCCTTTGGTGGTAATGACAAATCCCAGGAACTTGCCACTGGATACACCCAGAAAGGACTTTGTAGGGTTCATTTTGAGTTGATGCTGGCGCATTAATTCGAATACCGCCCTCAGGTCTCGGGTGTGATCACCTTTGAGGCGACTTTTGACAGCTATGTCGTCTACGTAACATTCCACTGTTTTGCGTAAATGCCCACGGAATATGTTACTCATAGCCCGTTGGTACGTAGCCCCAGCGTTCTTTAACCCGAAGGGCATGACCGTATAGCAATATACCCCCAGTGGTGTCCGGAAGGCAGTGTGCTTCTCGTCTTCAGGATGCATCTTGATCTGATTGTATCCTGAGAACCCGTCCATGAAAGACATGCGTTCGAAGCCGCAGGTGTTGTCGATCATGATGTCCGTGATGGGGAGAGGGAATTCATCTTTGGGGCATGCCGTATTCAGATCTCGGTAGTCGATACAGATACGTACCTTCCCATTTTTCTTCATGACTGGGACCACGTTAGCGACCCAGTCGGGGTGTTATTCCTCCCGGATGAAACCGCAGGTTATCAACTTCTTGACTTCAGCTTCGATGGCGTCCATCATATCTGGGCGGAACCGTCGTTGGTGCTGCTTTACCAGCTTTGAATCGGTTAATATATTGAGCATATGAGTAGCTACCTTCGGGTCTAGGCCTGGCATGTCCTCATAATCCCACGCAAAGACGTCAATATACTCCTTTATCAGCTGTATAACTTCTTCCCTTTCAGGTGGGGGAAGATTGTTACTGACAAATATTGGCTTTGGTGAGAGCTCACCCCCAACATTGATCTGGATGACTTTGTCCCTGGTGGGAGGTTCCCTCTGCTCGAAGCGGAATTCCCACTGTGTATCCATTTGTTGAGCCCAGGGGTCATCCTCGAATGGCTCCGTATCCTGCTCCTCGGCTTCTGAGGGATTTGTCATCACCATATTCACTGATAGTGCTTGTTCGAGAGCATCTGGTGAGTTGGAGGGCGATGAGCTGTTCTGGGAAGAGGAAAAGGGGTCCTCTTTTGGCTCGGAAGTCGCGAGGGAGGTGGCATACCCTAACCCGAGATGAGTTTGTTGATTACGGGGGTTGACGCACGGCGGCGTTCGTCTGCCTCTTCCGTAGTTGAGGCCTGGCTTCCGTTTCAAGTCGTAGCCCATGTTTTGCATGATCTTTAGCGCTTGCGGGCTATAACGGAGAATCTGTATTTTCCCGGTGTCGTCATCGAAAGGATCTTCTTGGACAATCGGTTGATTCCGCACGCGACCGAAGACTATTGAGCGCTGACTGCTGCAGGTAGGCGGGACGATGAAGATAGAATCCTCATGTGGCCCATATGTCATGACGACGTTGGATGGCGATGCTACTTCCCAGACATATGGGCGGTAGGAGTTTATAGCTTTCAAGAATTTTTGTGCTATGGGTTCTACCTCGTCATGTGGAGTGGGTCCTTGTACTTGCTCAGAGGTAATATGGACATGGCAATTTTTGTGGACTTAACATTACTGGCGTACTTAGAATTTTAAGTACGAATGTTAAGTGTAGACGACAATCGATATCAGAGGTAATATGGACATGATAATTGATGGTCGAAAGTTTATTCAGAGGTAATATGAACATGACAAACTTTGTGATAGTGACTCCATCGGAGAGGGAGGCACATATCTGCTCAGAGGTAATATGGACATGGCAATTTTTGTGGACTTAACATTACTGGCGTACTTAGAATTTAAGTACGAATGTTAAGTGTAGACGACAATCGATATCAGAGGTAATATGGACATGATAATCGATGGTCGAAAGTTTATTCAGAGGTAATATGAACATGACAAACTTTGTGATAGTGACTCCATCGGAGAGGGAGGCACATATCTGCTCAGAGGTAATATGGACATGGCAATTTTTGTGGACTTAACATTACTGGCGTACTTAGAATTTAAATACGAATGTTAAGTGTAGACGACAATCGATATCAGAGGTAATATGGACATGATAATTGATGGTCGAAAGTTTATTCAGAGGTAATATAAACATGACAAACTTTGTGATAGTGACTCCATCGGAGAGGGAGGCACATATCTGCTCAGAGGTAATATGGACATGGCAATTTTTGTGGACTTAACATTACTGGCGTACTTAGAATTTAAGTACGAATGTTAAGTGTAGATGACAATCGATATCAGAGGTAATATGGACATGATAATTGATGGTCGAAAGTTTATTCAGAGGTAATATGAACATGACAAACTTTGTGATAGTGACTCCATCGGAGAGGGAGGCACATATCTGCTCAGAGGTAATATGGACATGGCAATTTTTGTGGACTTAACATTACTGGCGTACTTAGAATTTAAGTACGAATGTTAAGTGTAGACAAAAATCGATATCAGAGGTAATATGGACATGATAATCGATGGTCGAAAGTTTATTCAGAGGTAATATGAACATGACAAACTTTGTGATAGTGACTCCATCGGAGAGGGAGGCACATATCTGCTCAGAGGTAATATGGACATGACAATTTTTGTGGACTTAACATTACTGGCGTACTTAGAATTTAAGTACGAATGTTAAGTGTAGACGACAATCGATATCAGAGGTAATATGGACATGATAATCGATGGTCGGAAGTTTATTCAGAGGTAATATGAACATGACAAACTTTGTGATAGTGACTCCATCGGAGAGGGAGGCACATATCTGCTCCTCTGCCGTAGTGATCGTTCCCTATAGACGTAGAGTTATGACCTTGGCATCGATTAATTCCTGAATTCTCTTCCTTAGTACATAGCAGGCCTTCGTAGGGTGATGAGTGTACTGATGGAAGAGGCAATAATCTGGGTCATTGATTCTGCCAGACCTCTCAGGATATCTGATGTCGGGAAGCTGAAGCTTACTTTCCTTCCTTAATATATTGAAGATTTCAATTACGTCATCTTCTCCGAAGGAGAAAGTTCCTTTCGGTCGTGGGGCTTTTGATGTCTGAGTTTTATGGTCTTCGGGGAAGATAGCCATTGTTGTACCATCTTTGAATCCTGTGGACATTCTACCCCTCGCTTTGGATGTTGCTTTGTTTTGTCGAGGCGAGCTACCCCCGGACATGCTATGGTCTCCGGTCGTAGAAACTGAATCAGGAGGAATTGTCCTTGGTCGTACAGGATTAAATTTAGCAGCATATCCCAATCCAAAACGAGTTTGCTGATGGCGAGAATTACCCAGCAATGGTGTTCGTCTACCCTTTCCATAGTTGAGGCCTTGCTTTGATTCCAAATCATAACCCATGTTCTGTATAATCTTCAAAGCCTGTGGGCTGTACCTGTGGATTTGTATTTTCCCACTCTCAGGCTCGCGGAATTCTTCCTGTTCAACCGGACCGTTCCACTTGTGTTTGAAGACTATTGGATGCTGATCGCCGCGGGTAGGAGGGACAATAAAGGCATTATCTTCATATGGTTCATACATCATGATGACTTTAGATGTTGATGCATTTTCCCATACGATCTCTCCTCGTCTGACGGTTTTACGACTCCTGTCTTTGTCTTTTTTGATTAGATAGGTATGCAGGTCAGGAGGATTTGTCGAAGAGGAAGACGAAGGCTTGTATCTTCTGTTCCCCTCAGCGGGTACGCGGAGACTGGGCACCCTGGTTTTCCCTATACCGCCTGTATACAACAGGTTGGCCATCTGGGCGGCGGATAATCCCCCGGGAGGGCGTCTTTCCACAATCTGAGCTTGTTTTACGCCGAGGGACTGTGCCTGGCGTAACTTGGGGATTCGCTCAGTCTGGCGTGAGACTGGAGAGGCCCTCAGTTGGCCATTAGCTTCTCGCATAATCCGGAGAGTAGGCAGATCATTCTTTTGCTGGCGTAAAGGCCCAGTAGTTGAATATTCACCCGCCTGCTTTCCCTTGCGGAGATCGCCGCGCTCATCTGGTTCACCGTAAAGGTCAGATGTCATTTTGCGCGTAGAGCGTGATCTGTACTTCTGATTTGGTGTTGAGGCACCATCAGAGGTTTTCTTTGTACCGTGCGTAGCGGGAGACTGATTTCTGCGCGTAGAGCGCAGTGGATACTCCTGGGTTAGCGCTGAGGCTTTGCCAGAAGTTTTGTCTGTACCGCACATAGCGGGAGACTGATTTCTGCGCGTAGAGCGCAGAGGATACTCCTGGGTTAGCGCTGAGGCTTTGCCAGAAGCTTTGTCTGTACCGCGCGTAGCGGAAGACTGATTTCTGCGCGTATAGCGCAGAGGATACTCCTGGGTTAGCGCTGAGGCTTTGCCAGAAGTTTTGTCTGTACCGCGCGTAGCGGGAGACTGAATTTTACGTGCGGGGCACGGAGGGAGCGATGCTACCACCTCATTGGTCGGAGAGATCGGAGAGATCGGAAAGATCGGAGAGTCCACAGGAACGGCGGAGGATGTCTTGGGCATCCACACTTTGCGTAGCTTCCTGCTGTCTTGGACGGAAAGAGAGTGAGAGCTACCCCCAGTCCGAAGCATGTCTTCGTAGGCAGACTGGTCGAACTGAACGACCAGTGTCTTCTTCACGGTTCCTACAGATACCGCATCGTGTTGAGCAATTACTTCCTCGTCAGAAGAGAAAGATGTCCCCAGCAGAGTCGACATCTTGTTTGTGGTATTAAACGAAAGAATGAAAGTGTATTTCAATGACGGGGTTATAAGAGACCCGCGCCCTTTGGTTTACAAACAAACTTGTACAATGTAATCCTATACGAGGATGTGGGAGTACAATTTATTTAATCTGGGTATAAATTGCTATAGGTGTCTGATCTGCGGTCGATCACTTTAGCCCTTGGACTACACGATGTTGAAGAAGCGCCGTGGAAGACAGGATGCAGCTTCGGAGGTTGCAAAGGAGGGTGGATGCGCGATGCTGAAGGTCGTCGCTCCCTGTTCCTTGCCCAAGCTCTAGATTCTTCTCTCTCTCTCTCTATCTCTCCTCCTTGATCTCTGGTTCGATGACCTTGTCCGATCTTCGAGTTTCTAGTTTTCGACCTTTGTCCCCATTGATAGGGGTCTCTATTTATAGAGTTTTGGTGACAGTGACCACTCCGTCGGTGTAACAACCGAGGAGTGGACAGTACAGCACCCCTTTACACAACGGTTTAAAATAACCAATGCCTGCGTGTAAATGACCTTTTGAGTGAGCATGTGACGCGTGTCCAACTAAGGGGACAAAACGCGTATATCTGCTACGAAGGTCACGGCGTAGAAGCCACGTAGGTAGGTATCCCTTGTGTAGCAGAGGTTGGCGTAAAAGCCAAGTGACTGTCACCTTGGCGTAGAAGCCAAAATAGGCATAGGAGCCGAACAGGCGTAGGAGCCGAATAGGCATAGAAGCCGAACAGGCATAGAAGCCGAATGGGCATAGAAGCCGAACAGGCATAGAAGCCGAATGGTCGTAGAGACTGAGAGGGCGTTTGGAAGCCGAGGGAGCACTGACCCTGAGCGGGCGTAGAAGCCACTGCGTACCGTGCCGAAGTGCTGATGTGGACGTCTTAGCCGGAATTACGGCTTTCGAAGATATAATCAAATCTTCTACAAAGATTTGCCATCATCTTGTGCATTAAATGCGGAGACGTGTTTTGAAGGTCTGCAGCCCTTCTGTGCATCCGTCGCAGAGACGTGCCTTGAGGGAAACTGTCACTGCTCTGTGTAATTAGACGTAGAGACGTGCCTCGAGCCCCGTATGAAGTGCAGCTTTTGACGTGGCAGCGGTTTGTCCTACTGCGGAGCGTAAAACAGCTCATGTTTGCCTGTGTAAAACAAGACAGCGTATTCCCTTGTACGCGAAAGAGCGGTTTACGCTGGGGGGATTTTGGTAAACGACGGTTTGGTGATATTTTAACCAAATCCTCTGCATTAAATGCAGAGATCCGCCATCATACTGTGGGGTACGTCCCAAGGGGTCTGTCATCGTTTCCAGCCGTCGTCTGGGTAGTCGTGCAGTACTTTTTGTCAGGAGTCAGAGGCCAGGTTCACCGCGTGACTTGACAGGTTCATTTCGGGGAAGACGAAGCGTTCCTCGTACGCTTTAACGCTGCTTTGAGAGCGGCTGGGTTTTACGCCATAGAGGCGATGAAGAACCCTATTTTACGTTGGATGGCTCCGAAGACCTCTGCTTACGCTGCTCTGTATCGAGATGCTGCGTAGATCGTTCCAGCGTATTTTTCATGCTTCTACATCAGCTGGATATATCTATTCAGAGGTTATATGGACATGATAGAATATGATCCAACTAAATTTGTATACAAAACACTATCAGAGGTAATATGGACGTGATAGGTTTTGAAGTTCCAAATTAGTTGAACATATCTATTCAGAGGTCATAATAACATGATAGAATATGCTCCAACCAGTCTTTGTACGTAGTATCGTCAGAATGAGATCTTCACCATACTCCGTTTAAATAAGGGAGATTAAGCATAGTACTTCTTCAGGAATTTGTCGTTGATAGGAGCCATTAACAAGTCTCCATTAGGCTTGGCTAATCTGTAAGCGTCGTTTGAGAACGTCGTCTCAATCACATAAGGGCCCTCCCATTTGGGCTGGAATTTACCCTTACTCTTGTGCGTGATGATCATTGGCCTTTTCACAGCCAAAACTAGCTCACCAACTTTGAACACTCTTTCCTTCACTTTTTGATTAAAAGCTCTGGAAATGCGTGCCTGATAGAATGCAATGCGCTGTTGGGCTTGAAGGCGTTTCTCGTCTAATCGTTCTAGCTCTTGAAGCCGTAATCGATCATTATTTTCCTGAGTCAACTCATTAGCCACTGCTATTCTGAGTGATGGAATCTGGATTTCAATGGGGAGAACTGCTTTACACCCATAGACCAATGAGAATGGGGTAGAACCCGTCGGTACTCGTACCATTGTGCGGTATGCCCAGAGGCATTCTCCGAGCTTCTCGTTCCAATCTCTTTTGTTCGAAGAGACGAATTTCTTTAGGAGTTTGATAATGGTTTTGTTGAAGGCTTCCGCCAAACCATTAGCAGCCGGATAATATGCCGTAGAGGCCATATTTTGTATCCGATTCTTATCGCAAAATCGGTGAAACGCTTGGCTGATGAATTGAGGCCCGTTGTCATGAATTATCCTTCGGGGTATCCCAAAGCGATAAATGACATGGTGCTTGATAAAGCTGATCACGTTGGATGTCTTTACCTCAGCAAGGGGGACCGCCTCCGCCCATTTAGAGAAATAATCGGTGATAGCCATTATGAACCGATGTCCTCTGGAAGATGACGTGTGAATAGGACCAATGATATCCATACCCCCATGCTTCGAAGGGCCATGATGCAATGGTAGGATGTAGATACTCAGAAGGCTGATGTATAAAATCTGCATGAACCTGACAGGCTTTGCACTGTCTTGCATACTTCACTGCATCTGCAATCATAGTAGGCCAGTAGTAGCCCATCCTCCTGATACGATCCTGTAACTTAGGACCGGGTTGATGTGCTCCGCATACACCATCGTGAGCTTCACGGATAACCCGCTTTGCATCATCATTGGAGAGACATCGTAGCAGTAGTCCATCGTATGTTCGACGATATAGACTTTGCGAAGAAGCATCAAAGTAGAAGTGTAATGATCGTCTTTTGATAGACACTACTTCTTTAAGATCCTCTGGTAAGATTTCGTATGCCACAAAATCTATAAAGGGACTTCTCCAGTCTCTCTTAGGAGGAACCGTATTTACGGCGCAGCTGCGTTCCATGTGAAAATTATTTTTCACACAGAATAGATCTCTATTGAGAAGAGTCACCGAGTTCTGCCTCCTTATAGGAATGGCTAGATCTGCAGCTAGACTGGACAGAGCATCAGCTTCCAAATTCTGAGATCGAGGCACATGCTCTAGGAAAAATACTTTAAAAGACATGGCTACCTCGATAGTTGCTTGGTAATAAGGAATGAGGTCTGGGTTGCGGACTTCATATACTCCTCTGACCTGATTGACAATCAGCTGGGAATCACCAAAAGCTTCTAGGTATTCAACCTCCAATTCTTTAGCGACTTGAAGTCCAATCAGTAGAGCATTATATTCTGCCACATTATTAGAGCAGGGCTCGCTAAGAGAATATGCTCGATAGATGACGAGTTTATCAGGAGTTACCAGCACAATACCTACTCCTGAAACCATGTTTCCCTTGGGACCGGTCCTGGAGGCGCCGTCGAAGAATAGCTGCCATGTATCACCTTCCATTACAGAATTGCATTCTACAACTTCGTCGGGAATGTCCTCGTATAGTTTGGAGGTTTCCGGAACTGGATAAGCAGCTAAGAAATCAGCCAAGGCCTGACCCTTTATGGACTTCTGAGGGACGTACACCATATCATACGGTGTTAATAATATCGCCCAGGTCGCGAGTCTGGAATTAAGGACGCTCAGCTTACTCATCAATACCCGAATAGGATTGATTCTGGAGATGATATGAATAGTTTGGCCTGTGACATAATGTCGCGTCTTCTGAATGGCGAACATTAGGGCCAAGCATTCTTTTTCCACTGGATTGTACCGGTGTTCAGCTCCGACCATCATCCTGCTTAGGTAGTAGATAGCCTATTCATGACCCTCATTGTTCTTCTGTGCGAGGAGAGCCCCTAAAGAATGATCCATTGCTCGAACATATAGCAAAAATGGTCTTCCTATGACGGGAGGCACCAGAACTGGAGGATTAGTGAGATAGCGTTTGATATCATTAAACGCTTGCTGACAGGCTTTGTCCTATACAAAGGACACACCTTTCTTCATCAGGCGGGAAAATGGTTGACATCTCCCTGAAATGTTGGAAATAAATCTCCTGATATAGGCTAGACGACCTTGAAATCCCCGGAGTTCTCTCAGATTACGGGGTGGTCGCATCTCTAGGATGGCCTTTACTTTATCAGGGTCGACTTGAATGCCTTTAGCGGTAATGACAAATCCCAGGAATTTGCCACTGGATACACCGAGGAAGGACTTTGTAGGGTTCATCTTGAGTTGATGTTGGCGCATCAACTTGAACACTGTCTTCAAGTCTTGGATGTGAGTACCTTTGAGACGGCTTTTGACAGCGATGTCGTCTACGTAATATTCCACTGTTTTGCGTAGATGCTCATGGAATATGTTACTCATAGCTCGCTGATATGTAGCCCCGGCATTCTTCAATCCGAAGGGCATGACTGTGTAGCAATATACCCCCAGTGGTGTACGGAAGGCAGTATGCTTCTCGTCTTCAGGATCCATCTTAATCTGATTGTATCCTGAAAATCCATCCATGAAAGACATGCGCTCAAAGCCGCACGTATTGTCGATCATAACGTCTGTGATGGGAAGAGGGAACTCATCCTTGGGGCAAGCCGCATTGAGATCTCGGAAGTCGATATAAACGCGAACTTTCCCACTTTTCTTCATGACCGGGACCACATTGGCAACCCAATCAGGATGTTGTTCTTCCCGGATAAACTCGCACGCTACCAATTTCTTGATTTCAGCCTCAATGGCATCCATCATATCCGGGCGGAACCGGCGTTGGTGCTGCTTTACAGGCTTCGAATTGGGCAGTATGTTGAGCTTATGAGTAGCCACTTTTGGATCAAGACCTGGCATGTCCTCATAATTCCACGCAAAGACGTCGATATATTCTTTTATCAGCTGGATCATTTCTTCCCTTTCTGCTGGGGAAAGATTGTTACTGATAAATATCGGCTTTGGTGAAATTTCATCCCCAACATCGACTTGGATAACTTTATCTTCAGTGGGCGGTTCTCTTTGCTCGAACCGGAGTTCCCATTGTATATCCATTTGATGTGCCCAGGATTCATTTTCAAATGGTTCAGATTCTTGCAACTCTGTTTCAAGAGAATCTGTCAATACCGTGTTTGCTGATAATACGCGTGGGAGTTCCTCATCTGAATCGGAGGACGACAAACCATCCTGAGAAGAGGAAATGGTCTCTCCGCTTGATTCAGAGTTGTTCGAAGTTGCAAGAGACGTTGTATACCCTAACCCGAAACAAGTTCGTTGACAGTAGGGATCACCATGCAACGGCATTCGTCTGCCTTTTCCATAGTTGAGGCCTAGCTCCAACTTCAAGTCATAACCCATGCTTTGCATGATTTTCAAGGCCTGTGGGCTATATCTGAAAACCAGCATTTTCCCAGCATCAGACTCGTGAGAATCTTCTTGTATAATCGGTCGATTTCGCATGCGGCCGAAGACTATTTGATGATGATCTTTACGGGTAGGTGGGACAATAAAGATAGAATCTTCATGTGGCCCATATGTCGTGGTGACGTTAGATATTGATGCCACTTCCCACACATACGGTTGATAGAAGTCTATAGCTTTCAATAATTTTTGTGCTATGGGCTCTATATCGTTATGGAGGGATGATTCCTGATTAGGAAATTGAGCGTCGGTATACTGGAAAAGGGGTTCTTTATTATCATCGGAAACCATGTTCCCGGTTGTATTTACATCAATCGGCTGTTTGTTGCGCCGAAGGTTGATGGCCAAGGGTGGAGGCTTCTGGTTCAGAGTGATCACTAGGGGATCCTTTCCTCCTCCTGATTTGGTTCTGTCCAAGTGGATAGCCATGGGTTCCATGAATTTAGGACGGGTAGTCCGTCCTTTCACCTGGATTGACAGAGGTTGCTCAACAGACGATTCTCCTGGCTCCGGGTGGGATTCCTCTTTCGTCTTTCCCGACACCTCCTTCGTGTAGTCTTGGGTGTATAACATGGCATCTGAGTAGTATGACTCAACTCCTTTGAACGGGTTGAGATCAGCAAACTCTGTCTTCACTGTCCCTTGGGAGTCTACATATTTGAAGCATTGATGTAGAGTGGAAGGGACAATGTTGTGTTCGTGGATCCAAGGCCTGCCCAACAGAATGTTGTAAGACACCTCTGAATCAATGACGTAGCATGTAGCCACTGATCTAAGGTCACCAATTTGGATCCTCAGACGAATCTTTCCCAGCGGCTTGCTTTTCCTGGCGTTGAAATCCACGATTGTAGTGGTGGTGTAAGCCAGTTCGCTAGTAGGAATCCTCAACGGCCTGAGCAGACTATGAGGGATGATGCTGATCGACGATCCCGAATCTACGTGAATCCGGTCTACCTCCATGGAACCGATGTATCCGGTGTAATAGAGGGGCCTGTCATGCCTGTTATGTTTCAACAGCATGTCTTCTTGAGTGAAAGTGATGTTAGGGACCACTTTCATTATGCTATGACATTGAGGACATGCCACAGGTTCTTTGTCGGGGGACTTGAGCTGGGTTAAGCATACGTCCGCCTGCATTAAAGCTTCGTTCAAGGCTTGACGAGTATCTTTGGATAGCCTAAGCAGCTCGAAAATGGACAGTCTGGCTGGAGTGTTAGCCAGTTGGGAGAGGATGTTGAAGTTATATGGTTTCTCTAAACCTTTGTTTTGAATATTCTTCAAAGGTTTATCAAAACGCACTTCTTTCTGTTTGCCCTTGTCCGTTGGAGTTGGTCTAGAAGGACCTGCTTCTGGTATGACAGATTCAGGTTCTGGAAGTCTGGCAGCTGAGGTGTCGGCCGTCGCTTCTTCCTGATTTCCTCCATAGTCCTTGAGGTAGGCCTTCCCTGAACGGGTTCCAGTAGCCAAAGCCTCTTCTTCTGATGTCGGAGATACTGCGACCATATGGCATGGTTTGCGTCTTGAGTTCTTTCTGGACTTAGCCTTAGCAGCTTGAGTCTCTTCCTCAATCTCTGACACCAGATCTGGATGAACCCACATAATCTCACCACGCTGGGTCGTTAGGGATACCAGGTCATGATTTTGACCCCTAGTTGGAGGGAGGTTAACAATGTTCATCATCGTTCGGGAAAAAGGTACAACACCGTCCAAGACTTCTTGAGGGGGTAGATCGCCGAATTGGAGAGAGATTATGTTGGCAGTGACCGTCTTCTCGTTATTACTCAGAGTGATGGCCTTGGCATCGATCAACTCCTGGATTTTCCTTTTTAGTACATAACATGCCTTCGTGGGATGATGTATGTACCTGTGGAAAATACAGTACTTTGGATTATTGGTACTGCCGACTTCATTGGGCCGCTTTACCTCGGGGAGGGTGAGATTGCCACTTTTGACTAGACAGTCGAATATGCTCGGAATGTCATCATCATCAAAAGAATATTTTTCTATGGGTCTAGAAGTCCCAGGTTTCGTCGGCGTAGTTGCCGGGGTAGGTTGCCTGGATTTGTTAATCGCCAGAGCTTCCTTTCCTTTGGAACCACGAGGATGGTCGCTATTGGAAGATGACCGTTTCCCTTTGTCAGAGGTGGAGATCATGATTCCATTGTCACGCGCCTTCCGACTGTTGTCTTCGGTGGCTACCGCTGATATGATAAACGAGGGCCAATCATGGAACTGATATGGTCCCGTAAATACCGAGATCAGTGGGAGAAGGTTCTTCCTGCAAATGTCCACCAAGGCTGAGTCCGGAACTCCGGGAGGCATCTGCAAAGTGGCTTGACGAAAACGCTCGATGAAAGTACGAACGTTCTCTTTCTCCTTCTGTTTCGCTTCGATGAGTGAGGATATAGACATGTCCATTCCTCCCTCGTAGAATCGAGCGAAGAACAGAGTCTTAAAATCTTCAAAGTAGGTAATGCAATTGTCCGCCAGACTACGGTACCATTGATAGGCTACGCCAGACAGACAGCCTTTAAACACTCGAGTGAGAAGGGCGTCATTCCCTTGCAACAATACCGTCATCATGCTGAAGTAGTTCATGTACTGGCTTGGTGATGTCTTTCCCTCAAACAAAACCATAGCCTGTGGTTTGTATTTCGGTGGGAAAGGGATCTCGTCCCAGATAGCAGGGTATGGCTGATTGATGCCCAACTTCTTGAGCTGATCCTTATGCTTCAGGGCGTCAAATTGGGCTTTTAATTCCCGTACTGCTTGCATCGGATCTTCAGTTGGAAAAGGGACCGCAGAGAGGTGAGAGACCGACTGTATTGTAACCCCAATAGGGGGTAATACATTTTTCGGGTTGAGAGGTTGAGGAGCAGCTGATTCTTGATTTTGAATAGGCTCCTGACTTGAAGGTATATCTACCCCCACCTGTAGTTGAGTCGGAGGAACAGGCGCAGCTGTGTGTTGAGTCACCAACATTTGGTGCATACTCTGCATCATGGTATGCATCTCTTTGAGTGATGCTTCCAAAATAGCGACGCATTATTCCGTACTTCCTGATGGGGAAGCTTCTTCATGTTCATCTCCAATGGCATAGACTCCCATTTCTCTGGATGCTACTGAGGGATTGGTATAGATCTCTGTAGAGATCGAGTCTATACTGTCAGTATCACATTCGGGAAATTGCCGACCCCCAGTGTCAGAATCGGAAGAATATGAAGCCGATTGTCGCAACCTCGAGCGAGTGTTTCGAAAAACACCTGCTTCAATGTTCTCAAGGAGTCTGTCGAATCTCCTTTGGCTTGGAGTTCTAGAGGGATGACGTCTTGAACTTGACCTTCCTCTAGGAATGTGCGATGCCATGTTTACCGATGCGAATGTTGGTTCTTCTTCCTGTAAGGACAAAGAGTAGTTCAACCAATCGAAAACTGACCGTTTTGCCTTAGAACAGCAGTAGTTAACTACAACTTTATGACTATTACAAGAGTGCTCCCTAGGGGATGTAATAGACATATTAGAAGATCCCCTGTCTTTGCGCTTTTGGATCAGTAAATCACGCAAGTCAGGAGGATTAACAGGAGAAGAAGAAGAAGGCTTATTTCGCCTTTTTACATCAGTTGGGGTATGGAGATTGGGAACCCTAACTCCTTGCCTGCCCTCACAATACAGCAGTTCCGCCATGTGAGTAGCGTACGATCCATCATCCGTTTGAGGAACGGATGTTCCCGTAAACCTGGTCTTCTTTACGCCGAGGGGCTTGTCCTGACGTAATTTGGAGTTTTGCGCAGGTTGGCATAAAACGGAGGAAGTCGTCAATCGGCCGTCAGCATTTTGCGTAATCTGAAGAGCGGGCCAATTCTTCTCTTGATGGCGTAAAAACCGAGAGGTCGGGAAATCCGCCATTTGTTTTCTCTTGCGGTGATTGCAGGGACCATCTGCCTCCTTATAGGCGGAAGATGTATTTTTACGCGCAGAGCGCGGAGCAGACTTCTGGCTTGGCGCTAAGGTACTGTCAGAAGCTTCGTCTGCCACGTCACAGACGGGAGACAGAATTTTACGCGCGGGGCGCAGAGTAGACTTCTGGACTGGCGCTAAGGCACTGCCAAAAGCTTTGTCTGCCACGTCACAGACAGGAGACAGAGTTTTACGCGCGGGGCGCGGAGTAGACTTATGGATTGGCACTGAGGCCTTGCCAGAAGCTTTGTCTGCCATGTCACAGACGGGAGACAGAGTTTTACGCACAGGGCGCGGAGTAGACTTCTGGATTGGCACTGAGGCCTTGCCAGAAGCTTTGTCTGCCACGTCACAGACGGGAGACAGATTTTTTACGTGTGGGGCACGGAGGTTGCAATGTCACAACCTTGTTGGTCGGAGAGAGAGAGCCTTCAGGGAAGGTAGAGGATGTCCGGGGCATCCATACTTTACGCAACTTCCTGTTGTCTTGGACAGAGAGGGAATGAGAGCCACCCCCTGCGCGAAGCATGTCTTCATAAGCAGATTGGTCGAATTGGACGACCAGAGTCTTCTTCGTTGCTCCGACGGATACAGCATCGTGTTGAGCAATGGCTTTCTCGTCAGATAAGAAAGTAGTCCCCAGCAGAGTCGCCATCTTGTGTTTGATAATAAACGAAAGAAATAAAAACTAGGTTTATACGAAACCCTTTCTTTGGTTTACAAACAAGAAAAAGAAGTACAATTAATCCTATACGAGGATGTTAAGTACAAAAATTTGATTCTGGGGAAAATATTGCTATAGGAGTCTGATCTGCGGTCGATCATTTTGTCCCTTGGACCACACGATGCCGAAGAAGTGCTGTAGAAGAAGAAGAAGAAGAAGAAGCTTCAAAGATCGCAAGAGGGATTGGATGCTCACTTCCAAGGTCGCCAATCACTACTCTCTGTCTATGCTCTAGGCTCTTCTCTCTCAAAAAAGTCCGATCTCTACTTTACGTTTCCGACCTTTTTTCGACCGCCCTCTTGCCAAAATCTTCGACCCTTGACCTCCGTGGCCGGAGGTCTCTATTTATAGGGTTCAACCGCAGTCGGCGTAGAAATCGAACAGCGGAGAGAGCTGCACCTTTTACGCGGCGGTTATAATAACTGCCACCCACGTATGAATGATCTCCTGAATCCGCGTGTGACGCGTGTCCCATTATGAGGTAACGCGTATAACTTCTGTGAAGATCACGGCATGCAAGCCACATAGATAACTGCCCCTCGCGTAGAGATGATTGGCGTAGAAGCCAAATAACTGTCTCCTTGGCATAAAAGCCAAATAGCGGTTCTGATGGCGTAAAAGCCAAGCAGGCGTAGATGCCGAATAGTTGTCAAGTTGGCGTAGAAGCCCAATAGTTGTCATGTAGGCATAGAAGCCCAGTAGCTTTCATATAAGCGTAGAAGCCCAATAGTTGTCATGTAGGCGTAGAAGCCCAATAGCTGTGTAAAGCTGGATACTGCATAGATAGGTAACCGGCGTAGAGATAGCCAGTTATCCTTCTTTGACTGAGGTCTCGAGCGTATTCCGGGCCAAAAAGCCTTATCACGCACCTTTGTAAATATAGCCTGAGTTAGCGTATTTCGAGGAGATAGCATACGGCGTACTCCTATGATTGAAAATAGTCAGGTCGGCGTATTTCGAGAAGATAGCATACGGCGTACTCCTATAGCTGAAAATAGCCTGATGGCATAATGTGTAGGGATGGTGATGTGGACGTATTAGCCCTAATTATAGCTCACCCAGTCGTTATAAGTAGAACCAAATCTCGTGCATTAAATGCAAAGATCTGCCCCCATCTCGCGCATTAACTGCAGAGGCGTGCCTCAAGTTCTGTATGAAGAGCAGCTTTTGACGTGGCGGTTGATTTCGTCTCATCCTGAGCGTAAAAGCTCATGTCTGCCTGTGTAAAATAGGTAGCATATTCCTTGAATGCGTAAACGACGTCTTAATTCAAGGCTTTGTCACTAAACGACAGTCTGGGGCTCTGTGTAGAATTATCATTACAGCCGTCCTCTTGATAGTCGTGCAGTACTCTCTGTCAGGGGTCAGGTTCATTATACTGTCTGACAGGTTCATTCGAGGAATACGAAGAGTTCCTCGTACAACTTCCTGCTGTATTAAAAGCGGATAGGTTTAACGCCAAAGTGGCGATGTAGTAACCTTTTTACGCCAAAGCAGTCTGAAAATACTGTATTTGCGCAGGTTGTTCTGGAGCTATATTTTATGCTGAACAGCGTTGAAGCTCCACTGTACGCCATGGCTCTGAAGTCATGTATTACGCTACCCAGTGCTGGAGCTCTGTTTTATGCGGCTGCCTGCATATTGAGGGTTTTACGCGTGTGATTCCTCAGCGTATTTTTCATGCTTCTACAATAGGGTTCGACCGCAGTTGGCGTAGAAACCGAACAGCGGAGAGAGCTGCACCTTTTACACGACGGTTATAATAACTTCCACCCACGTATGAATGATCTCCTGAATCGGTGTGTGACGCGTGTCCCATTACGAGATAATGCGTATAATCGCTCATCGAAGATCACGACATTCAAGCCACGTAGATAACTGCCCCTCGCGTAGAGATGGTTGGCATAAAAGCCAAATAACTGTCTCGTTGGCGTAAAAGCCGAATAGTTGTTCTGATGGCATAAAAGCCAAGTGGGCGTAGAAGCCGAATGGTTGTCAAGTTGGCGTAGAAACCCAATAGCTGTCATGTAGGCATAGAAGCCCAATAGCTGTCATGTAGGCATAGAAGCCCAATAGCTGTCATGTAGGCGTAGAAGCCCAATTAGCTGCGTAAAGCTGGATACTGCATAGATAGGTAACCGGCGTAGAGATAGCCAGTTATCCTTCTTTGACTGAGGTCTTGAGCGTATTCTGGGCTAAATAGCCTAATCACGCACCTTTGCAAATATAGCCTGAGTTGGCATCTTTCGAGGAGATACCATACGGCGTACTCCTATAATTGAAGATAGCCAAGTCGGCGTATTTCAAGGAGATAGTATACGGCATACTCCTATAGCTGAAAATAGCCTGGTTGGCGTAATGTGCAGGGATGGTGATGTGGACCTATTAGCCCTAATTATAGCTCACCCAGTCATTAAAAGTAGAACCAAATCTCATGCATTAAATGCAGAGATATGCCCCCATCTCGCGCATTAATTGTAGAGACGTGCCTCGAGTTCTGTACGAAGAGCAGCTTTTGACATGGCAGTCAGCTTTGTCTCATCCTGAGCGTAAAAGCTCATGTCTGCCTGTGTAAAATAGGCAGCGTATTCCTTGAGTGCGTAAACGACGTCTTAATTCAAGGCTTTGTCACTAAACGATAGTCTGGGGCTCTGTGCAGAATCATCATTACAGCCGTCCTCTCGATCGTCGTGCAGTACTTTTTGTCAGGAGTCAGGTTCACTGCTTCGTCTGACAGGTTCATTCTAGGAATACAAAGAGTTCCTCGTACAACTTCTCGCTGCGTTAAAAGCGGATAGGTTTTATGCCAAAGTGGCGATGTAGTAACCTTTTTACGCCAAATACTGCATCACATGGGTTGTTCTGGAGCTATGTTTTACGCTGAACAGCGTTGAAGCTCCGCTGTACGCCATGGCTCTGAAGTCATGTGTTACGCTACCCAGTGCTGGAGCTCTATTTTACGCGGCTGCCTGCATATTGAGGGTTTTACGCATGTGATTCCTCAGCGTATTTTTTATGCTTCTACAAGACCCCCTTCAAAGTTTTCAAATTCCTCGTAATTTGAAACACTTTGAATGAAGCATGAAACGGTCAAGTTTGACTCGTTTCGCGAGGCTGATTTCTTGGCAAATATTCAGGAATTTGTTGGAATTTGGTGTGTTCTCTTCTGCCTATATAAAGGCGAGTGAGTTAACCTGTTCTTCCCACACTTCTTTCACCACAAAGAGATGGTTGCCGATGTTCGTCTTGCTGACTTCAGGAAGAAGAAGATCATGTTCTTCCAACATGTAAGGAGCCGTAAAAAGAGGCATCTTCGAGCAAATGTCCTCTGCAACGATGGATCATGGAAGGATATTATAGCTTCCTTTGCTCGGGGTGATCAGCAATTTCATATGGCGATTCGTCCAGGAGAGAGGAAGGGTCGCATTAGACCACACAGCTTGCAAGCTATATTTTCTCCCATTATGGCGCTGGACGAAGGCAGACAGCTTGGCCCTGTCTTCCAATATTGTGTTGGGTCTGAACCCCAAACACAATTCTAGGGCATGCCTGCCATGGCGTATGGAGGATGGGCTTGAATGATGCAAGCCTAGTTGTGTATCCTCCCGCCATTGATCATTTTCTTGTTAATCGGCCGCGGAAACCGATTAACTGCTGTAGAAGACGAAAAAGATCTCCACCAATATGAGAACTTGGCACAACAGATTCTTGGTGTGATCTTCAATGGAAATGAGAAACCCTTTGTAGAAAAAAGATTTCCATCATATGTAATCATGAAGATGAAAAATCCTTTGTAGACTGGATTTCCATCATATATAACCACGATTAATAGAATTGTCTTCTTTTACGCATCTGATGATTTACCATATTTGCTGTGAGAAAGTCTGAATATGTGCAGCTTCAGCACGTCTGAATAACTTTACGCCGACTCTGATAAAAGAGTATCTGATCTCGTCCCATCTTTTACGTGTGACAGAAGACGCGTAGAAAGCTTCTTTGAAGATCCAAACTGTCATGCTGTTTTGAACGAGGAGTCTCGTAGAATTCTGAACTGTCACTTCTCTGATACGAAGGATTCTTGTTCAGACCATCGTCTTCAAGAATGATTTCCCGAAAATCCCTTAAAAAAGAAAGGGCGAGAAAAGGCCGTCAAACAGGCCATACTTGAACTTTTGTAGAAGATTCTGACCGGACTTTGGATGAACTTCCAGTCGACCCAAGAAGAAGAGTCATCTTTGATGCTGAACTCTGTATGTTTTGGGCACTTGGAATATTTTATAGCCAAGAAGGAGCATTTTCTGCATAAATCCTTAAAATTGGCCATCTGTAACTTCTGAGCGTAGAATCATAGATTTGTAGCCTCCGAGTGTAAAGACTCCTGAGCGTAAAATCGTAGATTTGTAGCCACTAAGCGTAAAACCGTAGGTTTGTAGCCTTTGAGCGTAAAAGCTCCTGAACATAAAAGCTACTGAGCGTAAAACCATAGATTTATAGCCTCTGAGCATAAAACCGTAGATTTGTAGCCTCTCGAGCGTAAAAACTCCTGAGCGTAAAATCATAGATCTGCTGTGTGCGTAAAATCTGGATCCACTGACTGTCCGTCTTCTTCTTCTTTTTTAAATGATAGGCTGACGTGGTCCCAAATCATAACCGAATATTAAATATTGTATTTGGTTAGGGATTCGAAGAGTTATCCCAACTCTATAAATAGCCCAAGGTCCTGAGAGAGAAAACTTTTATCTGCCTTCGCAAAACCCTAGCTTTCCAAAAACCCTTCATCTTCGTCTCTTTCCTGAGAACTCTGAATCGCCATGGCACCTAAACAGGCTTCCACCGCTAAGGGAAAGAAGGTCTCTTCCTCTTCTCGATCCTCTGCTCAAGCACAAGCAACTCCCGTTAGGCTGAACGAGCCTCGATCGGAACGCAGCGCTCCGCCGTCGAGCTGTGCTCCAGACGTCACAGGTAAAAGGACTCCGAGGGGAATAGAGGACTTTCCGCACACGTTGTACGTGTATGCGAACCAATACGCCCACATTTCTAATGTGTCAGCGTAAAACCATATTTTTGCAGTCTGGCGTAAAAAAACTTAGACTGTCGAAATTTTGGTGTAAACTACAAATTTTGAATTTTACGCGCGGGATATAAATTCTGGCGTACAGACTCAAATTTTGGCAGTCTGGCGTAGAACTCAGACTGTTTATGTATACTGCTAACCTTGAATTTTATGCCTTGGAAATAAATTTTGGCGTAATACTCAAATTTTTGTAGTCTTGGCGTAAAGCTCAGACTGTTGATCTTTTGGCATAAACTGCAAGAATGTAACGTCTACTGTAGAAACTGACTTATTTTCTTGCGTTTTGTAGTGGACTTGCAGATCCCTCCTTTGGCTGAGGTGATGGGCTCTGTTGTCGGGATGCTGAAATCAAACTATTTGGAGGATTTGTCCCACGTGACATTCCCTACCTCTGGAGCCAACTATCCTGAAGAAAAGAGAGTCCTGATCTCGTCCCAGGGAGAACGCATGCTGCTGAGTATGATCAGTGGGGAGCCCCTGACATACATGGATGGGACAGAGTATAAGAAACCGGGTTTCTTATTCGGGGATGTTATCGACAAACAATCCCAGACCAAGCCCAAGAGGGCGGATTGGGTGTTTACTGCTGAGGGCACGGTCATGTATCTGCCCAAGATGCCTAGAGATTACCCTATCTCGGCCTTCTTCCATGCCACACATCCTAGAAAGATGATGTGGACTCTGACTCCAGATCTTCACGGCCGACCGGGAAAGATCTTGTATAACAAGGGATTGAACCAAGGGACCTTTATGAGCCGTCCTTCAGGCCCTGTTGTGCCTTTTAGGGGATTACTGCCGGGTAGCGTCCCGAGTGAGGACAGTTCGCTGATCCAGCCGGTCCAGATATCGACCTTATTTAACGACTTCATGGGGCAGGGAGGAGTATACCCCAAAGTTAACCCTCGGACCAGTGGATGGCTTACCCCGAGGATTCTTCGATGGGCCAGTTTAACTGCCTGGGCCCTGAAGCATTTCCAGGTGGAGCTGGAAAATATTGGCTTGTTCGCGGCCGTGAGTGCCACAAGTGTTGGGCTGCCAACCAACCCTAACTTGTTCTTAGCGTTGATGGAGCGATACAATTCGCGTACCGGAACTTTTGCCACTCCGCTAGGGGAGTTGGGCCTGGCCCTACATGAGATGGTAGAAATTTCAAGGCTGCCAATGGGGGACATTCCGTATGAAGAGTATGTTCCCACAAATAGGGAACTGAGGGATACAAACCCTCGGGCGGTGGCAGTGTACCAGGAGCTGATGTGCCACTACCTTGCCTGCACCACTTTCTACAAGGAGCCTTTTGATTTGGCTCATATCAACAAGTGGGTAGCCTACCTCTTCTTCTACCATGCCAGAAATGCTAAGCCTGATAAGGTGGTAGATAGCCGAGATACGCCCTTGAACTTCCTGAGCATGCTCAATGCTAATACGGTCGATGACCTCATCGAAGACGCAGGGGCTCCGGATTATGTTCTCGATGAGGAGGTAGGGGGTTACCCTGCAGGCACTAAAGCCTTTAGCTATATGAGGCATTGTCGCAAGCCTCTGTCAAGGGAAGCTCAATTGGCTGGCTTTCTCTCCGTCTGGCTACGCCGCTGGGTAGTGCCGGGCATCGCGTCTGCGGATCGTATCCATCGCAACACTTTATGGCCCGCAGTGCGTTTGGTGTTCGGAGCAAGACTGGGCCTGCTTCCTGCTATGGTATGTAGAATACAAGCAGGCCTGAGGGCCCTTACTGATGGGCTTCTCACTGATGAGATGCGGCGTGAAGCATTTCTAAGAGTGGAATTACCCTTCTTGTACCTGATGGGGTGGTTGATCCTCCACAGTACCAGGGTGATGTCTCCCGGCTCTGTCAGTCATTCGGGAAATATCTTCTTGTTGAACTACAAGAATTCCTCTTGGAACGTGGCGACCGTCACAGATTGCCGGCGGGCGTTAAACGTGGCCCACAGCTGGAAACTCTTCTGTATTGTCCCCCCTGTACATATCAATCAATAGGGGACGAAACTTAAGGATGAGGGCCATGGGAGGACCATTCTTTCTCCTGAAGCCTTCTACTGGTTGGTCTGCATTAGACCTTCCCACTTACTCTACAGAAGTGAAGATCATTGCTTCTTGGAGCCTTATCTGCCCAGTCGGTTCGCCAGGCAGTTTGGGTACGACCAGTTGCATGTGGGGAATGCCATTACCAGCTTCAAGCCCAAAGGTGGACTTATTGATGGAGCCCGAGGATGGCGGTACTTCATCATGGGCTGTACTGGTGCAACTTTTGTTGTGCCCGTGACTTCTATCTCCATGGAGTTGCGCATCCTGCACTCATACGCGCAGTTTTATGCGTCCATCAATACCTTCCATCGAGATTTTGATGTGCATGGAAGTTTTAGGGTGCCCTCCCATAGGTCCACTGAAAGGGTGGAAGTTCCGTCTGTTTCCTCGGATGAAGATGAAGACACCACCGGGGCAGACGAAGTTTTGTTAACAATACCGAGAGGCATAATAGCTCCGCCTACAGAGCCTCTCATTATCCCCCAGAAACGGAAGGCTTCCACTCTGAAAGAGCCTTCCCCTCGCAAGAAGAAGGTTGCCAAAGGTCCGAAAAGGGCTTCCACCAGGGAGGCTTCTAGGAGTGAGCCTGTTGTTTCCCATGTTGGGGGTGATTTGTTGATCAGAGGTCCTTCGCCTTTTAGAGAGGGACCTCCATAGTTTCGGCTAGCAGTACCGGAGATTCTTTGCTCGAGATCAATGCTGCTACTACTGCTTCTGGTAGTGCTACGAGATCGCCTACGAGACCGAGCATTTTAAGGATACCTTTATCCAGACAAATAATGGGAATAACCCCTACTTCGTCTGTAAGTATTTCCAGTGAGATTCCAACCGATGAACCTCGAGCGGATCTTGGCGAAGACTAGAAAGAATATCCTCCAACGTCAGTTGGTACAGCCTCTTCTCCAAGTATGACAGCTCGCTTAGCATTATTAAGAAATGCTTTAGCTGTACAGGCTGCGGACGCGACATATATACCATCGGCCATGGGTAAATGTTGTCCTTACGCCTCTTTTAGGAAAATTAACATCAATTCGATATTAACTTTCTCTTGTCTTCTTTTCAGGCGAAGACATCTACGGGGAGGGCGAAATTGACGCCACTTTTGACTTTGTTGCGGATACTGCCGATGAAACGGCGGTGTTTGATATTGAAGGGACGTGCTTTGACGCTGTCGATCCTTCGTCCGTAACATTTTCGGGCGTCGTCTCGTAAATAGCAGTCCAGATATCGTCAGAGGAAGATGAGCCTATCATTGCGACTGCGCCTCCTTCGTTAAGTATGCCAGCAACTTCAACTATTGCTGGTGTTTGTTCTTTTGTAGCACCATCTGTAGAGGCAACGGCTGTAGCAACATCCTCCGCGGTCACTCCTGGAAGGCGATTTCCCGGTAATCGCAGCCACTCCTAGCGTGCATCCGGTCTTCGATATGCTGATTGAAAATTATACCAGCCTATTCTATCGCAGTTTGAAGGAGTTGATTTCTATAGTGCTGGAGAAGAACCTGAGCTTTGATAATCTACGGACGTCCTCCCAGCTTGCGATAGCACCGATCAGAAATTTCCACGACGCTGGACTAGCTGATGCGCTGGAGCAAATAGTTAATGGTTTAGAACAACCTATTAACGAATATTTGCAACTATCTCGAAGCAGCGTCGATGATATGATCCAGGCTGAGTACGACTCCTTGACTGCAAAGCTTACTGAGCAGATGGAATGTCTAAAAAAATCTATCCGGACACAGCAGCAGGAGATGGATGCAGAGCAGGCCGCCTTGGAGGAAGTTATTCCTCAGCTGACCAAGTGCGAGGCCGAACATGAGGGAAATGAAGCGAGGGTGCGCAAATTGGAAGCTAAGCTCGCTCTAGCAAAGGAGTGGGCTCTCACTTCATCGGCAGCTATAGATGTTTTGAAGGGCCGAATGAGTACAGCTCAGCAGAACTTGGCACATGCGGTTGTCATCCGTGCCGGTTTTGTACAGGCTCGATCCGAACTATCCCTTCTGAGTGATGACGAGGCACAACTGGAGCGGGCTCGCGCTAATGTCTTAGACTCCAGGAATGAGAGGATGGCCATTCTGGCGCAGCAGATTCGTGATTTGACAGATCCTCCCCAATGATGTACTTTTTTGCTTCTTTTTGTAACTTGCTCTTTCTGGAGATAATAAAGAGACTTTATCTGACTTGGGTGGACCCATCATTTTTGAATATAAATGATAGGCTAGGGTGAAAGTGATATCAGAGGTATCATGAACATGACATACTTTCGTTAAGGTTTTGCTGAATGTAAATCTATTCAGAGTTAACATGAACCTGAAAGAATATAATCCAACCAAATTTGTATACTAAACACTATCAAAGGTAATATGAACATGATAGGTTTACAAATTAGTTTAAGGATATCTATTCGGAGGTCACATGAACTTGATAGAATATGATCCAGCTAACCTTTGTATGTGGTATCGTCAGAATAAGATCTTCATCATACTCCGTTTAGGCAAAGGAGATCAAAGTATAGTACTTCTTCAGGAATTTGCCGTTGATAGGAGCCATTATCAGATCTCCGTTAGGCTTGGCTAAGATGGAAGCATTATTTGTAATCATATAAGGGCCTTTCCATCTCTTTATGATTGTTTATGTGCACTTCGGATGTTGTACTAGAGGTAGTATGGACGTAGTACAATACCGTGTTTGTTGAGGACATCCCACTGGGGGATCTTTTGTGGACCTATTATTTGTTGCGCACATTTAAGTGCAAATAATAAGTTCAAAACAAGCTCTATCAGAGGTAATATGGACGTGATAGGTTTTGTGGCTAGTAAAGGCATTCCGCTGGGGGAATTTTTAGTGGACCCATTACTTGTTTGTGCATGTTAGTGCAAGTAATGAGTTTTAGACAAATCCCGACAGAGATAATATAGATGTTTGTAAAATATGACTCTGTGGAGATAGTGGAGAGACATAGTTCAGAGGTAATATGAACATGAACTGACTTTTTCTCTCTTGGGGAATATAAAAATAGTTCAGAGGTAATATGGACGTGAACTCTTTGTTTCCATTGTGGAACTATTACTTGTTGTGCACAATAGTGCAAGTAATAAGTTTAAGACAAGCCCTGCCAGAGGTAATATGAACGTGGCAGGTTTTGTAGACCTAACACCCCTGTCGTACTTAGAGTTAAATACGGGTGCTAAGTTGGGATGACAACCAATATCAGAGGTAATATGGACATGATAATCGATAGACAAAACTCGGAAAGTTTTGTTCAGAGGTCACTTGGACATAGCAAACTCAGCTGGGGGAGATTTTGTTTGGACGCATCATCCGGCATTGGAGTGAGGGAGCAAATTGTTATGTTGGAGTGAGATCAATTTGCAGTGACCCTCTTCTCGTCGATCAACTCCTGGATTCTCCTCTTCAGTACATAGCATGCCCTTGTGGAGTGATGAATATACCGATGAAAGAGACAATATTCTGGGTCATCGACATTGCCAGCCCTTTCAGGGTATCTGATGTTGGGTAGCCGAAGCTTCTTTTCCTTCATCAATATATTGAAGATTTCAATGAGATCATCATCATTGAAGGAGAAAGTCCCCTTTGGTCTTCGGGTTGCCGATACCTGAGTTGTACGGTCCTCGGGGAAGACGGTCATAACTGCATTATCTTCGGATTCAGACGGAATTCTACCCCCAGCTTTGGATGTTGTTCTGTTTTGTCGAGGGAGACCACCCCTAGACATGTCGTTGTCCACAGCAGTTGATTTAGGAGGACCTGCCTCTGGTATGACAGGTTCAGGCTCTGGAGGTTTGGAGTTCGCAAGAGATGTGGTATACCCTAACCCGAAACGAGTTCGTTGACAATAGGGATCACCACGTAACGGTATTCGTCTGCCTTTTCCAAAATTGAGTCCTGGCTTCAACTTCAAATCATAACCCATATTTTGCATAATCTTCAATGCCTGTGGGCTATATCGGTGGATTTGCATTTTCCCAGCATCAGACTCGTGAGCATCCTATTGTACAGTCGGTCTATTCCGCATTCGACCGAAGACTATTTGATGCTGATCGTCGTAAGTAGGTGGAACAATAAAGATAGATTCTTCATGTGGTCCATATGTCGTGACGACATTAGCTGTTGATGCTACCTCCCATATGATCTCCCCACGATTTTGAACCCTATCTTTACATTTTTGGATCAAGAAATCACGCAAATCTAGGAGATTACAAGAAGAAGGAGAAGGCTTATTATGCCTTTTTACATCAGTTGGGGTATGGAGATTGGGAACCCTAACTCCTTGCCTGCCATCACAATACAGTAGTTCAGCCATGTGAGTGGCGTACGATCCGTCATCCGTCTGAGGAGCGTATGTTCCAGTGAACCGGGTCTTCTTTACGCTGAGGGGCTTATCCTGGCGTAATCTGGAGCTTTGCACAGGTTAGCGTAAAACTGAGGAACTCCTCAATCGGCCATCAGCATTCCGTGTAATTTGAAAAGCGGGCAAATTCTTCTCTTGACGGCGTAAAAGCCGAGAGGTCGGGAAATCCGCCACTTGTTTTCCCTTGCGTTGATTGCAGGGAACATCTGCCTCCTTATAGGCGGGAGATGTGATTTTACGCGCGGGGCGCATTTGGAATTTCTGAATTGGCGCTGAGGCATTGTCAGAAATTTCGTCTGCCACGTCACAGATGGGAGACAAAGTTTTATGCGCGGGGCGCGGAGTAGACTTCTGGATTGGCGCTAAGGCACTGCCAGAAGCTCTGTCTGCCACGTCACAGACGGGAGATAAAGTTTTACGTGCAGTGCGCGGAGTAGACTTCTGGATTGGCGCTAAGGCATTGCCAGAAGTTTTGTCTGCCACATCACAGACGGGAGACAAAGTTTTACGCACAGGGCGCGGATTAGACTTCTGGATTGGCGCTAAGGCATTGCCAGAAGTTTTGTCTGCCACATCACAAACGGGAGACAAAGTTTTACGTGCGGGGCACGGAGGTTGCGAGGTTACAACCTTGTTGGTCGGAGAGAGAGAGTCCGCAGGAAGGGTAGAGGATGTCCGGGGCATCCATACTTTATGCAGCTTCCTGTTGTCTTCGACAGAGAGGGAACGAGAGCCACCCCCTGCACGAAGCATATCTTCATAAGCAGATTGGTCGAATTGGACGATCAGAGTCTTCTTCGTTGATCCGACGGATACAGCATCGTGTTGAGCAATGGCTTTCTCGTCAGATGAGAAAGAGGTCCCCAGCAGAGTCGCCATCTTGTGTTTGATAATAAACGAAAGAAATAAAACTAGGTTTATACGAAACCCTTTTTTTGGTTTACAAACAAGAAAAAGAAGTATAATTAATCCTATACGAGGATATTAAGTACAAAATTTTGATTCTGGGAAAATATTGCTATAGGAGTCTGATCTACGGTCGATCACTTTGTCCCTTGGACCACACGATGACGAAGAAGTGCTGTAGAAGACAAAAAAGAAGCTTCAAAGGCTGCAGGAGGGATTGAACTCTCGTTATCGAAGTAGTCAATCAACAATCTCTGGATATACTCTCTTTTCAAAAATCTTTGACTTTTGCTTTATGTTTCCGACCTTTGACCTCCGTGGCCGGAGGTCTCTATTTATAGGGTTCGACCGCAGTCGGCTAGAAACCGAACAACGGAGAGAGCTGCACCTTTTACGCAGCGGTTATAATAACTGCCACCCACGTATGAATGATCTCCTGAATCGGCGTGTGACGCGTGTCCCATTACGAGATAATACGTATAATCGCTCATCGAAGATCACGGCATGCAAGCCACGTAGATAACTGTCCCTCGCGTAGAGATGGTTGGCATAAAAGCCAAATAACTGTCTCGTTGGCGTAAAAGCTGAATAGTTGTTCTGATGGCGTAAAAGCCAAGTGGGCGTAGAAGCCGAATGGTTGTCAAGTTGGCGTAGAAACCCAATAGTTGTCATGTAGGCGTAGAAGCCCAATAGCTGTCATATAGGCGTAGAAGCCCAATAGCTGTCATGTAGGCGTAGAAGCCCAATTAGCTGCAAAAAGCTGGATACTGCATAGATAGGTAACCGGCGTAGAGATAGCCAGTTATCCTTCTTTGACTGAGGTCTTGAGCGTATTCTGGGCCAAATAGCCTAATCACGCACCTTTGCAAATATAGCAGGAGTTGGGGTCTTTCAAGGAGATAGCATACGGCGTACTCCTATAATTGAAGATAGCCAAGTCGGCGTATTTCAAGGAGATAGCATACGGCGTACTCCTATAGCTGAAAATAGCCTGGTTAGCGTAATGTGCAGGGATGGTGATGTGGACGTATTAGCCCTAATTATAGCTCATCCAGTCATTAAAAGTAGAACCAAATCTCATACATTAAATGCAGATATCTGCCCCCATCTCGCGCATTAATTGCAGAAACGTGCCTCGAGTTCTGTACGAAGAGCAGCTTTTGACGTGGCGGTCAGCTTTGTCTCATCCTGAGCGTAAAAGCTCATGTCTGCCTGTGTAAAATAGGCAGTGTATTCCTTGAGTGCATAAACGACGTCTTAATTCAAGGCTTTGTCACTAAACGATAGTCTGGGGCTCTGTGCAGAATCATCATTACAGCCGTCCTCTTGATCGTCGTGCGGTACTTTTTGTCAGGAGTCAGGTTCACTGCTTCGTCTGACAGGTTCATTCGAGGAATACGAAGAGTTCCTCGTACAACTTCTCGCTGCATTAAAAGCGGATAGGTTTTACGCCAAAGTGGCGATGTAGTAACCTTTCTACGCCAAATACTGCATCACGCGGGTTGTTCTGGAGCTATGTTTTACGCTGAACAGCGTTGAAGCTCCATTGTACGCCATGGCTCTGAAGTCATGTGTTACGCTACCCAGTGTTGGAGCTCTGTTTTACGCGGCTGCCTGCATATTAAGGGTTTTACGCGTATGATTTCTCAGCTTATTTTTCATGCTTCTACAGCTGACTCATTGGTCTACCGGTAGAGGATTACCACTAGACTCTTAGATTATATATTGACACATGAGTAGGGGGTGTAAATGGAAGATAGAAGTCTGATAGAAATGATAGTTGAATATTGAAGTTTACACATAAACCACTTAGGAATAGAGATTTAGATTTTTGACTAAGAGGATATGAGATTGCTGAACCTAATCCTTAGTAGTAGGTGGTGTTATGGAAACCTATTTCCAATTTACCCTAGCCGATGAATTTTAGGAATCGTATTCTTGTTAGTGTATTTGTTATATTTTATTCTAGGGTATTTAGAATGATTGAATATATATTTATTACATAATTTCTATATATTCTTATTACTATGTATTGAGTAGAGACTTATGTTGTATTTTATTACATATATTTCTCCTAGAAAGTGTTCAAGTTGAGCTTCTAGACTAGGTATGACTGACTGACTAGATTAGACGTGTTGCTGCTAAGACTGATTATAATAAGTTAGGTTGCATGATTCCATTGTGGATACTATATGATGATGACGTTATACCTAGGAAAGAATGTTAAGATATTAACTTTCTTAGTTACAGAAAAAGGAATTTAGATACTACATAAGTGGCCTTGAGAATTTTGTGCTTATAGAATTTTAGTGCCTAACCCATGCACTCCTTCGAGAATAAAGGTATGAAATCACTTTCCTTATAGATATTCGAAGTTTCAAACTGAGATTTTGTTGTGGCACCCTTGAGTAACCTAGGCGTATAGTTGATGATTTTCTAGATGATGATTAACATGATAACAATAATAAGACAATACATGCTGGTAAATATATATATATATATATATATATATATATATATATATATATATATATATATATATATATATATATAGAGAGAGAGAGAGAGAGAGAGAGAGAGAGACGACCAAATGACTTAGATGATTAGACTGCGTGTATATGGCAGTTTAAGATTTAGAGAGTGGCTAGGAATAAGTACCAAGTTGTGTTTATAGATTTAGAGATGTGTTGAGTTCGTTGATGGGGAGAATGATTTTTGAATTTTGAGGACATAATTTTCTAAGGTGGATAGATTGTAAACCCCCTCACCCAATTTTTATGTATACTTAGCTTAGTGAGAGATTATAGAATTATTTTGGATTAATTAACTAGAGTTATAAATTCATCTATTTATTTTATTCCCTCGTTGCACCTTGGCATTTCTTAATTATTTAGAGCAATGCACTAGCATTTGCCTTCCAACAAATTTTACATCATTGACCTAGTTAAGCCAATCTTCAATCTTGACCTTTTTGTCACTCGTAAATGCACTCTCTTGTGCTCCATTTTAATTTTACAATATTTGTGCACATTTTCTAATTTTAAATCCAACTTTGCATCCTTGTCCGTTCCAATCGAAATTGGAGACACAACTGGACCCTTTTTTCACAACCAAATTTATGACAATAATCTATTCCGAGTCTACTACGTCCATGATACTTGTGTCCGACCCAATTTAAATCCTATGCGTTTCCAATTAATTATAGAACACCATTGACACTAATTTTAACTAAATTGGTTCAATGACTCAACATAACCCAAAACTAGACCCAACACCAACCCAAACCCCCACTCACACCCTCATGGTTCAAACAAAATACCACACATCAATTTCCCCTACTACAACACACCAAACATGGTATTTTTTTACATCTAATCCATTTTTTCCTCTTTGTGCAAGTCATAAACTATTGGGGACTTTTGTGCAAATAACTAGCTATGTGTCCACCTCATATTGGTTGGAACAAATAAAAGAAACCCACTTTGTCATGCTTGACCGGTCACATGTGCATCTCCCTCCTCTTTGCATAAAACTATTCAACCTACAATCAATCTCCATCCACCATTCAAATTTTAATACATCACCTCCACCCATTCCTTCATGAAAACCCCCCTCTCCTTGGGAACCTAGTCGGCCCTAATCCCAATGCCCCCCCTCTTCATTAAATACACATCTTCCCTCTCTCCTCACTTATCATTCTTCTTCTTCTCCTTCCCATATCACCCTCACCACCATAGCTCATCACCACCGCTAACCACCATCACCTCCTCCTTAGCATACTATCTACTGCTTTATTATCTAAACCTAACAACTCCTCCATCTTTAGTCATCACCCCATCCTCTACAGCAATGTTCTGACGAGCCGCTGCATCGTCCGATCAGCGCCCAACCTTGCCTCATTCCCCCGTGAGCTGGAAGCTCCGGTCTCCCCCCGATCCGGCCCCTCCACAACCTAAGCCAACACCTTAGAGCCCCCGTTAGACCACCTTACCGAGCTCGAGAGGGGACATGTGATCCCGAGGCCTACACCACCGTGCAGTCCCCTCGACGGAGCCACACCGGCTCTGTTCCATTGGCTAGACTACACTACCAAACTCCTCAGCGCGTGTGGATGAAGAGAGAACATCTGCAGTCACCCTCGACGTGCTCATAGTCCTCATCCTTTGCCAACGTCGGCGTCCTCGTGCGTCGCCCGGGCTTCCCTGTGCGCCGCCCGAGCTTTCCTGCACGTGTGCCGACGTGGGTATGTATTCCGGCCACCCTCGTCGACTCTCCAGTCGATCCCAGTCCGGCTGTACTGCCCCAGTGCCGTCAGGATGACCCCCGACCTTTCTCAGTTACACTCGGCCGGTGCAACTCCAGTGCAATCAACTGCCTCGATGTATCGTGGGCTCGTCGTCGCCTCATGCTCCATCCTCGTACGCGTCATTTTTGACGTCGCGAGCCGATGCCATTGGAGCCCTGGTTGTCGACCTCACGATTTCCCCAAGTTCCTCACGTTTCCTATAGAAATGGTGTACCTTCATTCTTGGTAGATGCAAGCATAGCATAAGTAGATGCTCGTATGGGAAGGGCTATAATGAGCATCCGGGGATATCTACCCCAGTTTCTATCTTGCGCTGCTACTTCCCTGGCGAGTTCATGTTCGAATCTTTGCTGGGATTCCAGGCAAGTATACCTTGCCTTGTTGTACTGTTTAAATTCAGTTATTATTATTCATATACTTTATGCTCTGAATATTTTATAACTGTGCACTTCTGAGTATGCCTCGGGTGCAGTCGACGAAGACGTTGACATTAGGACTTGTGTTTGACCTAGTGTCTAGTGGACGCACCTAAAGTTGCAGAGTTATCAGTATAACTCTGAGGCCTTGACACATATCATTCGACGTCACAGAGTGAGTTCATGATAGGACACGGGCTTACGCACTTGACCGGCCATCGATGCGAGTAGCACGTGTGATGGTATTTAGCGTATTTGTATACCTTCATGTGACTTGTATTATAGTTACGAGATGTCCACGTCGTACTTGAGACTTGTACATTGGCATTGGGCGGAAGGACAACTAGTAGGCGTATGGGACACCCATCTCTTTATTTATGCAGATTTCGCGTTCTTCGGAGCGATACGGACGTTATTATTTATGCATATTTTGCGTTCTTCGGAGCGATACGGACGTTACTATATTCAGGCGTTGCGTTCTTCGGAGCGTTATGGCCGTCATTACATATGCGAGGGCCCTTATTATAGGGGCATATGTGGCATATACTAGCCAGTCATGACGATTGGTAAATTACGTTAACATATGTCTAGCCTACACTTTCCATACGCTCTAAGTTGTCCTCAAATTGCATTCACATAGATGAATAGTTTACCCTGATTTACTTTACTCAGTATTTATATTATGGCATGTACTATTTGTATCTTGTTACGTCCCACTGAGGACCTGGTACCCTTCCAGGTTATTTGAGCATGTTGCATGATGCTTGATCTAGTGGAGCGCTGGATATCGTTGCAGTTATCTTTACATCTTTCAGCTATTTCAGTCATGTACTAATTTTTATTTTGATTCTGCTTTTATAGCCTAGTGTTTATAGGCCTATATTGTTCTTTTGGCCTATTGAACGGATGTATTATTGGGCTGCAGACTAATGATGCGTATCGTTACTTCTTGAGATTTATTTACCATGGATTAAGATTTAGTTTAGTTGTTGGATATTAGAAATAGATATTTAGCTTGATCACTTAACCTTAGACAGCGTAAGTGCACTGCGTCGGGTCCATTAAATTGGAAAGCCATACGGGATTGTACCAGCTGGCCATTGCCACGTGTCTGGTCCCATACGTTTTGGGACTGGGGCATGACGGCGGTCGTCTGGACTGAGGGGGTGGTCTGGTCTATGGTATATATAGGGAGTGAAGGGGGGAGGTTCGGAAGGAGAAAAGAGGGGTCGGGGGTTTCGGGGAGAGGAACGGAGGGGGTCGGGGGCGGTTTTGTAGCTGAAGGGGTCGGGGCTGGGGGTTATTGTAGCGGGGGTTTTGGGTTTCGGGTGTGGGTATCCGGGTTTTGTTTTATTTGGGTTTAATATTATTTCTATTAATATTAACCATATATATATAGGTTTGAACCTCAAATAATTTCCAGAAAAATTCTACAATAATTTAATATTAGTTGTACAAAAAAAAAATCTGTGTAATATTTATAATTAATTAAATTTACATAATTATCTATCCATGAATATTATATTTTTCTAATTAGCTATAAAAATAATGAAAATGCTCCCTTAATCTCAATAATTACATAATACTAATAAAATAATTAAATTAAATTTTTTTAAACCAGGGGGTTTACATTCCCCGGAGGATCTCCAGTAATGCCGGGGTGTCAAGTACCACTGATACTGCTGGTACTACTGGGGGTACGGGGATCTCAGGGGTTGGTTGCTCAACATGTCCAACTTTTGGTTATACCGTTCCAGCTTGTTCAACTACTGGCTCTACTCGAATTTGACTCTGAACAGGTGCTACCTCCCATTGTTGCCCATGGGAACCCTGTCCTGCCATGCCTGTTGCTCCAACAACGAAAGAATTCCTAAAAAAGACAAGAAACATCAAGAACAAGACGAGAATGATCAAGAAAACAATTAATTTGATAGTCAAGCAAGCCTTCAAAATGAACGAATTTAGGATTTCAAAGGCACATGTTTGATTGAGACTCCTTTGATCATAACACCCCACAAGTCTGAAAATACAGACCTGCATGGGCCACCACTAAAACCTTGTCACGCCCTAGTACCGGAATACGGAGACGGACATGGCCAGCTCCCATGTACAAGTTATATAACATCGTACGATGGTCACGGTTGTAACTAGACAAAGGGGTGCATTCTACAAGCAAGTAACTTAGGGTCATACATCATATCTATTATCTCAATCTGTCAAGCAAGAACAGTAAACATAGAACATATATGACAAGGAAGTAAGGCGTCCCAAACGCCCTGCCATGATATTCTGGAAACCAGCTATGCAAAATAAGAAAGCTGACAGAGTATCAAAAGTACATGACCATGATCAGCTGTAGTCTGATTAATTCCAATCATGTAGAGAAAAGTAAATGTCCAAATTTTACGGCTAACAAGTGCCGATGGCTAAGCGCCCAAAATAAGTAAAGTGTGGAATAACGAGCAGGGAAGAAGAAACCCACTCGTTCCCTTCAACGGCCATCCGCCTTATGTGCGCCATTGTTCAGGGGAAAGTACGCTTGATCCTCGGGCATTGACTCTAAACATGGCCATGCAAAACCAGTGGGTTAGACCCTAAACAGTAAGTACCATAAAGGAAGCACGAATGAAAAGATAAAACCAGGTTATGAAATATATATATATATATATATATATATATATATATATATATATATATATATATATATATATATATATATATATATATATATATATATATAGTTTTGTCTCATAGTTTCGGTTCATAGCCTATCGTGACACAATAATCTAACCCAACAACCAAACAATGACAAGGGTTAGACCATCACACCATGATAGTCCATGTCCCTAGACTATTTGACAGCATGTACAATACACAAACAAGATCAGTTACATAATCGGCCAATCATTTATACGGCTTTCTAGATGGAGTCTTGGTTATCCCAGAGATATTATGCATATACGAATCCTCAGATCGAACCAGGTACTAGCAGGGTTAGTTGAGCCATAAATTGCCTCATAGCACATAGTATTGCGCATCGGTCCCTCGTAAGGCCACTGTGCTAAGATCGCATAGAACACATAGTATAGTACAATAGTCGAATATTGCCATCCACTAATGAGGATTTAAACAATATCCATGGGGACTAGCCTGCACACCCCAATTCAGATGACTGGAGGTGGCTAGTTAGGCACGATCTCGAGATTCCATTCCCTTTAAATGCTCTACAAGTTTAGTTGCCTAGTTAACCCTATTGTTAACTAGAATCACATGGCATAGTCTTATGGTATTCCCCTTATATGATGTACCATAGTACAGCCACGCTAGATACGAATCCACTTTGTTACTTGATAGTTCAGTTTAGATTCACCCCAGCGTGATGCAACAATCAACAGATCCTAGCCATACTTGGTCATTGACTAACCCTAATGTCAATACTTGAGATTAAGTCATATAACATGTCACGTAGCACATAGGTACACCACAGTGTAAACATGTAATATAATCGCGTAGGAACACTGAGCACGTATGAACACATAGCACGTAGTAGGTGTATCAGTACGGATACAAGTGGTCGGGTCATGGCACATAGATGGGTCTAATACTCTTATGGTCATCAAAGTCACGCATACATCCCATAAAGTTCAAAGAAACATTCAAACAAAACTATTCCAATAAAGCATGTGCAAGGGGCCGCATGCGCGGATAAGGATCAAGGCCGTATGGGGATCAGCTGCCGCATAGGATCATTTTTTGCATAGGTCTAGGCTGCATAGGATCAGTTGCCGCATAGGAAGTTGGGCCGCATAGCCGCATGGTTCGCATGGTCGTATGGTCGCTGACCACAGAGGTCGCATGAGCTCAAGGCCGCATGATCGCATGAGCTCAGACTGTATGGCCGCATGAGCTCAGGCCGCATGGCCGCATGAGTTCAGGCCGCATGGCCACTTTCATGCCTCGATCCCGAAGGTTCCGACAATGCCCCCGCCAGGAGCAAATCACCGCGCCACGGTGCTCCTACGGGGCGTATTGTCGTTTGCCATCGAGGCGTGATGCCGTACGAGCCTGGGGTTGCGCTTGCACAAGGCAACATCGTTAAAGTTTTTGGCTATCATCGAACCGATCGAGTACCCAGCGGAGGGACAATGTTGCAAACAACAATTCATCTGATTAAACGGGACAAAGCTCAAGGCACGAGGTTCTCTGAATACAATGACATCGTTCCATACATTATGTTCCTCTATACAAAAGCAGCTCAAAATATCGATACGACTCAAGACACCGACACCAGATTTATGGGTCCTTGGGATGAGGAACGGCTATCGCTTCCTCGGACGATTCAGTACCTGCGAACAAGAAAAACTGTTGGTGGGTCAGCACTTTGGAGAAATTACTAGTGAGTATAAAATTAATGAAAAGAAGCAATATTCACTAAAACCAACACTGAGTAATTATGTTATAAAATATTACATTACTAGTGATCTTTCTAGTTTTACCTAGTTTTGTTAAATACAGTACAGGAACGGAGTCATATTACTTCTTTTGGAAACATCTTTGAAATCATAGTTCAGTGCGATATACAAGCAAGCAGGCAATACAAGCAGTTCATGTACGATAAGCAAGTTTAATTACTATCTCTGGTGCGCAGCGTGTCTCGTGAGTCATATCAATATCTTTAAAGACTCTAGCATGCATCTAGTGGGCTATCAATTTTATTCTATTCAAGGCGATCATCATATTTTAGCAGGCATGCAAGTCTAGGTGCGTGGCAAGACAACATACAAAATAATATATCACTTATATAGTGATTCTTAACCCTTGCCGAACGGTTATCCCTGCAGCAGACATACAAGTTAGCAACATATGCATATATAAACAAGGTTCTCTTTTCCTGTCCATCTCTGCATTCAACAGTTAGGTATGCAAGAAGGATAGACTAGCATGCGCCCTAACTATATGATGGCCCACGAAAAACCCATGAATAGTGTAAACTCCCTCACCCAAAATAGATATTTTGTGTGTATTTTATATTATTATATTTATTATAGATTATTTTAAATATTAAATTTCTTTAGAATATTCTCTTAGTTGATTAGAAAATAAATTTCTTAATATATTTACTTATATAAATATTTATTTAGAATTATTTTTAGGCTATTTTAGATTTTTGGAGATTTTTCTAAAATTTTGGATAATTAAAACATAGAAATTTTTAGGACTTACATGATTTACTATGAGACCATACTTGCATATTGTTCCTACCAAATATTTATTTTAGGTTAAAATATTTAATTATATTTTTCTGTAATTTATTTAGAATTTTAAGAAATTTATTTGGATTTTTGAAATTATTTAGGATTTATTTGGATATATGTAGTCTTAATATTAGATAGATGCAAATTTAGTGTTAATAGATATTAATAAGATTATATATAAATTATTTGTATTATCTTTAATTATATTTAAGATTATAAATTATTGAGATAAACTCAAACTCTATTTTAAATTAATTCAAATCATGAGCCTGCTAGGAAATCAACTTCATGCATATCTTATCATTATTTAAACTCATCATAATCATATCCAAATTAGCCAATCCTAGTCGTATTCAATTAAGTAGTCTCCACCATTATAAATACCTATTAGACTTATGGAATAAACTTATCTTTCATATTTTTCTTCTCCAAACTCCTCTCTTTTTCGTCCAAAAACAGTTAAAATTTGTCATAAATTCAGCCTCATTTTCTAGTAGTTATGACGAGTTAAAAAGACGATATCTCCTAGCTCCGGACACCAAACATAGTCCAAATTTTTTTGTTAGAACCGTATCAAGGTTATTTTTCTGAATATATAAATTATTTTAATAATTTTTCAACCTATTTTTCCAGAATATTCTGAAAGTGTCAGCTGTCCGAAATCAGACACGTTTTGGTATTTTTGAGATTACGGGAGATCCCGAACTCGGAATTACGAACCGTTTGAAGTTTCGGAAAGTTGACATGATGAAATTAAATAAAATTATTTTTACAGAATTTAATATGCAAGTTTAATCTACTGTAAAATTTGTGCAACATAGACGTAAATAGAAAACCACCGAAAACTGTCATCTGTGCGCCCTTGTGGCCATAACTCTTTACCGACTTATAATTTTATAAAACCGTCGATTACGGCGTTCATGTAGCACCAAAATCTATAGGATTTTACACACAAATCCAGGATTTGAGTTGGTTGACATTTTGGTCAACGGATTGCCTCGATTTGCGTACTACGGATCACAAATTCGTAAAATTGATTTTCTTTGGACCGAAATTAGGGTTTAGTAATAAAATCAGATTATAATAAGATTAAAATACTATTTAAGATTATTTTATTCAGAATTAAAATAGATTAAAATGAAGGAACCTATTCACCCACTTTTGTAACCTAACTTGTTTAATTTATGTAACGGGTAGTTCGGACGACGCCTTGAGTTGGAACTTCATTCTTTTTCAGACCAGGAAAGATACCTTGCCAAATTGTTATAGTACTTTGCATGCTTATCATATTTTTATATATTCATATGAATATTATATATGTATTTTCTTTCAGTCATAATTATATACTATATATGTTGACACACACTTGACACATAGTATCATGGGAGGGGAGGACAATCAGTAGGCGTATGGGCTATATCCACTCTGGTAAACCATAGTAACTAGCACGCACTATGGTAGTTGTGTCGCGCTGGTCGCTACCCTCGAGATATGTCAATTTTTGGTGTCGCGATGGTCGCTACCCTCGAGGTATGACGGCTTCTGATGTTCATGGACGTGTGTGTGAGTTGTGAGATAGATAGAGTATCCTACTCCTACCCATACGTCGAAATGGTTGTCCTCATTATGCATTTCATATAGATTATCTAGTACAGCGTAGTTATATATTTTATGTCAATTATGCATGTTTACTGTATTCAATTGGCATGCTTCTATGTATCTTGTTACGTCCCTCTGAGGACCTGGTCTCTTTCCAGGTGTAGACGATCTTGACTATTCGTAGGAGCATAGATCAGGACTTGCTACTCCATTATCTTTCGAGGAGGTCTTCTCTTCGAGTCTCATTATTCATTAAATGTACTTATATGGTTTCTCTTATATTCTAGTTTGGTAGTGGATTTGTCTCCATCCAACTACTTGTTCTTATCAAGCATTTTATACTTGATCTAGTTATATAGTTGATTGGTTATTTGATTCTGTGGATGAGATCTAGTTATGCCCTGTGACTTATGACATAAATCTATACCACTTGTGAATTGTTATTCATAATACAATGTACGTATGTGTTATAGTTTCCATATATTGGAGTTTTCATATACATACGGCTGGCATGCTTACGTATTTCTAGTCCTACGTATTTTAGGATTGGGACGTGACATGTTTTTGTGGTGGCCCATGCAGGTCGAGAGCATATTGTCTCGGTTACGTTACTGTACCGAGCAAGCTTGCGCATAGGATTAGAGTATAGGATCTCATCCACTTATTTAATCACCTCCTTTGATTTCATTTCGCATTCTTATTTGATTGCTTGCATTGCATCTTGCTTGATCATTTCACAACGTCAATCTTATCTTTCTTTCGTACTTGATAGGGGTTAGGAAGGTGACTTTTACTAAGTATATACACTCTATTATTCAATAACACTATTAGTTAAATTCTTGTAAGTTGGGTAGTATGCCTCATAACCTAGTATCACATAGTCCTTTTGAACCATTAATGAAGTGTAATTGAATGACACCAACTATAGGCTTGCATAAGAAGATAGTGTTTACCCAAACTGTAGAACTTAGATGCCCATACCCCCATTTGGTCGACTAGAGACTTAGATAAGAAGTTAGTATGGCAACTGTAGAGGCACAACACCGGTCTTCTTGGTGAACTTAAATTATTTTGTACCTTCCTTCATCATAATCCAGCGTACTTATATTTTTTGGACTACCTCCGCTTATGCTGCTATTTTATAGCCTAGTTTTGCAAGTTTATTCTTTTATCGAGCTTGTTCATGACATATGTGTTATTGGGGATGCCTACTAATACATCGTCTAAATCAGAATCAGTGTATTATGGTCTGATCAACCTTAATGCACTTGGTTCGCTCTTCGCATGACTACTTTACGTGGATTGAGATATAGTTGACTCAGCATGTTAGACGAATATACTTGCCCTTTAGACATGTCCGAGCATATCTTATCGGTTACATAACTGTACCGATATGAGCATGTGAATAAAAATTTACCAAAATAGGATCTCATCTGCAACTGCCCTTATAACTCTCTTTTTGAATTCTTTAATCGCCTTGAACCCCGTACTTGTATTCTACCACCTCCTCCTTGAATTCTTTATTATTGTTTTTCGTCTTCCCTTATTTCGGAAAGACGAACGCTCGTGCTTGGTATAAGTTTGATACACGGAGAGTACTAGATATACCCCATAGGGCAATCATATTACTTTGTGACTATCTTTTATAATTTAGGGCATAAAATATGTGAGATATTTTATGGATTGAATAACACGATTAAATAATTTGAGGACATTTTTCTTAAATGTATAGCCTATGTGATAGATCGGTAAATTTTAAGTTGGGTAGAAGTTGCATTATCAACTTGAGGTAAAAAAAATTTAGATTGTGATCAAGTAAGATTAGATTGAGAGATTTAAGTTATTTTAATTTTGAGAATTTTTAGAAGAATGATTTAGATTATGATGATTTAACTTTAAAGATAAGAATGTCTTATAGAATAAATTTTAAAATATTGATATTGCGGACCAAATATCTATAATTTGAGCTCATGATTTAAAATTTTGAATATTGGAGATTGAATTAACGATTCAAAATTTTGAGAAAAAATAAATAAATAATAGAACTCTAAACATGAACATTGATGGATTGAGTTCAAAATTTTACAATTTGATGATTTGAATTAAAAGTTGAATGTTGATTGTTGGATCATCTATTTAAAGTGTTAAGGATGGAAATTGAATTTAAAATTTAAAGAGTATGAAATTATTAAGTTGAAATATAGGAATAAGATTTGATTATAATTGTTTAAAATATATAGGAGATTATGATAGTTGGAAATCGTGATGTAAATTTTGATGTGGGTTATTTAAATCTTCAAGATGTCATATAGATTTGAATTAAATTTGGATGTTAATTATTTAAAAATCTAGAAGAGATTATAATAGGTTAAATTTTGATTTAAACAATGGTTATTTTAATTTTGAAGAGATTATGATAGGTTAAATTTTGATTTAAACAATGGTTATTTTAATTTTGAAGAGATTATGATTGATTTGAATAGATTTTGTCATTTAAATTTTTTTGAAGATTGCGGTTGACTTGCCTTAGATATAAATGTGAAAGATTTAACAAATTATTCTTTATTTTTAATTTCGAGGATAAAATTTTTGTAAGTTGGGTAGATTGTAAACCCCTCACCCAAAATAGTTATTTTGTGTGTATTTAAATTATTATATTTATTATAAATTATTTTAAATATTGAATTTCTTTAGAATATTCTCTTAGTTGATTAAAAAATAAAATTTTTAATATATTTACTTATATAAATATTTATTTAGAATCATTTTTAGGCTATTTTAGATTTTTTGAGATTTTTCTAGAAATTTTTGGTAATTAAAACATAGAAAACTTAAATTTTTTGGACTTCCATGATTTTCTATGAAATCATACTTGCATAATGTTCCTACCAAATATTTATTTTAGGTTAAAATATTTAATTATATTTTTCTGTAATTTACTTAGAATTTTAAGAAATTTATTTGAATTTTTGAAATTATTTAGGATTTATTTGGATATATATAGTCTTAATATTAGATAGATGCAAATTTAGTGTTAATAGATATTAATAAGATTATATATAAATTATTTGTATTATCTTTAATTTTATTTAAGATTATAAATTATTGAGATAAATTCAAACTCTATTTTAAATTAATTCAAATCCTGAGCCTGCTAGGAAATTAACTTCATGCATATCCTATCCTTATTTAAACTCATCATAATCATATCCAAATTAGCCAATCCTAGTCGTATTCAATTAAGTAGTCTCCACCATTATAAATATCTATTAGACTTATGGAATAAACTCATCTTTCATATTTTTCTTCTCCAAACTCCTCTATTTTTCGTCCAAAAACAGTTGAAATTCGTCATAAATTTAGCCTTATTTTCTAGTAGTTATGACGACTTAAAAAGACGATATCTCCTAGCTCCGGACTCCAAACGGAGTCCAATTTTTTTTGTTAGGAATGTAACAAGGTTAGTTTTTTGAATATATAAATTATTTTAATAATTTTAACCTATTTTTCTAGAATATTCTAAAAGTGCCAGTTGTCCGAAATCAGACGCGTTTTGGTATTTTTGAGATTACAGGAGATCCCGAACTCGAAATTATGAACCGTTTAAAGTTTCGAAAAGTTGACATGATGAACTTACATAAAATTATTTTTAAAGAACTTAATATGCAAGTTTAGTCTACTATAAAATTTGTGCAACATAGACGTAAATAGAAAACCACCGAAAACTGTTATTTGTGCGCCCTTGTGGCCATAACTCTTTACCGACTTGCAATTTTATAAAACTGTCGATTTTGGCATTCATGTAGCACTAAAATCTATAGAATTTTATACACAACTCCAGGATTTGAGTTGGTTGACTTTTTGGTCAATGGATTGCCTCGATTTGTGTGCCACAGATCACAAATTCGTAAAGTTGATTTTCTTTGGACCAAAATTAGGGTTTAGTAATAAAATCAGATTATAATAAGATTAAAATATTATTTTAGATTATTTTATTCAGAATTAAAATAGATTAAAATGGAGGAACCTATTCACCCACTTTTGTAACCTAACTTGTTTAATTTATGTGACGGGTAGATCGGACGACGCCTTGAGTTGGGACTTCATTCTTTTTTAGACCAGACAAGATACCTTACCAAATTGCTTATAGTACTTTGCATGCTTATCATATTTTTATATATTCATATGAATATTATATATGTGTTTTTTTCAGTCATAATTATATACTATATATGTTGACGCACACTTGACACATAGTATCATGGAAGGGGAGGACAATCAGTAGGCGTATGGGCTATATCCACTCTGGTAAACCATAGTAACTAGCACGCACTATGGTAGTTGTGTCACGCTGGTCGCTACCCTCGAGGTATGTCGATTTCTGGTGTCGCGATGGTCGCTACCCTCGAGGTATGACGGCTTCTGATGTTCATGGATGTGTGTGTGAGTTGTGAGATAGATAGAATATCCTACACCTACCCATACGTCGAAATGGTTGTCCTTATTATGCATTTCATATAGATTATCTAATACAGCGTACTTAAATATTTTATGTCTATTATGTATGTTTACTATATTCAATTGGCATGCTTCTATGTATCTTGTTACGTCCCTCTGAGGACCTGGTCCCTTTCCAGGTGTAGACGATCTTGACTATTCGCAGGAGCATGGATTAGGACTGCTACTCTATTCTCTTTCGAGAAGGTCTTCTCTTCGAGTCTCATTGTTCATTAGATGTACTTATGTGGTTTCTCTTATATTCTAGTTTGGTAGTGGATTTGTCTCCACCCAACTACTTGTTCTTATCAAGCATTTTATACTTGATCTAGTTATATAGTTGATTGGTTATTTGATTTTGTGGATGAGATCTAGTTATGCCCTGTGACTTATGACATAAATCTATACCACTTGTGAATTGTTATTCATAATATAGTGTACATATGTGTTATGGTTTCCATATATTGGAGTTGCCATATATATACGACTGCCATGCTTACGTATTCCTAGTCCTACGTATTTTGGGACTGGGGCGTGACAAATAGCAGTTGGAACTACAAGCCCAAGCTAACTATTAGACATAACACCCCCTAATCGTGAGGACTACAAGCCTCAGGGTGCTTCGATTATCTCCTCCCGGCCGAACGATTCCCAGTGCTCCAGAAAATGCTCGAGAGATAGTACCTTGTGCACAAGTCATCCAAAGACCAATGCAATGAATGTGATTCTATTAGATAAACTCTATATAGATACAACAGTTCAATAAATAAGCATATAATCAATTTTTTCTCTTCTATCTATGTGCGGACATGCCGCCATCTCTATCTCTATGCGGACTGGCTGCCATCTCTCTGATACCGTTCAAGCATTTCAAAAACTTCTATGGAAACATGTAACAGTCTCTATTCAAGCAAGCATGGAAGCAGTTCTCTATCTCTTTTAGCTAAGCATGAAGTTCTACTCTTGTTTAGCATACGATGGAAACATATGGACATTATTTTACTCTTGTTTATTAATATGGCAGCGGTTCGTTCGATAGCGGTGTCCGTGTAACTAAGTATGCAATATTTTATTCTTTAACTTAGCATGGAAATGGTTTTATCTCTTTTAGACAAACATACAAGTTCTCTAGTTAAGCATGCAGGTTCTCGTTCTATCATTCTCATGTGATCGTTAACTTATTAAGCAAACAAGCATTGCAAAAACTCAGATTCATTATTAAGGCGTGCAAGAATTAGAGAATAAAGTTATGCCCACTCACCTAGATCAGTCATCTTCTGGTTCAACAAGGATCTCTTCAAGAAGGTTTTATTTTTGAGTCAGCAAACCGATATCTCTTGTACATAGTGCCAATGTGGATTGGGGCACTACATACTTACCTACCAAGAAAAAGTTTCATCCTCGAAACTTTAAGGAGAAACTTTTGATATCCAGAGCAACGATAGTCCTCATCCCTCACCATCCTCAATCAAAACTCTAGCAATCAACAAGCACAAAATCATAACTCTCAAGCAATAAATCAAATCTAGAAAACTTTTGTGCACATCTTTGAGAATATCTATGGACTTATTGTATGAAGTGTTCTACACAGCAACAATATCAATGGGCAAGGAATCGTCATATAGGAACTTGCATCGAAAAATAACGTAAGGCCAGAAGATCGAGTTACTCTGATACCATTTTGTCATGCCCCGATCCTGAAGGTCCCGACAACACCCCTGCCGAGCACGAATCACCATGCCCCAGTGCTCCTGCGGGGCATATTATAGTTTTCCATTGAGGCGTGATGTCGTGTGAGCCTGGGGTTGCGTTCGCACAAGGCAACATCGTTAAAGTTGTGGCTATCATCGAACCGATCGAGTACGTAGCGGAGGGACAGTGTTGCAAACAATAATTCATCTGAGTTAATGGGGCAAAGCTCAAGGCACGAGGTTCTCTGAATACAATGGCATCGTTCCACACATTATGTCCCTCTATACAAAAGTAGCTCAAAATATCGATACGGATCAAGGCACTGACACCAGATTTCCGGGTCCTTGGGATGAGGCACGGCTATTGCTTCCTCGGACGATCCAGTAACTATGAACAAGCAAAACTGTTGGTGGGTCAGCACTTTGGAGAAAGTACTGGTGAGTATAAAATCAATGAACAGAAGCAACATTCACTAAAACCAACACTAAGTAATTATGTTATAAAATATTACATTACTAGTGACCTTTCTAGTTTTAGCTAATTTCGTTACATGCAGTATAGGAACGGAGTCATATTACTTCTTTTGGAAACATCTTTGAAATCATAGTTCAGTTCGATATACAAGCAAGCAGGCAAGGCAAGCAGTTCATGTACGATAAACAAGTTCAATTACTATCTCTGGTGCGCAGTGTGTCTCGTGAGTCATATCCATATCTTTAAAGACTCTAGCATGCATCTTGTGGACTATCCTTTTTATACTATTCAAGGCGATCATCATATTCAAGCAGGAATGCAAGTCTAGGTGCGTTGCAAGACAATATGTAAAACAACATATCACTTATATAGTGATTCTTACCCCTTGTCGAACGGTTATTCCTGCAACAAACATACAAGTTAGCAACATATGCATATATAAACAAGGTTCTCTTTCTCTGTCCGTCTCTGCATTAAACAGTTAGGTATGCAAGAAGGCTAGCCTAGCATGCGCCCTAATTATATGATGGTCCACGGAAAACCCATGAATAACAGCTGGAACTACAAGCCCAGGCTAACTATTAGACATAACACCCCCTAATCGCGAGGACTACAAGCCTCAGGGTGCTTCAATTATCTCCCCCAGGCCGAACCATTCCCAGTGCCCCAGGAAACGCTCGAGAGACAGTACCTTGTGCACAAGTTGTCCAAAGACCGATGCGATAAATACGATTATATCAGATAAACTCTATATGGATGCAATAGTTCAATAAATAAGCATATAATCAATTACTTCTCTTCTATCTCTGTGCGGACAGGCCACCATCTCTATCTCTATGCGGACTAGATGCCATCTTTCTGATACCATTCAAGCATTTCAAAAACTTCTATAAAAATATGTAACAGTCTCTATTCAAGCAAGCATGGAAGCAGTTCTCTATCTCTTTTAGCTAAGCATGCAGGTGTAGCGCCTCGCTCTGCGTCGACGCTATGTACAAGTGATATCGCCTTGCTTGCTCGAACGGAAGTCTTCTCGGAGAGTTCCCGACCGATTGATCAAAGTGAGTGGGTAGAACTGCATTCTCTGATTCTTGCACGACTTAATAATGAATCTGAGTTTTTGAATGCTTGTTTGCTTAAGAAGACTGTTTTATAAGAAGAATGATAGAACCGACTCAGTATGCTAATAAGAGAAGTCACATAGCTTGTCATTGAAATGAATCTGCTGCCTAACTAAGAGAACGTGTATGCTTGTCAGAAATGAGATCGATACATTGCTATGCTAATGAGATATAAGAATGTTGCATGCTTAGAAACACCGACACCGCTATCGAATGAACCCTTTGCTATGCTAAGAAAGATAAGTAAATGAATCGCATGAATATGTCCCTTTGAATATGCTAAGAAAGAGATAGTATTGCATGTTAGATATGAATCAATCGTGCTTGCCATTATATGTTTCGTTTGTCTGTTTGCTATATCGAACTGCTAAGTGAAATGTGTGAGTGCAGTGACTAATAGTACGCCCTGAGGATACGGCTCGCAAGGGTCTAGTGGGGTGTGCTATTAGATATGTGAAATGTGTGCTTCGTCTGAGAAAGATATGCTTCGTTTGATAAGATGTGTTTTGCTAAGACCGCATATGTTTTGCTTGATCATTGTTTTGCTTGCACTATGTGTTTATGTTATTGCATTGGTCTCGGACAACTTGTGCACAAGGTATTATCTCTCGAACGATTCCTAGGGCACTGGGAATCGCTCGGTCCGGAAGAGATTTTTGGATCGCCCTGAGGTGTACGGCTCGCAAGGGTCTAGTGGGGCGATATGTCTATTAGTGTTGTGTGGAACCCACGATGTCACAGCTGCTTGCACTCGGGTGTGTTGGTGAAGAGCTGAACCTTGGGTCACAGCTGCCAACACCCGCGCGTGCCAGTGAAGAGCTGAACCTTGGGCAACCGCTGCTAATCATGGGGCAACCCATGGACCGTCATATAGATAGGGCGCATACTAGGTTTACCTTCTTGCATACCTATCGATTGATGACACCAGTGATTGATACATAAGTTATGATTATGCAAATTGTGGCTAACTTGTGTGTCTGCTGCAAGGATAACCGTTCGGCTATGGGGTAAGAAATATGAGTTTATACATAAGCCTGCTTATTCATTTTGTCTGCATCATAAGATTATCTATTAGTGCTTCATGCATTGCATCGGTCAAACAATGACTATTAGTGCAGAGCTGAACCTCGGTCACAACTGCTAATAGTATCAGAATGTGAGTCATTGGTTAGCTAGATTACCGCTACCAATCCTGAGTTTCTCGGGGACCGAAATCATATAGATGTGTTGCCTAAATGCTTGAATGAATGATAGTCCACTTAATATGTTTGCCTTGATTCGATATGCTCAGTCTGCTAAATAAGCTTTGCCCCAATGAATTAGATTTAATGCACAATACATGTTGCGCACTGCACGATAGAGCACTGTCCCAATTCGTATGCTTATAGTTTGAATATGCAAAACTGTTTCAAAGTTATGTTTTCAAAAGATGTAATCTGACTATAGTTCTGAGCTGCATGAAATGAACTTAAGTAAAACTAGCAAGATCACTAGTAATACAATGTTTTGCCACATGATTACTTAGTGTGGGTTTCAGGGGGTGTAGCTTCTGTTCAGTTGTTTATACTCACCAGTACTTGTATAAAGTGCTGACCCACCAACAGTTTGCTTGTTCTCAGGTGCTTGTTCGTCCGAGGAAGCGATAGCCGTGCCTCATCCCAAGGAACCGAAAATCTGGAGTCGATGCCTTGAGCCACATCGACTTGTGCCTGTTTTGTGCTGCTTTTATATAGAGGGACATAAAGTATGGAACGGTGTCATTGTAATTGAGAGAAAGAGTGCTTGAGCGATTTGTAACCTCGGTCATGTGCCGCTTGTAACACTTTCGATTATTAATAAAAGAGCTTGTTTATCATGTGCCATTGCGTTCTTTACTTTTCTGCAATATGTGTGCCGCTGCTTCAGTATTGAATAGCTTACTTGTCCTTGTATCAAAGCTTTGGCCTTGTGCAAGCGCACTTTAGGCTTGCACGGCATCATGTCTCGATGAGAACGATGGTCCTGCGGGAGAGCTGCAACGTGGTGATTCACGTTCAGCGGGGACTATTGGGCTTGCGGGAGATTGGGGCATGACAGCAGGTATACTCTTGTTTAGCATACGATGGAAATATATGAACATTCTTTTACTCTTGCTTATTAGCATGGCAGCGGTTCATTCGATAGCAGTGTCCGTGTAACTAAGCATGTAATGTTCTATTCTTTAACTTAGCATGAAAATAGTTTTATCTCATTTAGACAAACATACAAGTTCTCTAGTTAAGCATGCAGGTTCTCGTTCTATCATTATTATGCGATCGTTAACTTATTAAGCAAACAAGCATTACAAAAACTTGGATTCATTATTAAGGCGTGCAAGAATCATAGAATAAAGTTCTGCCCACTCACCTAGATCAGTCATCTTCTGGTTCAACAATGAGCTCTTCAAGAAGGTTTTCTTTTTGAGTCGGCAAACCGATATCTCTTGTACATAGTGCTAACGTGGAGCGGGGCACTACAGCCGCATAGTCACAGACCGCATAGCCGCATGAGTTTATACCGCATATGAAGTCGTCTTCTCCAGGCAGCAAGTTCAGCCATGGCGAGAACTCCAAAAACCAAAAATAACGTTTCCTTTATAAAAACTTTATTTCAACTCCGAATCAAGTGAACCAAAAGCCAAAATGCTCGAAATGAAGTGCTCATCCATCCCAAAAACTATTTTTCATAAATACTATGTTTTAGTATATCAAAACTACCAAAAACTCAAGGAACCTATGAAAACCCTAAACTTAGAATGTAGATCTACTCAAATCCATCCATTAAAACCGAAAACCCAACGTACAAAAAGTATTTAGAATTATTATGAACACATAATAGACTAATAAAATATAAGAAAAAAAGCAAGAAATCAAAAATCAAGATATTTCTCCATGTGATGCAAGGTGTACTTGCCTAATGAAGGAAGAAGAGAAAATGGAGAGAACGAGGGAAGAGAGAGAAAGATGTTAGGTTTTATAGTTAGGGTTTGAGGTTTAGACCATGGGTTCAACTCATGAATGAACCAACCCAACAATTAAACCATGGGTCTAATTGAACCAAAGAATGTGTCTAGTCTCCATGCCTGCAACCTAATTAATCATGCAAACAACATATAATATAAGCAGAAAAACTAATATGCTCCAAATACGTATACCGAGAGCGGGGAGTGACAGAAGCCCAGGCAACCAGGGAGGTTGTCAAACTCCCGCTGGTTCACAACCGAGTAACAGGCTTGGTATCATTCACAACCCCAAGAGGTGAGGTCATTGCTCAAAAACTGGCACAACAAATAGCACATTCAACGACCAGGTCAAAGAAAAAGCAATGCAGGCCAGACCGCATGATCCTTTCCTCAAAAAACACAAATTGTAGACTTCAGGTGCTCAACGCAGCTCAACAAGTCTCTCCGTGCACAAAAGCCAATCTTGTATGACTCATCAGCAATGGCGCATGATGGGCAGCATTCCATTGTATGCATTTGAGCAAGTTTTCAGCGCAAGGATGTATCATACTTCATGCACACACGATAATACTTCTCTGCGTAACAAATTCTTATAGACAACATGCACTGTTCCTCGCGCGATATAAAAAAACATGCGGCAAGCGGTGGTCCTCGGTGTGGTAGACAATAGTGCACACACGATAGTTATTCTATGCGCACAACTCAGCCAACGCTCTCGTATATACGTGGCAGTATTCTTGTACACAGAGCATCTTATTCTGCATAAGCTAAGTCATCAACAATATTTAACGCAACAAATGGCGAACTGTTACTGTTCCATAATTACAGCCAACAATTACTCCGTCTCATGCAGAAGATGGGCTATAACCTCCAAAAAGCTAAAGGTCTAAACTTTGGTAAATGACGGCGCATTCCTTTACAATCCGACAGTTATTACAACAGCACTCGCAGAGGGCTAGGAGATGGAGATGCTAGTACACGCCATTACTCCCACAAGACGGCCAGCAAATTTTAGCCTAAATGGGAGGGCCCGTTCATCGTGGAGTCTGTATTCTCCAACGGTGCCTACCGGCTTGTGAAACCCAACGACGACTTGCTCATGATGCCTATCAATGACAAGTTTCTAAAAAAAGTACTACGTCTAAACTTGCCTTGTACTCCCCTCATCACCAGCGGGACAACCCAGATGTACATCTCTACACTCTTTGTTCTTCATCCCCGGTAAGTGCCTATGTGCAACTTTTTCTCCTTCTTTGCAAATTACTGTAAAAGCCATTATCTGTATATAGGAGTCCTGAATACGCAATAGATGATGGATCCTTAAAGTCTCCCCAGCGGAGCAGTACTCAGGTCCACTCGTACACTCCCGCAGTGACCACTCAAAAACCAATCCCGTTGGATGCTAGCCATGTTCATATTACCTCTGAGCTATCGCCCCACCAGTCTCCCCAGCGAAGCAGTCCTCTGGTCTACTTGCATACTCCCGCAGTGACCACTCAAAAATCCATCTCGTTGGACGCTAGCCATGTTCATATTACCTCTGAGCTATCGGCCCACCAATCTCCCAAGCGGAGCAGTCCTCGAGTCCACTCACATACTCCCGCAGTGACCACTCAAAAACTAATCTCTTTGGATGCTAGCCATGTTCATATTACCTCTGAGCTATCGCCCCACCAATCTCCCCAGCGGAGCAATCCTCAGGTCTATCTCCATTTTTGGATAGACCACACTCAACAAATCACTCCTCAACGAGTTTCTCGGACACCGGTTCACGTTCATATTACCTCTGAACTATTCTCCTAATATTTCTCCCTGGCTGAGTTTGCCATGTCCATATTACTTCTGAGCAAACCTTCCGGGTTTTGGCTATCGATCATCACGTTCATATTACCTCTGATATCGGTTGTCATCCCCACTTATCACTCGTACTCACCAAGGTACAATAGCGGTGTTAAGTCCACAAAAACTGCCATATCATATTACCTCTGGCAGGGCTTGTCCCAAAATCTATTACTTGCGCTAACATGCGCAAAAAGTAATGGATCCACAAAAACTGCCATATCCATATTACCTCTGGCAGGGCTTGTCTCAAACATATTACTTATACTAACATGCACAAAAAGTAATGGGTCCACAAAACCAATCACGTCCATATTACCTCTAATAGGGATTGTTTTTGAATTTATTATTTGCACTCAATGTGCGCAATAAATAATAAGTCCACCAAGAGTCCCCCAGTGGGATTTTCTCAATGGAAGCAAATAATGTAAACCCCCTGATTTTTCAGAAATTTTTTAATTTGGATTTTTTCACAATTTTTTGTAATGTCTAGGATTTTTCCTAATTAAAACCTAGGTATTTTGAAATTAAATGATTTTTAAATGATGTTAATTAATATTAAAATATTATGAAAATAATATTTTCTGGTATAAAATGGAAAACTAGACATAGGGTAATTTTCTGTGAATTTATTGGACTCCGAAAATATTTTTAAAGCCCTAAAAACTAAGTTATAATTAAACTGAATTAAACCCCTAAAATAAACCGGGTTTATTTCCAAAATAAACCAAACCAACTCAGACCCGGTTCAACTGAACCGAACCCAGCCTTATCGGGTCGGGTCGGATCTAAACCCAACCCGAAACCCGCCTAACCAAACCCGCATTTAAACAATAATGGGTTGGGCCGGATTCATGTTGAACCCGACCCGCGGACCCAAACCCGGAACCCTAACCGAACCCTAATCCTAATTCGGGTCGGAATCACTGTTCCGACCCGGCGGCGCGCCTATTTAATCACCTCGAACTCCGCGTAGCCGCCGCCGCAAAACCCTCCAGACTTCTCCTCCGCCGCCCGCAGTGCCACTCGCCTCACCTGAACCCTAGTCTCCCCGCCGCCTTCTTCCTCCTTCCTCCAGAACTCCCCCGACCACCGCCTTGTCTGAACCCACAGCCGACGACCACTCTCCGCTAACCTCCCCGCTCGACCCCCTCGCCGTCGACCTCCCCCGACTGCCTCGCCGTCCCTATCCCTCCGCCTCGACCATCTCCACCCGATCACCGCCTCCATAGCCACCTCTCCATCTCGACCAACTCCACCCGATCACCGCCTCCACAGCCACCTCTCCGCTCGACCATCGACCGACCTCCGCTCCGCTCCGCCCAGCCCGCTCGACGCTGCCGACTCGCAGCCCCCACACCCTAGCCCGGCCGCCGACCAGGACGCCCTCTCCCAGCCGACCAGCGTAGCCATAGCAGCGGACACGGACACAGCATCCCGGACACGGTGACCAGGACACGAAACAGCATCCCGGACACGAGAATTCTCGGTTCATGGAGCCCTGTTCAGGTAACCCGTTCTCTCTCCTCGTTATTCCGTTTTCCGTTCCGTCAGTTATGACGCATAGACTGTGTAACCCTCTCGATGCCCGTGCAACCCGCTCGGTGCATCGCGTCCTGTGGCGATCGCGAACCACGATCCAAAAACAGAAAAATCAACGCGCTGTTTCACCCCGGAACTGAGTGCGCCCCGCCAAACCGGATGACTTGGTCGTGTGCGATCTTCACCAAAATGTTCGCGTCGTCGATACGGACGTGTGAGATTTCGCAGAAGTTGATTTGGATGTGCGTGCACACCGGAATCAACGCGTATCCGCCGACAACGCCCCGTATCCGCCTATTCTGGAACACGTTGTAACTTTGTGTACATACGTCGGATCGAGACGAAACTTGCGCCATCGGACTCGTAGCAATACGCTGGTCCTGTGACCCAAGTTTGGTTCGATTCTGAGAACATTGACAAAATTGCGTATCGTGGGTCCCACGGCTCCACTTGACGGGCGATTTCGTGAACGGCTCATCGAAATCCAGTTCTGGAAGTTTCATTGGGTTCGTATCATCGTTCTGGACTTGTTGACACTAAGTTTGACGAATTTGGAGACCTTTTACCCTGACACGTTTTTCGGTGCGAAGCGGCCCACATGTGGACCCCGCTTTGGCCCGAAACTGTAATTTTTGCCCCTGTGTCCAAATTGGACTCAAGGACAGGCGTTTCTAGCTATTTGATATTTTCTGAATCTAATGGTAATGTTTATTTCAGCAACCGGAGGAGTCCCTACAATTTCCACTGAGACCAGAGCTACAGTTGGAGCCAAAACCTCAGGCAAGTTTACCTTGCCACAGTATTGCAGTATATTGATTCATATTGTTCTTTTGTGTTATTTCTGTGATGGTTGTACATGCTTGACCTAGGACCGTGTGACTTACTTAGCGTCCGATTAATAGTCGGGTGCCAACACCGTACGCGGAGTTGTGTAACGTCACCAAGACATGGATACCGACTCCCTATACTGCTCGTGCTTGTCTTATCAAGTACATCATAACCCAGGACACTTGACACTATTCATGAGACAGAATCTTCCTGAGATATTCATGATGATTCTGTGTAGGATACATGTTTTACGATATAGACATTATATTCATAGACATTAGATGACTTGCTGCATTATATATGATCGTGTGTGACATGGACATGAGGCATCGTGGACATGAGACGTGTGATTACATGGGGTGGGGAGAGACACACAGGCTACAGGCTGATTTCATATATATATAATACATAGTAAACTACATAGTAAAATACATAGTTATTACTGCTACCCCGGCTCCCCGACACAGAGCTTGTAGTGGTCTCAGCCTGAGTACTAGTGATGCTCTCACTTGCATTTCACATAGATGGTTACATATTTACCCTGTTTGTTTCATTGACTATTTCACTGCATTTATTTTGGCTTAAGTTATTTTGTACCTTACTATGTCCCCTGAGGACCTGGATCCGGATTATGTCCCCAGGATTAGCTGACGAGATCTATCCCGAGATATACGGGACCGGAGCATTAGCATTAGCAGAAGCAGGTGCCTACATTGGAGCAGAACCAGGATCAGAGGACGAGATCGTACCAGAGGACTTCTCCTGAGTAGTGGCTTCATCTACTCATTTATTTTTGTTTCTATTTACTTTATTTCCAGTCTATTGCATTGATGTATCAGACTTATTCTCGGATTGTTCTCCGAGACACTTTTATTTAGATATGTCAGTTTATATTTATTTGCTTTATTCTGGCATTTGATCTGTGATTATCTGTTGTGGATGAGATTAGAATAGACTGTGACTTGTATCATTGGACCTATTTATTGTTTTACTACAGCTTAAGTATGCCCCGATGGATCCATTAAATTGGGTTTGTCCATCGGTGTGTGCTGTTGGCCATTATCACGCGTCCAGTCCCTCGGTATTTTGGGACTGGGGCGTGACAAATAACCACATCCATATTACCTCTGGCGCGCTTCCTTCTCCTTTCACAAAAATACCAGGATCGTACCTAACCTCTCGGTATGGCTATTGATCAACTCACATCTACGTCACCTCTAGTTATTGTTCTCACCTCCTCCCTAGTAGAGTTTGCCATGTCCTTCACACCTCTGAGCAAACCTTCTAGGTTTGGATATCGATCATTACGTCCATAGTACATCTGATATCGATTGCCGTCTAAATTTATCACCTGTACTTAAATTTAAGTGCGCCAATGGTGTTAAGTCCACCAAACTTGCCACCTTTGGCAAGGCTTGTTTTGAACTTATTACTTGCACTCTCGCGCGTAAGAAGTAATAAGTCCACCAAAGATCCTCCAACGGGATATCCTCAATCCAAAGAAAATAGCCACGTCCATATTACCTCTAGCTTATTTCATTTTCCTTCCACAAAATATATAGGGATCATACCTAACCTCTTGGTATGACTATCAATCAGTTCACATCCATACTACCTCTGAACTACGTCTCTCCACTTTTCCTAGTAGAGTGAATCTATCACCACAAGAAAACGGTCACGTCCATATTACCTCTGTCTTATTTTTCTTTATCCCGACAAAGTCATATCTTACCATGTCCACATTACCTCTAAGTAAGATATTTTTAGAATTTTTTCATGTCCATATCACATCTGAGTAAAGTTATGCTCTTCGACTTTCTGCTATCACGTTCGTATAACCCCTGATAGTGCTAGTTATTTTAGCTTATTATCCATACTTAAGGTACGCCATGGATAATAAGTCCATAACCCAATAGTTTTCTATGTCTATATTACCTCTGAGCAAATATTTTTGTCCAGTAACTTTCTACCACCACGCCCATAATACCTCTGATAGTGTCAGTCGTTCTAACTTATCATCTGTACTAAACCCTAGGTACGCCAAGGATGATGAGTCCACAAAAATTCTACGACAAAATTATCTCAAAACAATCATGTCCATCTTACCTCTTAATTATTTTTTCACAAAAACTCCAGCCCCACAGAAGTTTATTTTACCATGTCCACATCACCTCTGAGTAAGATACCTCTAACAGAATTCCAAGTTTGCCACGTCCATGTTACCTCTGAGCAAATATTCCTCCAAATAGTCTACTATCACGTTGTTCTAGACCCCTGATAGTGTCAGTTATTTCAACTTATTATCCGTACCCAGTCTTAGGTACGTCATAGGTAATAAGTCTACCAAAATTCTCCAGTGGAATGTCCTGAGAGAATGCAATGTCTAACTACTTCCATATTACCTCTAGTAGTATATTTCCCTTCTTGACCAAATCAAAACTCTCTCCATGCTTATTTTTTAAAGTATTTCAAAACTTGTTCAAGTTTAAAAACTTTGAAGGGGTCTTGTAGAAGCATAAAAAATCCGAGTCCATGTGCCAGAAGATATGACCTCAAAGCCTACCCCTAGTCATGCTGCAGAGAAGCTATGCGGCCAAGGGAATCGTCTAGATCCCCAAAGCAAGTATGCAAGTGCATCTATGCGGCCAGACAACAAGCCGCATACATACAAAATCTATGCGTCAAGCTCTCCACGAGGACCAGACTCCATGCGCCCAATACGTCACAGATTCCAACGTCATATGCGACCAAGACGTTATGCATCCTCGTCCTCATGAAATCAAAGTGCCTATCCGACCAAGGCCAAACGAGAGCACGTATGCGGCTACAAGATCCATGCAACTCGCCAACATGCGGCCAGAGTGTCTATTCGACCAAGGCCCAAACGAGAGCGCGTATGCGGCTACAAGACCAATACGGCCTCTCCATCATGCGGCCAAGAAGTTATGCGGTCTCCAGCCCACAAGATCTTTCCATTATAACTGTAGAGATCTTCGCACAGTTGGTGCTGACGACGTGTCCAGCTGACCAGGTCACGCACACAACAGGTTAAAAACAACCCCGACATCTCTTCAACAACATATCTCAACCAAGACCACGTGGCAATTGACCCATGACATGCGGCGAGAGTTGCAACTGCATTCTGTTAAAGGAGCCTTATGCGGCCACCAAACAGAGGCATATGCGGCACCCATAGCCCATCAACACGATGGCTATAAATAAGGACAAGTTGAACGTTCTAAAGGCTGGAATTTTTCTTCTGCTTCAGAGAGAAAGCATACCACCCCCGACCAATACAGAGAGAGAGCATACCGAGACGAGCAAAGAGAGAACGCAAGCTTCCTCACCCTGCATCGGATCGTCCACGAAGTAAAGAAGATGCCATAACACTCCTTGTCCATCGTCCCCCCCCCCCCAGAAAATAAATTTGTACTTATATTGTATGCCTAGGACCTCTTTGTACTCTCTTTTCGTTTGTTAATTAAATCAAGCTCTCTTAGAACTTTTGAATTTAATGGCGAACATCTGTCTATGCAGATTTTGACCTTGTGGACAATAAGTTCTTGTGGGCCTGTGGGAATGGATGACTCGATGTGTATGATCTCCTTAAGAAGATTCTATTTTTTCAAGTATTGATGCAATTTGTTTTTTATATCAAAAGTTATGTGAATATAAATATTTGTTGTATCCAATGTATTATAAATTATTTTGGATATTCAAAGATATGATTTTAAATTATATATATATATATATATATATATATATATATATATATATATATATATATATTATTGATGGGAAAGAATACTGGACATGCTTTTCTTTTTTTTAACTTTTTTAATCAATCTCTATTGGATACATTGTGTGATACCTTATTTTCTATAATAAATATAAGCATATAAAAGAAATATATGTATGTAAAATATGTATTCATTGTTGTTGTTGTTGTTGTTGCGGCTCATAAATCATTTTCTAGCAAAATAAATAACAAAGTAAGAGTCGTTATTTTTATTAACAACCCACAATTACAATATTTTACGTAATGTTCTATGCCTGATCAGTTTGATAAAGTGCACTTAGATGGCAGTACCCCTTATCCTGGCAGCTCGTGCGTGCGAACATTATCCTCAATTGTATTTCACATAGAATGATTATTAGTGATTGTATCTGTGTTACTTCTATGTCCCTTCATGTGTTATTTACTATATTTTATTGCAGCATGTATATTATGTATATTGATACATCGCTCTGAGGACCTGGTTTTCTTTCAGATTATTATTAACCTTCTATCCTAGGATTGTTGGGATTGTTTCAACATGTTTTCATATATTGTTAGTCAATACCTTTATCGTTTTCTTTCAGAGATATTTCCCATTATATATTTTGTATTCTTATAGTTAGAGTGGTAGATGTATACTCGTATGAAATTTATAGATAGTTTGATTTGATTCTGGACAATTTATACGTATGGAGCTACTTGATACGTAGAAGACCATTGCCAGGTATCCTAGTTCGATGTATTTTGGGACTGTGGCGTGACAAATTGGCACTATTATAATTCTAACTAATGTTGGATTTTTTTAATTATAAATTAGCTAAGAATTTGAGCTAAAAAAGTAAATTTTGTGGGTTTCAGATATTGCCCATAACCTATGACACTAAGTGCGGGTTAGACGTGTCATATTACATGCATTGGGTCTTAAAATTAAATTAAATTAATTAATTCAATGTATACGTTGAATTTTATAAAATTGCTAAAATTTGATCGTGTTGCCTTATTTTAGGCTTCGACATGACACTCGATTCTTACACAGGGTGATTTCATAGTTTATGTATTAGTAAAAGGTTTTGAGTCGTAATTATTGGCTCATCTAAGATTAAAGTGCTAGGCTTTACGTCGACTTGTCCTAGATAGATCGGAGACTCAACTTCGAGTCCAACACGCGAGTCTTACTTACCTAAAATGGGATTTACGACTCCTCTGTAGGTTTAGTAACTTGTGACCTCAATATATGATATCAAAATCTAATTATGTTTAGAACTATACAATTCTCTGTTTCATAATAAATATGGGATTAAACTTTACCTATATTCGACACTAAGGGGTATTGATTTAACGATACATATGGTACCACTCCATTCTACTCGACACTGGCTACATTTTATTTATCTCTACATCGTCCATATCTAAAAAAAGTCTAAAAAAACAACCCAGAGTCTAAAAAATGGTACCACTCCATACTATCTGACACATACGAAAAATTATCCTGGAGCTACCTAGGATGCTCGAGGTCCTAAATAATACTAAAAGACCCTACTTATTCACTAAAATCACCCAAATAAGTATTTTTTGGGGACAATGAACACGTTTTCCAAATTTACTAGGAAGAAATCTTTTTTTTATTGGGATTAAATTGTATCATTAAATTATATTTATGGTGATTAGCTATATATGGTGATTGGCTGGCTATATATGGTGATTGGGGTATTAGAACTAAATTGTATTAAATTATATTTATGGTGATTGGCCATGTGACTTAGGCCCCAAGTTGATATGTGGATGTATATATATGTAATATCATGATGAATGAAATATCTAGAATATTATCTCCTATCACTTCTTCACATGTTATCATAGCCTGACGGCTAGGGAACGTTTTCTTTGAGTGACGACAGTGGCGGTATGTCGAGCAGCGACGGTGACATGACGAGCGGCGGTGGCAGCAGGACTTCTATGCCGGTGGATCGATCCCACATTCCCGTATTACCTTGGTTCTAATGACAATCCGGGTAATACAATTACGAAAGTGGTGTTTCGTGGGGAGAATTATGAGGAATGGCCAAAATTTATTCGGTTTTCTCTACGGGCTCGACGAAAATTTGGGTTTATTGATAGGTCTATCAATAAATCTTCGAAGAATGAACAATTAGAGGATTGGTATTACGTCCAATCGATGCTTGTGCAGTGAATTTTGTATACTATCGACGCTTCGGTGAAGAAGACAATACCATACTTTGAGGAGGCGAAACCACTGTAGGATTCGCTCAATGTCCAATTTAGCGGACATGAGGCTGGTGGTGGACGGGGTGCGAAAGTGCGTGCGGCGGTAGTAGGACGTGGCTTCGTTGATGCACAACCGCGGATGATAGATGATGGTGCAGGTGACGGCGGTGTGCCGGGATTGCTCCGGACCAATGGCAATAACTTATTTCTATGCTTGGTAGTTCTTCGGCCAAATCTCTCGAGGATCGTATAGTGGGTAAGTCCATTGCACCTTGGATTATTGATACAGACGCTTCGAATCATGTTACGATAAATTTGGATTTATTATCGGGGGTGACGACAATGGAGGGTGTCCGGTTGGACTCCCGGATGGATGGACTATGATTGCCTCATGCTGCGGGCGTGTTGCTCTTGCACCAGGCGTGCTTCTCATGAATATTCTATTCGTACCTCAATTACATTGTAATTTAATTTCTGTGGTCCATCTTATTGATGATATAAATTATGTTGTATAATTCACTAAAAAATTGTGCGTGATACAAGACCCTAGTTTGAGGACCCTGATTAGCGTCGGTGAACGGCGGGACAGACTCTACTACTTTCGTATTGTACCAAAGACTCAGGCCTTGGCAGTGACTGGAATGACTTATCTGGATATTTGGCATCAGCAACTTGGGCATCCTTTTGATAAAGTAGTAAAGTCACTTCCTGTTGTCAGTAGCTCTAGTAGTTTAGTGAATAAGGCATGTGAAGTTTTCCATCAGGCAAAAAAAACCGAGGTATCTTTCCTGTCAGTGACTCTCGGGCTGTTATAATTTTTGATTTGATACATTATGATATTTGGGGGCCGTATCCTACGCCTTCTTCGTGTGGAGCTCGATATTTTTTGACGATTGTGGCAAATTTTTCTCGTGCTATTTGGGTGTTTTTGTTGATTGATAAGACTGAAGTATACAAGATGTTCTCGTCATTTTTTCTATGATTGAGCGGCAATTTAATTTAAAAGTTCGCATTATGCGAAGTGATAATGGTACTGAGTTTAATTGCCTGCGCGACTACTTTGCACATAATGGTATTTTATTTCAGACATCTTGTGTAGGTATACCTCAGCAGAATGGGAGGGTCGAACGAAAATATAGACATATTTTGAATGTGGCACGTGCTTTATGTTTTCAGGAAAACTTGCCAATTTCTTTTTGGGGTGAGTGTATTTTAGCGGCTGGTTATTTGATCAATCTAACTCCTTCGAGCCTTATTGGTTTTAAAAACCCCTATAAAATATTATTTTATGCTCCTCCTTCTTATGATAAATTGCGTATTTTTGGTTGTCTTTGTTTTGCCCACAACCAAAAAGCAAAGATGGATAAGTTTGCTCATCGCAGTCGAAAGTGTATTTTTGTGGGATACCCCCATGGCAAGAAGGGTTGAAAATTGTATGATCAAGCTAATGGTAATTTTTATGTCTCTCGAGATGTTAAAATTTGTGAGAATGAGTTTTCCTATTATGTTGAAGATGATCGTGGTGATATGGCTCATCCTGACCCGGCGCCCCGTATCTTGGGTGATGATGCTTTGGGGTTTGATCTACCTCATATGGATGTGATGGTCGTCGTGGAAGATGAGGCCACCGTGGAGGACAGTACGGCTGAAGCCGAGGCCGTTGTAGAAGATGCGACAACAGAGGCCGCCGTGGAGGAGGCAGCCGTGGCGGCTGCCACAGTAGAGGATGAGGCGACGGTGGTGGTATCGAATGGTGAGGGTGCACTGGGGCGTGGCATGCGTACAAAGATTTTATCTATGAAGCTCCGTGACTTTGTTACAAATATAATACGAAAGTTGTCTCATAGTCCTCCCTCCCAACGTTCTACCACGTCCAATCACTCCTCAGGTACTCCTTATCCTATAACACATTTTTTGAATTGTGACCAATTTTCTCTGGGACACAGGAATTTTCTTGCAGCTGTAACTGCAGGTACAAAACTGACCTCCTTTAAAGAGGTGGTTAAAGATGCAGGGTGGCGAGAAGCTATGCAGAAGGAGATACGGACGTTGGAGGATAGTGGTACTTGGACCTGGAGATGCTTCCGACTGAAAACGTGCTATGGGGAGCCGGTGGGTGTACAAGATAAAGTATAACTCTAATGAGAGTGTTGAGCAGCTTAAAGCCCATTTGGTGGTTTTTGGAAATCATCAGGTTGAAGGGATTGATTACACTGATACTTTTGCTCCGGTTGCAAAAATGGTTACTGTTCGTACCTTTCTAGCTGTGGCCACAACAAAGAATTGAAAACTACATCAGATGGATGTTCACAATGCCGTCCTACATGGAGACCTTACCAAAGAAGTGTATATGAAACTACCACCTGGTTTCCAAACCAAACACCCTGATCAGGTATGTCGGCTTTGAAAATCTCTTTATGGGCTTAAACCTGCACCTCGTTGTTGGTTTGCGAAGTTGGCATCTTCTTTGGGAATTACAGATTTTGCCAATCGTACTCTGACTATTCGCTTTTTACACTTTATAAGAGCGATGTTCAGATAAATGTTCTTGTGTATGTCGACGATTTAATTTTCTCTGGCAATAATTATGCTGCTCTTACTGCCTTTAAGAATTATTCGAGTATATGCTTTCACATGAAGGACCTTGGGGCGTTGAAGTTTATTCTTGGTGTTGAGGTAGCCCGAAGTACGGAAGGTATTTTTCTGTGTCAACGAAAATATACACTTAACATTATCTCTGAGACATGATTGTTGGGGACAAAATCCGCAAGCTTTTCCATGGAAAAATATTATCAACTGGCACGTTCTACAAGTCCACTTTTGTCTTATGGGGAAGCATATCGATGGCTTGTGGGACGACTAATTTATCTTTCGTTTACTCGGCCGAATTTGGCTTATGCTGTTCACATCTTGTCGCGGTTTATGCATAAGCCCCGGCGTGATCATTGTGATGCGGCTTTGAGGGTTGTTAGATATCTGAAGGGTTATCCCGGTCAAGGCATTCTTCTTCGCTCTAACTGTGATTTGCGGCTCCGGGGGTGGTATGATTCTGATTGGGCGAGTTGTCCCATCACACGACACTCTTTGTCTGGTTGGTTGGTTTTTCTTGGTGATTCGCCCATCTCTTGGAAGACGAAGAAACATGTGACGATGTCCCGTTCTTCGGTCAAAGTGGAGTACCGTGCGATGTCGGCGGTCACGTGTGAGCTTAAGTAGCTCAAGGGGTTGCTTGGCAGTTTGGGGATGCAACATTCGTATGCTATTTATTTATTTTGTGATAGTCAATATGCTTTACATCTTGCGCAGAATCCAGTTTTCCATGAGCGCACAAAACACATTGAGGTGGATTATCATTTTTTGAGGGATGATGTTCTTGCTGGAGTTATTCGCCCATCTCATGTGCCAACGGATGGACAACTGACGGATGTTTTCACCAAAGCTTTGGACGAACGATAATTTGAGTTTCTTTTGCACAAGTTGGACATTTGTGACTTGCATGCTCCAACTTGAGAGCGGATATTGGGATTAAATTATATTATTAAATTATATTATTAAATTATATTTATGGTAATTAGCTATATATGGTGATTAGCTGGCTATATATGGTGATTGGCCATGTGACTTAGGCCCCAAGTTGATATGTGGATGTATATATATGTAATATCACGATAAATGAAATATCTAGAATATTATCTCCTATCACTTCTTAAAATTTTTCTTTGTAGTTTGATAACATACATTACGTTGGAGAACTATGAAAAGTTATAATGTGAAGTTAATCATAATTTAACAAGGTGTCATGGTAAAACCAAGTTTAGCAATCATTATCAATACTTTTACACATATACAATGATTCTAATATAAACCTAGAATGTAATATGATGTGATTTAAAGAATACAACCTACAAAGCTTAGATTAGTTGTTCATATATTTTAATTCTAGCTAGAAGAGTGATGATATACAACTCTGTAATCAAACATACAAACGAATTTATGAAACATAAATCTAAATTAATAATGTTAAGAGATTTCAACTTTGACTTATATGATTTCAAAATTTAAATCAAGAATTTGGAATGAACAACAATTATAGGGATAAAATTAAAAAAGTAATTGAAATAGCAAAGAGAATTATACCTGCCTCTTGATTTTGAAAAATTAGAAACCCAAATTTTTAATCCCCTCACTTCTCTTCTTCATCCTCTTTCTTCTTTCCTTTCTACTTCATCATCTCTCCTCCTTTTTTTCTTTTTCTTTTTATTTTTTGGGGACAAGGGCCGACACCCCTTGTCCCCGTTGCTGATGTCGTTGGTCTCCAAGGAGGTCGACGATAGTTGGAAGATGAGGAGCGTATTAGAGAGGTGCTGATGGAAGTGGTGATGGCTTCTTCTTATTTTTTTTTCGTATTCTTCTTCTAAACTCATCCTCCCCCTTATTCTTCTTATTCTTATTCTTCTAAACCCGTCCTTCCTCTCCCCCTTATTATTATTATTATTATTATTATTATTGTTATTATTATTATTTAGTGGGCTACATATGAGGGGAGAGGGACTAGATATGTTGAAACTTTCAAGGCCAAGTGACAATCATGGGCTTTGGACATGACACATAGCCCATGAGGTGTGCCCTTGGATAAAAATGAAAATAATAATAATATATGAATGACGAAAATGAAAAGTGGTGTAGGAATACTACTACTACTACTACTACTACTACTACTAATAATAATAATAATAATAATAATTGATAGTGAAATATAAATTGGTTGGTGATTATATTCCTTAATGAATTTAGATTTAGGATTAGGATATCACTATGAAATACATAAAAGTAACCTTAGCTAAATAAAAAAATAAAAAAAATTATATTACAAAATTACATAAAATAATTGCGGGATACAACTACTATATTAGGAATATTCATTTTCTAGATAATCTTTAGTTAATGTTTTTTCTTTTCAAATTTTTCTTTCATGACATCTTGAATCGATTTTTCTTTCATGACATCTTGAATCGAGTTGATCTAACTTTGGATCAAGCCATATATCACTTTAAAAACGGGCAAGTTTCGTAACATATCAAATAATTCTTAGTAGATAATGCAAATCCAAGGGAGATTGTTTTTCCTAAAATAGTAAAACATTTGGACTCAAGTTTCCTAGTGAATGGATAAGGTACGGAGAGAAACTGGACCCGACCCAGAGTTTTTACGGGTAACATCCGCGGGTCAAAATATGGATCCAAAACACTAACAGGTCAACTCTACTAGCACTGCCCGGACCCGACCCGATGACACCTTTAGACCCCACTCAAACGAGGGCCATTTCCGTAATAATTCCTCAAGACCGAGGCTATGTCGTTAGCCCCCAACTCCTCCCACAATTCCGTCTTATTTCCGCACAAGGGGTCCTCCGAAATATAGAGAGAGGAGAGAGGAGAGAGGAGAGAGTAGAGAGAGAAAGAGAGGGAGAGGGAAAAAAAAACCGAGTGTTTCCGCGACGTTAATGGCGGTTAGGGTTTTCCACTAGAGTTTTCTCCAGAGCTCCCGCTCTTTTCCTCCCAAATCTCGAATCTCCACCAGCTTCCCTCCCTCGCCAATTCGCGAATCCCCTTCGATTTCTTGCTGGCGAACCGCTCGTCTTCCCGCTCGGAGATGGGGGCTCAGGCGAAGGTCCCCAATTTGTCGAATTCCTTGCAGGTCAGTGGATTCTAGGTTTTCGAGGAGCTCGCTTCTTGGTATTTTGGGGGACAATTCGGCGATTCTTGATGCCCTAGATTCGATTTTTGAATTATTTTGCTTGATTACTACTGGTTAATTTTTTGTCCGTTTCGTAGTTATCTAAGGAAGTAAAGGTTAGTTTTTTTTAGTTTTTTCTTGCGATAGTTCTACTTAACGATTTATCGGTAGTACTAGTTGCAGCTAATGGTTTATTGGTAGATATTTTTGGTCGTAGATGTATATACTGAAGTCTTGCTCGTTGACATGAATTAGGCAAGAAAGATTACGGACACAGCGTCCCAGTCACAGAACGGGGCAATTGGGTTGGTTTTGGTGTGTAATAGTGTGTTTTTACCTCTTTGGAGTGTATATCGTGTACGACAGTTACGACACGGTATGGTGGGCAAGTCGCCAACTTTCAGAGTGTCCGTTCTTCCTGGTACAGTCCTAGGTGCTAAGTGTAGGATTTGTAAGAATTATATATTTGTCATACTTAAAAGTAAAATAAGAGGGGTTAAAATTTTCTTTGATCTTTATGGCATCGAGCTATTTTCTCATTGGATCTCCCCTACAACATCGTCACTGGATTGGCGTTTAACCATCGAATTCGGTATGGATTAGTGTGGTTGCTCTATGCTAAGGACACCAGAATATCGAACTACGAACAAAGATATGCATAAGAGGAGAACATAGTGTCAATTGACTAGACAACACAGACTCATAAGCAAAGATTCAGCAACCGAAAGAAAATTACAAGTTTTGCCTAATTTAGGTTTTTGAACGTTCAACTGCTTAGTTCACCAGTGTTTGCGAAATCTATGGGATACCATGTTGGTCAAAACTGCTTAGTTCACCACCGTTTGCTAAATCTATGGCAACCATGTTGGTAAATCTATGTTGAGCTTAAAGGCACATATGTTATTCACCTTTTTTTTTTTTTCTTAACTATGCGGCGCCTAGGCGTTTAGGGGTCTTGCCCACTCTGGACTTCCTGGCTGCTTCGACAACCATGGGCCAAAACTTACCAAATTTCTCCACTTACGAGGTGAAATGAGAGAAGCCGAAACTTCAGGTTTTCTTTTGACAATTATTGTGTTACAATTTTACAAAAGTCAAGCAGATATGCATTCACCAAAACCAACATAAAGCTCCATTAATGTAACTAATGAAATCCTGTTTTAATTTTAACCTTTCATTGTATTTAACTGTAAATTTAACATTTTAGAATTGTCTTCTAAAGTAATCAAACCCAATTATTTTGACTGATATTCCTCTGAAACTGTATAGAGATGATCATATACTGGTACCTTGTTTCTAAACCTTGCTTTGAGGAACACACAAACCTTCACTGCACTGCTAATATATTCCACTTTGTTTTCTTGATCATGCGTGTAATGCATGTCACTGATACATGTTCTTAATTTCTTATCATGCTATACTTACTGTACTTTGATGAAGCCTCCATTTTTTCTAAAATATGCAAGTTTCCTTATGATATAGCCTAGCTGTTGATTATCCTGTGTTATCCTTTTTTGTTATCAAGCTTCGCGACAATAGGGTTGATGGTCAAGCCTGTCCTCGTTATGCTTCACCTTCTTCAGTTATTGAATTATGTTTATTGAATTGGAAACTTGTTTTGTACTCCTCTCTTGTCATCTGTACATTTTTTGACAATAGCTTACTTTGACTTATTTTATAACCTATTTCACATGCCTGCATCAAATGTTGATGTGCTCCACAGTATTTGCTTAATCTCCTGGCATGTATGCTTAATTGACAGCTACTACTGTATAGAGACCGATGGTAAATGTGGTCAAGGCTGTAGGGTATTTTGTCTGATAATTCTTACTTCCCTTTCTGTTTAGTTGGTAGAAATTTCTTTATTGGAAATTGGTTGATTAGTTTTATAATAGTTTTTTTAATGTCCATTATGTTTACCTTCTCAGCGCGTGAAGGTTTATCGCTTAAACGATGATGGAAAATGGGATGACCAGGGAACTGGGCATGTCACTGTGGATTATCTGGAGGTCCATCCTTTCCAATATTTTTTCATGGTTTATTAATTTGTTTGAGCTGCATTTCAGTTCCTTATATTTAATGGTCAGCCTTGTAGGTAATGCAAGCTGATTGATGCAGTTTTTATGAATCTATCATACTTTTGCTTTTGAGGACCATATTCCTTGAACTCATTACTTGCCTTAGCATTTCCCTTGGATGTAGTCATCTTTTTACTCATAATAGTCATATTTACTATAGACTGAAGGGCAATAAGAAATATGTCCAGAAAATAGCGTACCTGAAATGAGAATGCGAAGATGGATGAGTCATCATACATCATGACAAGAGAGAGTATTTTTGGGGGGTTGGAAGTAGCACCAATCGAGTACAAGTGGGAGAAAATCCTCTTAGGTGGCTTAGATGTGTGTAACGAAGACAATAGATGGACCGTTCAGGAGGAGATATACTATAGTAGACTAGGGTAGACACATACATTGAAGACATAAAGAAGGATATGGTTTTTGTTAGTGTTACCTAGGATATTACCACCAATCGAGTACTATAGTCGGCACATATTCAAAACTTATATGTATTAATACACGTCCATATTCAAAGAGTGTTCTTGTCCGATCTCAAATAAAATATGAGCACAAGTAAAAGTGAGTTTTGTAGGAGTGTCCGAGTGTCGGGGTGTGATACATGTCCGACACCGGGTACATTACTTAGATGAGAGTGAGAGTGTCCATGCTATAATGATGAATAAGTAAGAGAACTAAAAAGGATTTAATTGAGGCATTTTCATATATGTCAGCATGATTAGATTAGTCAATTTTATTTTGAGTACTTTTACCATTGACTCGAGTTTACAAAAACGATTTGAGTTCAAATTTGTCCGGAAGGTTCAAAATCTCTCTTACTACACACACAAAAGAAAGCCTTTATATCTAATTTTTTTGGGGCCATATATTCGGATCCTTTTCTCCCATTTGACTCTATTAAGGGTATGTCCTCTTTGTTGTCAGCAAGAGAAATCATATCCTTCTTTACAACCTCAATCCAAGATTCCATGTTCATTTAGGCTTACCCTTAGTCCTAACGGCTTGTTTAACTGATATATTATCGACTCTCATAATCGGTGCATTTATTTGTTCTACATTGCAAATGTTCAAAAGAAAGTCAATGATTTTTTTGTCATTTTATCATCAATTGACGCCATCTCAAGGTAAACTTCCAACAAGTGCATTTATTCTTCTACACAACATTTTCAAAACACCGTAGATAATTCTCTGTCATCTTATTATCAATTGACTTCATCTCCAACTTCCACCTAGTGTATTTATTGTTCTACGTTGCACATGTTCAAACCATGTAGATCATTTTTGTGTCATCTTATTCTAAATTGACGCCATCTCTAATTTCCAATGAATATGTTCATTTTCTATCGACATCTTTCAACATTTTGTCACTCATCCATCTTAGCATTCTCAATGGGGTTTGAACCCAAATCCTTCTGGTGCAAACTCTATTGTAAAACTCTTTAAATTTAAAAATCAACTATGTTCATCATGATCAACATAATTGGAAATGCCTAAACAAAAAAATAAAGATTATGGCCTTCAAGATTTTTGAATGGAAGCTATGGATTAAGGCAGCTGACCTTAAAAATTTAGGATAAGGCCTTGTTGGTATCATATTTCCCTCTTAGTTAATCATCTCTCACGATGAGGTGTTATTGTCCAACAAGTTCTGATAGGGATTATATTGATGCCATATGAAAAGAAATACAGACTTGCCATGTTATCGGCAAGGGTTTAGGCAACAGACTGATTTCACCACTAGATAGACTGGAGTGAGTTCTGAGTTGGCAATTGGAACCCCTTAGCATATAATCATCAAAAAACCTAAAAGTCCATTCTTATCTTCTGTAAATGACTAAATATCTGTTCCAAAGTGCCAACTTCAAAAAAGAAAAGGGGTGGGGGTTCAACATTGAGATCTCCTAACTTCTAAATCCTGGAAGCAAATGATAGAAATGGAGAGAGGGAGGGTGTTCACCCCATGTATATGAAAAGTAGACCTTTTGCACTCCAGGCACAATTGCACATAAAAGATGATCCAAGGTAGTCAAAGGCGCAAGGCGCACTCGAGGCGCAAAGGGTCCAAATTGCCCGAGGCGCAAGGCGCACTTAAGGCGCGCGCCCGAGCGACGCGAGGCGCAAAAATTATATATATATATATATATATATATATATTTATATCAGATTTCTACATTGATAAACATGTGTGCTTCAAATTTCCCCATGTCTAGGTTGCAATAACTTTGAATTGAGTGAGTGAGTGAGAGAAAACAGTAAAAAAAAGTACATCAGTTCAAAAAATAGTCTAAAAACAGTACAACAGTTAAAAAAAATAATCTAAACATGTTATTTTTTTCACAAGATTTCCAAGGCGTGCCTAGGCGCGCCTTAGCTATTCCAAGGCGCTCGAAAAAGGCGCACCTAGGCGCGCCTTAGGTGCGCCTTAAGAATTGCGCCTCGCCTGGAGTGTCCTGAGGCGCTACCCCTGCGCCTAGGAGCAAGGCGCGCCTTAGGCGCGCCTGAGGCGCGCCTTTGACTACACTGAGATGATCACAAGTGGTTTTGGTTTTACATGGCCAAGAACCCATCTAACTTAAAGACCCAAACTTATTTTAACTTGAGCTAATCTTCAAGTTCAATAGATTCTGTGGCTGTAAAAACAGAACTGTTTTTGGCTTATCATAACATTTATACAAGAGCTTCCCAGTGAATTTCATAAGTGAATTAAAATCATTTTTTTTCTAGAGGTTTTGTCCAGAAGTGCAACTATACCTCTAGTTATGTAATATGAAATTTCAATCTAAATTTTAAAATAGTGACAACGTGTCAAAAGCTCTGTATTTTTATCAAGAAAAATAGAAGATCTGGAGCTTAGGTCAGAAAGAATGTTTGTCATCCAGTCTCTATGTATTCATAACTCGGTTAGGGAAATTTTCCATTTAAACATATAATAATAGATCTGTCAAAGCTAAGATATGTCTTAACATAGTTAACCGTATAATTATCCACTTGTTCAGTAGGGCACATCAATTATATGGACTTGGCATCAGAACCTGTGGCTGCTACTAGTAATTCTTCCATCTTTAGGATATCTTGTTACCTGTTAGTCCTCATTAATGATCACAAATTGGAATACAGTTTTTCTTCCTAACTTTAATTTAGTAATCTACCTCATACTGTAATATTTTTCAGAGATGGCCGAAGAGTAGCGTATTGCTAGCAGGAAGGATCGTTGTGTAAGCAACTTTGCATGTTGAAGCTTAGTAGCTTTTTTTTTTTTTTTTTTTCTTTCTTTCTTTCTTTCTTTCTTGTGAGGTACCGTATACTTCATCTTCGGAATTGGTGGTTCTCATCTTCACTCATCATCCTTATCCTAATTCCCATCCAAGCCTTCTCCCTCATAATGATATCCGCTAAGGGCCACGAGAGAACTTCCCAAATTATTTGAGAAGTTTTTCTGTAATGGACTGTAAACCTAACTCAACCCTCTGCTGGTGCCAAATTCCTTGATAAATTAGCTATGAGAAAGAAAGGGTCTTGTCATAGAGCCTAGAAGTTCAGTTGGCGGCTAGTTACACCCACCTTTTTTGGTCATGTAGAACAGCCGCCAATTTCTCAAAAAAAAAGTTTATATGCTAGGATACGCCACAGGGAATTGCATTTATCTCTATGTCACAAGCCGAGCGAAAAGGAGTTACATTCTCACCTAACTTGTGAGTCTATACTATATGTACTAAGGCACCTACTATGTGGAATCACTAATCAGTAACAGAACTTTCATCACCTGAATTCTGTGGTCCCTCTATTGTACTTTTAAGTTTTAAGTAGTCTGCTGGAGAGTCGTGTAATGCTACTGGCCTGCATAATGGAATTTTTCATGGAAGCTTATTAGCTTTATGCTTTGAGGTTCGCTTCCTCTGCTATTATCTTACTATTAAATTCTTTTTTCTTGCAAACTATAAGCAGAATGCAGAACTTTGACCCATATCACTTTTCTTACTTGAGAATTTAAAAAATGTCCACAGTCATGCTTTCTTATTAATTTTATGGTCTATTGTTTCTTTGTCATTTCTTCTCATACTGGCATTTGCCACTGATATGATGATGCTTTTAAATTGTCCCAATTTAAGCATCTTAATCCTTTATGAATTGTGGCAAACCATACTACTACAATTAGACATTAGTCTCTCCTTTTTTTAAAGTTCAAAGTCAATATTAAATCTTCCTTTCCATCAAAATTTCTCCATTGTACTTGGGTTGTTGATTTTTTTTTAAAGGTATTCTCTGCAAAGGACAGTTTTCTTTTGCTAATTTATTTTATTTATCATGTCTTTGTTATATTATGCAGTTTTTACATTCTTTCATTAAAGGATGCCACATGTCTATATATATATTTTTTCCTTTTGCAGATCTTATCTTTCATTGCACTTTTATTTTAATAGAAAGATATGATTTGCAGAGATCAGAGGATCTTGGTTTGCTCGTCGTTGATGAAGAAGATAATGATACTTTGCTTATGCATCGCATCTCCTCAGATGATGTATACAAAAGACAAGAAGGTCCACACATACAATGTGTTGCATTTATCAAGCTTGTTACTTCTTAATAGTCAGTGACTCACAACTCTCATCTTATTAGATACAATTATATCCTGGAGAGATCCAGAATTATCTACAGAATTGGCACTAAGCTTTCAAGAGGCTACAGGATGCTCCTATATATGGTATTGTATCTATACATGCCTTTTGATCTTCCCATGCTTTACACAGCTTAATTGTCCAGTGTTGTGTTTTTTGTAGGGACCACATATCCGAAGCACAGAGAAATATGCATTTTAATAGCCTTGGCAGTAAGTGTTTGAATCTACATGTTATGATATTTACTTTACACACTTTTTAGTGACCTTATTATTTGTAGATCTTGATGTTTCTCGTCCGCCATCAATGGATGCTATTGAAAGTACTGGTGCTTTGCAGTCAAATGGTATCTTCTTTGACCTGTATTGTGCTGTCCAGTTTATTTGTTTGTACAATATGCTACTTAGTGCACTATATCTTTCTTCATCTGTATGAAGACACAATGCCTCGTCTAATCATCGACATGAAGGCAATATTTCAATGAAGATGTCCCATAGCCTGTTCACAGGAAGGAAAGGCACATTATATAGGCTTTTGGCATATTGTCGATATATATATATATATATATATATATATATATATATATATATAGGTAAACGGGATATGAGCCATAGTGCTCATATTCCTACATGTGTGGACCAATAGGAATATAGTGTACTAGTGCACATGGGTGCACATGGGATGTAGGGGTCTATTCCTATTGGTCCACATGTGCATGACTCATGTAGGAATATGAGCACTATGACTCATATCCCGTTTACCCTATATATATATATATATATATATATATATATATATATGGGAGAGGATATTGTATCAAGGCTTATTACATCATTTATTGCACCAAGCAATCTTAGCCACACATTTTTTTTGAAATGTGTGGTTATAAAGTATGCTATCGTGGCAGTAACTTTATGGGATGATTTATTTTCACACATTTCAAAAAATGTGTGGTTGAGATTGCTTGGTACAATATCCCGCCCCATATATATATATATATATATATATATATATATATATATATAATTTTCAATAATAAATACACAATTGCTGGTAAGTTTTGTACATAGTAGTTGATAATAAAATGTGAATATGAATGTGATATAATGTGTTGTATGATGCACAAACCTAAGGAATGTTTCTTATGGTGCGGAGGGCCTTATGGTGGAACAGTAGGAACCGTTTGTTGGGAATTGGAAAACTCTAGTTCGAAGTTGGAGGAGGCAGGCCTGTGACCTGTCTGTATTTCTCATGAAACAATAAAAGTGAAGTGGCAGTGTACGTCTTTTAGACATTCATTTATAATAATTTTTTTTGGAAACATTATGGAGGCGTAATAGATAACTATATCTTACAGAACTATACAGGTAGGTCTTTAAGACAGCAGGTTAACCAATGGGTTGCTAAAATTATTACTAGAAACCTTGACACATGATTTTCTTGCAGCTTTGAGGCATGATCAAGGCCTTTTGCATGTTAACCTAAGACATCATGACTCTATGCCTTTCAGCTGAAGTACGGATGCTGAGAAGATCTGAGAGTCCGAAAAAGATAAAATTACTGAAATTTGAGCTGGGTAGGGGCTTTATATATGTACCAGCCAATCCACACACATTTCTTGCCTGTGTTGATGTGTCCTTATTGTGTCGGATTCGAGCCTAGGAACTGTTGGTTGAATATACTGTTCCTTGGTTCTGGTGGGCATGTTCTGCTCGTCTGGAGGCAATAATGGGAAGATAAAATACAATAGGGCCTATGGGTGGCGTAACTGCTGTGTAGGCGCACATGAGCTGCAGGATACTATGTCTGCGTGAAAGAGAGAGAGAGGGAGGGGAGAAATCCAATTTGTCTGTCTGCAAATATTTGTCTTGAATTCACAGTGGACAATGAGATCCATTTTTACGAAGACTTGGTTTTTGTATGCATGAGTGTATTATTATTGAAGCTTTCTTTCGTTTTATAAGTTTGCAAGCTCCTTATTGATTTAATCTTACGTCCGTGCAAGCGGTTCAAATCCTAGACATGTTGCCAAATGCTATTAACTTTTGCTTTCTGCAAGTTTTAGTTTATGCTGACCCCTTTTGCTTGTATATGGTGCAAATGTTGTAGCTGCCCACCTTTGAAACCTATATTTGTTTGTTTTACTTATTTATGATTGCCAAATAGTTTTTTCAATTTAAGAGGATAATTCCAACTTACTTTTAGTTGGCCACATTTTATAGTATTCCATATATCTGGCTTATGGTCTTTGCTTTGGATATTTATTTAATTGGTTTGGTTGTATCACAGATGAATCATTTCATGCAGTGGGAAGTGAACTGAGAGAGCTTCCATCTGTTGAGCTATCCACTCTCCCGTTGATTTTGAAGGTGAGAATATTTGTTCGCTAATTAATTATGCAAATTCATCTTGTATTCAAATATGCTACACCGTGATCTCTCTTGAATTTATTTTTGGAGTCCGATTAATGTCTACTGTTCTGCCTTGTATCATCCTCTTTGCTGATTGTTTACCTCGACCTTTGCTTCTTGTTTGTTTATTTTTGTAAAACATCGTCATATGTTGCTTCTCTTGTGAGTTGAAATATTTACATATGCCTCTAAGCTTTGCCTGCTTTTGTGTTAAGTGTTATATTAGTAATGGACTTTAGTCCCACATCGGGTAGAATAATAGAGAGAGGGGTTAGCCTCTCCTATATATATGTAGTCTTCTCATCAATAAAAATTATTCCATTATTCCAATTCTACATGGTATCAGAGCCGTAACCCATCCACCTCTCTTTCCAAAAAAAAAACCCCTAACCCTAGATCAACCCCCCTTCTCTCTCTCCCCGCCTACCTCGCCCCCAACCTGCCGTGGCCTCGCCTCCCGCTGCCCCCGACCCTGCACCGCCCCGCTGCCCCCGGCCCCGTTTTCCTGCACCGTTGCTTCCGGCCTCCGTGCCCCTCCTCCCTGCCTCGCTACCCTCGGCCCGCTGCCCTACTCTCCCTTGCTACAGCAGCCCCCTCCGCCCCCCGCCTCTACAGCCCCACCTCTCACAAGTCAGCCGCCCCCCTCTCCTCTCAGCCGCCCCCTTCACAAAACCCTAACCCTAATCCCCTTTACAAAACCCTAACCCTAGCCACCATGTCCATTTACCACAAACCCTAGCCGTCTTTTCCCATCTAAAAAAAAATCATGTTGGGATTCTTAGAGCTTAAACATTTATTTGTTTGCTGGAATCTCTAGTTCTCAACATTGGTTTACGGAACAAAGAGCAGACAAGTGGTTTGTATTGCGTGAATCTGTTTTTTCTTTCTTGATCTTCACATCAGAATCTAAGAGAGAGTAACCTGGATTGCCTCTCTGTCCTGCCGTGTGTGATCCACATTCACTCTCTGCTTCCTATGTGCGTGCCGGTGCTGGCCACATTTCTAGCGCATTGGCATAGTTGATGTGATTATCAAGTTGGAAAGATAATACCAACAATCGAATCTGGAATACTGAAGGATGACATGCATTGACGCAAATAGCAATGCTACAGACACAAGTGTCGAAAACGCAATGGCGGGACCAACGGGCACTGGCATGACGATTTTCTCAATTCGACTTGTCGATTGAAGGTTGGATGAACCAGAGGGCTATTCGACATGGCTAAAGAAGGTCGAGAAGACCCTTCGGAAAATGCGGTTGTCCAAACATCTGACTGACAACCCTCCATCATAGACTGATCCCATATTTGAGCAATGAGAGACATGATAGTCGACTGTTTACACAGTTGATGAATTCAATGGAACTATCGGTGGAAGACATGGTTCAAAATATAGATTTCGTAAAGGAATTATGGGAGGTCCTGGCGGCGACATTTGATGGAAAACGCAATTTGTTCCGTATCTACGACTCGGTTGTTGGTGTATATCGAGAAAATCAGGAAGACAAATCTCATAAGGACCATTATCGGGCCTTTAAGGCTATGACTGATGAGATCGACCGTGTTTTACCTCTCACAATGAATATCAATGAAGCCAGTGCCCAACGTGAGCAACTTTATGTCATGGCATATTTGGCATCTCTCCGTCCTGATGCAGACTCTGCTCGCTCTCAGATCAATGCTGGATCTGACGTTCCGTCTCTGATGGAGGCCCATTATCGCGTTCTTCGGGCAGCGAAAGTTGTTGAGCCCACTCCAAGTACTGCTGTTGATCAATCTGCTCTTGGTATGGCTCGTCCTGGATTTCGTGGTTGTCGCAATGCTGGTCGTGATGGGGGACGAGACATTGACGGTCGTGATGGAGGAAGACGACGCATATGCTTCAACTGTGGTTAGCATGACCATTTTCAGTGGCAGTGTCCAAAAGTTTCTGCCGCCAGTATTACAACGAACGCTTCTGATGATGGCGTTCAATCTGTCCAGATGACTGCAAAGTCATATACATATTTCTTGAGTTCCAAGCTCAACGTCGTTGTGAGGCATCCATATCTGGATCCACAGCCGGGTACTCCGTGGCATGTGGTGAGGTCCAAGCAGTGGATGATTGACTCTGGTGCGTCAACTCACATGACTGACGGCGCATATATGATACGAAATTATATATCGGTGGGACGTGTTTTCGATATTACTGTTGCCAATGGTGGCTCACTAACAGTCTGTGGACGTGGAAGTGTCCGTCTTTCTTTCGGATTCTCTCAATTCTGTATTACATACACCTGACAACCCGTTCAGTTTACTTTCCATTAGCCAGATTACTCGCGACATGCACTGCTCAGTAACAATTTTTTCTGATGGTTGTATTTTTTAGGACCTAAAGACTGGACAGACTGTCGGTAGGGGGCATGTGGCTGGAGGCTTATATCTGTTTGACGCACCTTCCTCTGTTGTTTGTGCCGGAGTGAAGCTCGATTCTTTTGAGCTACACTGTCGTTTGGGCCATCCATCTATCCAAGCTCTCCAGAAATTATATCCATCTTTAGATATTCCTATTTTTTTTCATTGTGAGTCGTGTAGTTTGGCTAAACATCATCGAATTTTCTATCCAATAAGTCCAAATAAATTTGTATCTGCTCCTTTCGAGTTGATGCATTCTGATATATGGGGGCCATGTCCGGTTGACTCGATGATGGGTTTCAAGTATTTCGTTACATTTGTTGATAATTACTCACGTGTCACTTTTGCCTATCTGATGAAAAATCGCTTCAAACTATTTGAAATTTGGTGCAACTTTTATGCGGAAATCAAAACACAATTTGTTATTTCGATTAAATGTCTTCGAAGTGACGATGGTCGTGAATATGTCTCGTGAGTTTAAGTCACATATGTCTCGACATGGCATCATCCACCAAACTTCATGTCCTTATACGTCACAACAGAATGGTGTGACCGAACGCAAGAATCGTCATCTCTTGGAAACGGCGCGTGCTCTTATGTTTCAAGCACGTACTCCTAGAAGATTTTGGTCGGATGCGGTACTTACAACATGCTATCTTATTAATCGCATGCCATCGTCAGTTTTCAATGGTGCTACTCCCTTTTCTAGGCTATATCCCGAACGAGAACCGTTTCCTCTACCTCTCAAAATCTTTGGTTGCTTGTGTTATGTTCGGGATACCCGACCAACCTTTTCTAAACTAGATCCTAAGGCAATTCAATGTGTTTTTCTTGGATATCCTAAAGATCAGAAAGGGTACCGTTATTTTTCACCTACCCTGAAGAGGTATTTTTTCTCTCGGGATGTTACTTTCGTTGAAATCGAGTTTGCTCTTCCACAAACTACAGGTCCAGTGCCCCAAATTTATCCAGAAGAGGATTTCTTGTTGTTTTCTGTTCAAACACAACAGTCCCCCGTAAGGGTGTCCTCCCTTACCGAGACAGTATTCCGGTCCGACGGTCCGCAGACACCGGTTTAGTCAGCACCGCCGTCGCCCGAACGAGTGTTGCAGATGGTGCCTCCGCCTACAGTCACAAAGCTATCATCCTCCTCTAGCTCCACTGAGTCGCCTCCGCCTGATCCTCCAGCTCGACCTCGTCGTGCCTGTCGTGGTCATACCTTGTATGTTGAAAACTACAAAGGGCTTGCGAGCCACACTCAGTCCTTGATAGCTACTATTGATGAGATTCTCATTCTCAATTCTGCCGAGGAGGGTTTCAAACATTCCGGTTGGCGTGCTGCTATGGAAGAGGAGATGAAAGCGCTTCAGGAGAACCATACTTGGGACTTGGTAGATTTGCTGCCTGGTAAACAGGCTGTCGGTTGCAAATTGGTGTTCACGATCAAAGTGAAATCGGATGGCATCCTTGATCGACTAAAGGCTCGTCTGGTGGCTAAAGGATATTTTCAGACTTATGGTGAGGATTATTTTGAGACATTCTTTCCAGTTGTCAGGATGACCTCTGTACGCGTACTCTTGGCCTTAGCTGTTCGCCATGACTGGCCACTACTTCAGCTGGATCCATGGGGATTTTGACGAAGAAGTATATGTGGTACAACCTTCCGGGTTTGTTACAAGGGAGGGTAAAGTGTGTTATCTAAGGAAGACCCTCTATGGTCTCAAACAATCACCTCGTGCGTAGTTTGGTCAGTTTACAGATGTTGTCACTCAGTTTGGCATGTGTTAATTGAAGAAGGATCATTCAGTATTTTACCGACAGACATCGGTTGGAAGGATACTACTTGATGTTTATGTTGATGACATTGTGATCACAGGAGACGACAGTCAGGACATTGTAGGACTGAAAACGTTTCTGGGAGAACAGCTTCAGACTAAGGATATGGAATCGTTAAACTACTTCTTGGGTGTTGAAGTCGTACGGAAAAAGAAGCACATTGTCATGTCTCAGAGGAAGTATGTGCTAGACATACTAAATGATGCAGGAGTGATGCATGCCAAGGGAGCCACGTTGCCAATGGACACAGGAGAAAAGTTACTCCCCGACAAGAGGGTACTGATGACTGATCCGGATCAATATAGAAGAGTGGTTGGAAAACGTTGGAAAACTCAACTACTTGGCGGTTATGACTCGTTCAGATATTTCTTTGTCGTCAGTGTCGCGAGTAGATTTATGTCTTCTCTACGACTTCCACATTGACATGCAGTTCTCAGAATTCTGCGCTATCTAGTCCAGAATCCTGGAAAATGAATTCGCATGGAGAACCAGGGACATACAAATGTTGAGTGCTTTACCGATGCTGACTGGGATGCAAGCCTGACAAATAGACGATCTACATCTGGTTACTCGGTATTTATCGGCGGAAATTTGGTATCGTGGAAGAGCAAGAAGCAGAGTTTGATCGCACGATCAAGTTCCAAAGTAGAATATCGAGCCATTGCTCATGGCATGGCAGAAGTGATATCTGCAACATCTTCTACAAGAGCTGGGAGAAGAAACATGATCTAAAGCAACATATATGTGGTGTGATAACCAATCTACTATCCATATTGCTACCAATCCTGTATTTCATGAAAGAACGAAGTATATTGAAATTGATATTCACTTCGTCCGTGATGAGTATAAAAAGGGGATGATAAAGTTTTATCTCGTAATGACCGGTGATCAGATAGCCGATATCTTCACGAAATCTCTTTTGGGTCATCGGGTGCAATTTTTGTGTAACAAGCTGGGCATGATTGACATATATGCTCCAGCTTGATAGATGGAGGGTGTTAAGTGTTATATTAGTAATGTGTTTTAGTCCCACTTCGGGTAGAATAATAGAGAGAGGGGTTAGCCTCTCCTATATATATGTAGTCTTCTCGTCAATAAAAATTATTCCATTATTCCAATTCTACAATTTGTCTGATCTCGTTTTTCTAGTTTTAATTTCGTTACAGTTTTTGAAATCTAATTAGCCTTTTCACTAGGTTCATACACTGATCTCCTTATTCTAGTTTTAGATTCGTTATAGTCTTAAAATATGGTAAGGTGTATCTAAATTGAAGAGCATGCAGTTAGATTGATGTAGGAAAGTAACTAGTGTAAAGTGGTTCTTTCATTTTTTGGGGATGAGTCAGACTTTTTGTATTTCCTGTGTGCAGAATGTTTCATTGTGTTAAAAAGTATAAACCCTTAAGTCCGTCCTAGGTCTACATTCTAACCATTATTCTAATCCCTCTCCACCATTAACTGTTGTCTCATTTAAAACCTCATCATCTTTTTGTTTTTTAGTTTTCTTGATAGATTGGAAGGGGAAACATCCTTGGTGAAGCTTCACTCTTAATTTTGTCCCGTTTATATAATAAAACCCAATCTAAACTAATGTATTTGAGTCAGACTAAGATAAGGTTACTTAATGTTATGGTATAGGTTAGATATAGATAAATCAATTCATTTGTTGCTCCTAGTCTTCAAATTCAGTTGTTAAGCTACAAAAATAGTCTAAGTCTGCCTCCAGCTTATGGGACCGAGACGTAGATCTCAATAACCAAACTACATTATCAAGTCATGATTCCATGAAACAGTAGAGCACTTGTAGACAAATTAGCTGCTACAATCCTTCCATACAGAATGTATGATACTCCGATCGCAAGATTAGTAGTATTCTTCTTATTCGACGAAGAAAAGCATTTTTCAGTAACAAGTGATTGTGCTATAAGATCTGTGTTTTTTGGACAATATCAGCTGGCGAGACCAGCCACTAATTCATTAAAATAATGGCAGCTTTCAAAAAATATGCCTATAGGCCTCTTATAAGAAACCTACATTCTAAGTAAAGCTAGAAGAGAGGAAAATGGAAGGGAAGGACCAAAACCGCTCACAAAACCATAATGTCCTGTACTATATAGGTGAAAAAGGACTGAGGCAGAAAATGCAAATTCTGGTGATAGACCAGAACTATGAGAGGGGAACTGCAACTCATAGCATTCTCTGCCTAGCAGACCAGGGTGCTCCTGTCTTTAAAGGCTGCTAGAATGCCCAAAAGTGAAGCGAGACAAAGCAGTGGTAAGTATCTCATCCGAAGTAGAGATGCAGCTAAAGATGCCAATTCCTTCCTTTCAAGAGTAAACAGTAAGCAACAACAACTGTGGAATCCTAACCGCTTCTAAGAGATGGGATATTGTGACCTTCAGGTAGTTCATAGAAGGGCCACCTAGTCGGGATGTGCTACAAATGAAGGGACCAGATTGAGCCAGAATTAGGGCAGATAGGAAGATTTGAACTGACTGAGGCTATAAGATCCAAGATATTAATTCAAACCACTCTTCTTGTTTTCTTGTAAGCGCATAACAAGAAACAAGTCGAGATTGGAGTGGCACGTAGATATTACATCACGACTTTAGCTGGACTGCAGTTTGCTGAGAGTTTTAAGTTTTAACCCACTGATTTGCTGCTTGTTCTACATTTTAAACCAAAAAATAAAATAAAATAATGAGAGCTCCCATCCAAGCATGTACGTAACCTTTTCCTGCTATCCCTTTGTATCTTTATATCTTTTATTATATAAAGGCATCATCTTTGTTTCTTGCATTAATTTGCCAAAATTATGAACAATTTAGGGTGCCTTTTTCATGCACTTAGTAAATTCTCTTTGAGGAAGTACAGGAAGTATGACATTGACATTTGACAGTTGCTCACATCAAAACTTGTTTAAAGTGCTCTTCAGCTTTCCAAGAATGGACAATTTATTTTTGATAACTCTTGCTTTTGCTAATTCCTTTAGTTCATTTGAGGTTCTTCATTTAGCAGTGTAGTCTACTGCGATTATGGTACTGAATACTACACGGGTATCGAAGAAAGACTTTATTGAGCCAGGGACATCAGATTTTGATGAAAGTGGCATAACCTTTTTGATAATGAGGCATGGTATAGTTTCCTTTCTGAAGACCAAATGCTAGCAAATTCTGATAGCAATACTTAGCTTGGTTCATTACTGTGAGCACTTTGAGTGATTCGATTTTGTAAAGACATTGTCAGACTTTACAAACCTTTATTTGTTAGTTGTTATTCAGTCAGTTTGATGTTTGACCTTAGCTCCTTTTAGATTGTTTTACTAATTAAACAGCACAGTTTTTAGTGTCCTTCCAAACTTGGATATTGGTAGCCAAGGTTGAACATTGAACAACAATACAAATGTATATACAATTGGAGTATATCCATTCTCATTTTCATCATGAGGCTTGTTGGTTTTTCGTAGATTAAAATGGATGCTTAGTAAATTCATTTCCTATTAGGGTGTCCTTAAGTAACTAGGGCACATATGCAGTGTTGAAGTTAATTAAGCCTAACAATTCTAGCTAGGGTGTACATGTGATCTTGTTTTTTCAAGACCCAAGTTACATTGTTAATTAATATAACCCTGACCCGGTTTGCTCCACTTGCAAACCTGTTAGCATCTCCTAAAGGAGGTGCTCAAGAACAATTTGATCAAACAGCCTAGGTACCAAGTTAGCACTAGAAGTTGGACGTTAATGGATAAGATATTGAAAAATGTGAATAAGGTAAGGAAATCTATATCCTTCTCCTTCCCTTCATTCTCTATATGTATATGGCCTCTTGACTCATGTTGATTTTGTTGTCAACATTCATTACGTTATCTGATCAGCTTTTGTAGGAATATTTTTTATTGTCTAATAGTTGAAGACTTTCTCATCATTATCTAGGATGCATTCTAGATAATCAAGTAAAGCCTGTTATCCAAATTCAAAGTGTTGTTTTTCACATAAATCTTCGTACTCTTCATTCTCTTTTATGTGATCGCCAATAACTGATTCTAGCACTTCCTCATGAAGCTTCACATAATTTAATAGACAAATCCGATATGATGTGATTATTTATTAACTTGCCAAGGGAACCCCGCCTATAAAAGTGAGATGGTTACCTTAGTTAACAAAAGGCGTCTCAATTGCAGGGTATGGGGAGGGTTAAGATGTAAACATCCCTACCCCCAATATACGAAGAAGCTGTTTCTGGTAACTTTCTGCAACTTGAACTTGTATCCCATAGGACGCAAGTGCCAAGCCTCACCGTCAATGCTAAGTGATGCCTCGAATAACAACCTTGACAATAATAGATGACTATTTTACATTGACTTTCCTCCAAAATTTTGGGGTCAGCTGTTTGAATCCTTTTCTTCCATTCAACTCCTTTAAGGGCCATATACTCTATAACACTAACAAAAAACATATCCTTCTTTATCTTTGTCCGTTTGCGCTTACCTCTAGTCCTAGAGGCTCCTTTAACTTGTATCTTATCCTCCTTATTGGAACATCTGTCGATATGGTTGTCCAAATAACCTAAACCGATTTTCTCTCTTCTTGTCCTCCATTGGTGCCACTTCTAACTTTTTACTAATATACTCATTTTTATCCTATCTTTTACTGTATTGCCTAATATTCATCTTAATATTCTCCTTTCATCTGCAATAATTTTTTGGCCATGTTGTTTTTTAATTGTTTAACACTCTTATCCATAAAACATGGCTGGTAATATAGCGGTCTTATAAAATTTTCCTTTCTATTTCAATGTTATCATGTGATTACAAAATACTCCAGAACCACTCCATTTCAACCATTATATTAATTCTATGCATGACATCATTCTTAATCTCTCAAAACTCATGAACGATTGATCCTAAGTATTCTTGTCCACCCATATGTACTCTCTCCTCATTTCTCTTTTACATGGTAGGTAATTGAAGCAAATGTTCTTTGACTAATTGCTCGAGGTTGAAGCCAGATAGCATTCTTCAAATGTTGCTAAATTCGTTTTGTATTTGATTTTATCCCTCACTCCTTGTTCCCATGGCTCTTGGTTGAATCATCCATCTGGACCAACTCATTGCCAAATCTTGGAATGTGTCAACTTTCCCATGTTATTTGTTTCAATAAACTGTTCGACACCATTTCTAATGGGAGAAGGCTTGGATGATGACGATGAACTGTTCATTTACTCTTATCTTGTGGGAATTTCATCTTCGTCCCCTTTGACAACTCGAATCATATTCTATAGTCTTTAGATCTACTTGTTTTCTAAGCCTCTACTTGGTACCCTGATAACCTGTGTTGCGTGCACACGTAAACGACACGAGCACGATCATGGGTGCTGCACTGGTTTCTGTCTTGCCCTAGTGTATGCTGGAGTGTCCATGTCTCATATACATGTACTCTGTCACGAACACGGCAGTTATTGTTGGAGTGTCCTTGCTTCCGCCGACAACTAGATCCACATACATCACAATAATGAAGTTAACATCATGCCGAATGTTGAAGCTGTGATACTGCTCGCTGAAGAAAAAGTTCAAGATATGATCTATATGAGCAGAGTTTTGCACTAATCTCCAGACTATATACATGAAATTCATTGAAGTTAAGAAATCAAAATTTTCTAATAAATTTAAACTTATTGGCCCTTACCTTCACATATAGATGACTTAAAAAATCTAAAGATTTGAACTTTCTTGACTGATCTATGCCACTTAAGAGTCCTTGATATAACAGTTGTAGAATTGATGTCTCAGTGAGGCATCCACAAGACACTAGATAAGATGCGTGGAGAACATGTCATCAATAGTATATACCATTAGAGACCGGAACCAAGAAAATATGTAATAAGAGAGTTTGTACATGGCTCATTGCAGGGATTGTATGTGCATTATCTGTAGACTCTTATATATTATTATCACTGTAATCTTTTATATTTTTTTCTATATTACTGAAACATTTAAGAAGTGTGAGATACAGGGTATTAAGTGTTCATTTTATGATTATGTTTTTCTTATCTGTAACTTCGCGTCTCTTCTGATTGTTCTCTTATAGTTGTGATGACTATTTTGCTAAAGGATTATTACACTTTGCAGACAGTGGTAGATTGTGGCATTACTGATCAGATGCGAATCACAGAGTTAATGCTTCAAGATGTAAAGTTTTCCAACTCTCATTTTTGTTTAAATTTGCATTTAAGACTTTCTAATTGCTGGTTGAAGTTTCAAAGTAGACTTAGGTTATCTGTCTATACCTTTTCTGATATATGGTTGTATTATTTGTCAATAATAAATATTCATGGTTAATTTTCTTTTTAATGAGAAGACCTCCAGAGTTTTCATGCTTGGACATTCAAAATGATGTCTGTTCATACTGATGTTGTTGATTCATGGATATGACTAATTGAGAAATCTTACAAGAAATATGGGAATATGTTGTTATTTCTTCACTTCATTTTGTGATTTTAGGAAGGTAGTGAATCCCTAATAGAAATTTGCATCATTCCTCTCTTCTACACTCTTTCGTCTCAAGGAGTTCGATCTCTCCTTGCACTGGCTTAAATTGCGTGACTAAGAAGGTAGGTCACCTTCCCCGCACACTCCTAGGTTTTATGCCACGCACAAGCATATGGCACAACTAGTAAAATGTTGCGTTTGGTATAATAAATGCGACTAAGAACGTAGGTCGCCTTACCCAAGAATGCGATGCTGAGGCATTTTGTTTCCTGGAATGTTACATTGTCGCTTTTGTTATAATGATTCAAATAGATCAAATTAGGTAATTTCCCTATCTTGAAGAACCCGGAATCAGATGAGATTTTTTTTATGGTAGGAGAAAAAGATTTAATTTAATGGTGATGGAAATCACCACAAAGATAGCTTTATTAATTATACTATCAAACTCTTGGCTCTTGGGTTAGAGCGCAAGAGCACACAAAATGATTTGTGAAAGAAGTAGAGAATTGATTACAATAGAGGCTTTGGCTCTCCTTTTGTAACTATAGGCAACCTCCAATATTTTCTAATTCCTACTATGACTAGGAAAAATTAATCCCGTAAGGAATAAGTTGGAAATCCTAACTTTATCCTCACAATGTTCGTGAAGGAAACAAGATAGCAGGAAGGAATGATAATCCTAATTATTTTCCATAAAGGAATAGCAATACTAAAGAGAATTATAATCCCCAAAATTAGGAATTCTAATCCTAAGCATTCAGAAGCCTAATCCTAAGCCTAAATGGAGATCCTCTTGGATCATATAATTTGCACATTCTTGGGAAACTATCTTTTGTTTAATGCAAATTCTACATTCTCAGCATGATGAGGTCGTAGTAGAATTTCCAAGATTAATCCTACACCATCGAATGCTCATCATAAATCTATCTGGTAGAGTTATTTTATTTTGTTATTTATCATATGAGGGTATAATAGTAATTGTGGGTGTATTGCATATCAATATAAATAGACATAGAGATACAACCTAGTGTTTAAGGCCCCTTGCAATTTCCTTTTTCATATTCTCTTTTCTTCTATTTTTTTTCTTTTCCTCTCCATCTCCAAACTTCACTTGGTATCAGAGCATATATTTGAAAGTACCGTACATCTCATCCACGACAGGGCCGATCGAAGAAGTTCGTCGTTCGTCTACTTTTCATGATTCGTCATTCGTCGTTTGTTGTTCGTGGTAATTCGTGGATCGTTTATGGGATCTAGGGTTTCTACATATCTTCGTTGGTTCGTCGTCGGTTGAGGTTCGTTGTGAGATCTAGGGTTTCAAAGACCTCGTCTTTTTGTTGCATCTGCAAGTATGGTGGGGACCGAATCTTCTAGCGAGGTTAATAGTGGTGGTGGTAGCGGAGGTGGTTCTCCTTTTACTGTTATTCATAATGATGAATTGGGAAAGTCGATTACAGCGGTGAAACTCATGGTGCAAACTATCTTGCCTGATCCAAGTCCATCAAAGTGGTGTTAAGGGCGAAGAAGAAGTTGAAGTTTTTAACGGAAGAACCCCTGCCCGAAACTTCTGTTGAGTATGAAGATTTGATGAGTGTAGATGCATACGTTATGTCGTGGTTGTGGTATAGTATGGAACCACATATCGCTGCTAATGTTCAATGGTGTGAATCAAGCAAACAAATTTGGGCATCTCTGGAAGAATCATATTCGCAGAAGCGAAACGTTGTCCGTATCTATGAGTTGTACCAGTTATTGTTTAATACAAAGCAAAATGGGAAGCCTGTGAATGAATATTTGGCTTCAAAGAAGGCTTTGTGGGAGGAACTGCTTCAATATCATCCTGGTACTACTGATTTGAAGGAAGCTCAGAGACAGAAGTAAGAGTTTCATGTTTCACTTATCCTAGCCGGCTTGGATCCTGTGCTCGAACCTTATAAAGCTCAAATCCTTGCTGGAGAGCAGTTACCTACGGTGGCAAATACTTTCTTCCGTCTCAATCGATCCTTTCTGGGTCAGTTCTGTGGTGCCGAGTACTGACTCTTCTTCCATAGTTTCTCCTGCTGTTGGTCGTGGTGGTGGACGTGGTAGTGGACGTGGCGGTAGAGATGGTGTGGTCGTAGTTTTGGTCGAGGAGGAGGCCGTGGTGGTAGAGACAATGGTCGTGGTGGTGGCCGTGGTGGTCGTGGTCAACCACGGAAGTATAACTATTGTGGAATGCTCGGTCATTTGGAAGACTATTGTTGGGACAAGTGGGGCAAACCATAATATGCACATCAAGTGCATGATGAAAATATGCAGTCTCAGGTCACCACTTCTGCTCCCAAAGATGATACTTCGGGTTTCAATCAGACTTCAGCGTCCGATACCTCATCTCCATTTGAACAGATCCTCCAGAAGTTGAACGCGCTTGCTAGTACCACCTCCTAACATACTGCAACCATGGCACATATAGGTAATTCTGCTTTTGTGGCAACCCAGTCACCATCAACTTTTTGGGTCATCGACTCAGGAGCAAGCTCTCATATGTCTGGTATAACATCTCTCTTTCATAATCGTAGTTCCATGAAACATAATATTATCTTCGCTGATGGGTCTACTCGTCCTGTGTTTGGAAAATGTGTCATTCACCCTACTCAATCACTATCATTATTTAATTCATTATATGTGTCTAATTTTTCATTTAATTTGTTATCTGTGAGCCAGTTAACCAAATCTCTTCAATGTTCTGTGATATTTTCTCCCAATTCGTGTTTTCAGGACCTCAGGACGAAGAAGATGATTGGTTCGGGACATGAAAAAGATGGACTGTACTACTTGGGATCTATCTGGAAAGGCCTTCACTTCTGTTTCTATTTCTCCATTGCAGTGACATTATCGTTTGGGACATCCGTCTTTGGCTAAGTTGCGTCAAGTTGTTCCTAGTTTGAGTCATGTTTCTAGTCTTGAATGTGAGGCTTGTCAGTTAGGCAAGCATCACCGTAGTTCCTTCCCTCGTCGTAGTGAAAGTCGTCAATTAGAGTCTTTTGATCTTGTTCATTCTGATATTTGGGGTTCGTCTAGAGTTAAAAGTCTGAAAGGATTTCAGTATTTTATTATTATTGATGATTATTTCAGAAAGACGATGTTATTTAATGAAAGAAAGATCTGAGTTTCCAAATGTGTATCTGCCTTTTATAATGAAGTCTATGTTCAGTTTGATAAACGTATCAAAATTTTGCGTTCTGATAATGCTTTGGAGTATACTCAATCTTCTGTGAACAGTTTCTGTGTTGATCGTGGTATGATTTATCAAACCAGTTGTGTCCACACCTCTCAACAAAATGGTATAGCCGAACGCAAACATCGACACATTTTAGATATGGCTCGAACTCTCATATTCAATATGCATGTCCCTAAACAGTATTGGGCATATGCCGTTCTTATTGCATGTTATCTAATTAATCGTATGCCATCATCTGTATTAAATAACAAAGTTTCATTTACCATATTACATACATATGTCGCACCTTTTTTCTTACCTCCAGTGTTTGGGTGTGTCGCTTTTATTCATAACTTGGAACCTAATCGAGATAAGTTGGCTCCTAGATCTCTGAAGTGTGTCTTGGTTATTTTCGTACTCAAAAATGTTATCGTTGTTAGAGTCCACAGTCACGCAAATATTATGTTAGTACGGATGTTACATTATTTGAGTCTACCCCTTTCTTTCCTGAATCAATTTCTGTCTCCATTCCCCATTTACAGGTTTATCAGAGATCCAAGGACAGGTCAGTTGTTTTGCAGAATTTAGCCCTCAACCAATCAGCTTCCGTGCCTGAGGTTTCTGCTCCCATCACTGCAGATCCAGATGATCTTCCTATTGCTCTCAGAAAAAGAAAATGCCTTTATACCACAAAGAATAAGCATCTCATTTCTAACTATGTTTCATTACACCATGCTTCATCATCTTTTCATGCATTTGCTGTTTCATTGTCTTCTATTTCCATTCCCAAAACTTACAAGTAGGCTATGCCATCTTCTGGTTGAAAAAGTGCAATAGATGAGGAGATGTATGCTTTACATCAAAATCAGACTTGAGAGCTTACATCACTTCCTGTTGGAAAGCAGACACTTGGTTGTAGATGGGTGTACACTGTTAAGTATCATCCCGATGGTTCTGTTGAGCGCCTCAAGGCACGGTTGATTGCCAAAGAGTATACTCAGACATATGGTGTGGATTATATAGAGACTCTCTCCAGTGGCTCGGCTGAATTCAGTTCGGATTTTTATTTCTGTGGCTGTTAATCACCAATGGCCTATATATCAGCTGGACATAAAGAATGTTTTCTTGCATGGTGACTTACAGGAGGAGGTTTATATGGATCAACCACCGTGATATGTTCTAGCAGGAAATGAAAAACTCGTATGTCGATTGAAGAAAGCATTATAAGGACTGAAACAATCACCTCCTGCTTGGTTTGACAAGTTCAGTTCTCATTCAGTATGGCTTTCGGCGCACCACATCAGATCATTCAGTATTTTGCCATTCTTCCTCAGCAGGTATTATCATGTTGATTGTTTATGTTGATGATATCATTATATCTGGGAGTGATCATGCTGGAATTGTGGACTTGAAGGCCTACCTTAGTCGTCAGTTTCATACCAAGGATTTGGGTCTTCTTCGATATTTTCTTGGAATCGAGGTTGCTCGATCTAAGAAGGGTGTGTATCTGTCACAACGCAAGTATGTTCTAGACTTGCTCTCCGAGACTGGGATGTTGGAGTATCGGCCAGTTAAGACTCCTATGGATTATCATGACAAGCTTGATGCTGACAGGGTAGAAGTATTTGAGGATGTTGGATATTATAGACGTTTGGTTGGCAAACTTATATATATCTTATTGTTACTCGACCAGACATCACATATGCAGTTGGAGTAGTTAGTCAGTTTATGCATGCTCCTCGGCAACCACATTGGGAGGCTATCTCTCGCATTCTTCGATACTTGAAGGATGCACCTGGAAAGAGTTTTTTGTACAAACATTTCCAGTTGCAGCGATAGGAGGTATACTTCTGGCTATTGTACGTTTGTGGGTGACAGTCTTGTCACGTGGCGTAGTAAGAAGCAGAATGTTGTGGCTCATTCTAGTGCAGAGGCCGAGTACCGTGCCATGGCACATACAACTTCTGAGATGATGTGGGTGCAGTCTCTTCTTCATGAAATGGGGATTATGATTCCTATTCCGATGGAGATGTATTGTGATAATCAGTCGGCAATGTTTATCGCAAGTAATCCGGTGTTTCATGAGCGCACGAAGCATATCGAGGTGGATTGTCATTTTGTTCGTGATTTGTTGCTGAAGAAACATATTGTCACTCATTATGTTCGGTCAGAGGATCAACTGGATGATATCCTCACCAAACCACTTGCTCGTGGTCCATTTTCTGATTTATGTAGCAAGCTGGACATGTCTGATCTATATGCTCCTGCTTGAGGGAGGGTGTTAGAGTTATTTTATTTTGTTATTTACCATATGAGGGTATTATAGTAATTGTGAGTGTATTGCATATCAATATAAATAGACATGAGATGCAACCTAGGGTTCAAGACCCTTGCAATCTCCTTTCTCATATTCTCTTTTCTCCTATTTTTTTTTCCTTTTCCTCTCCATCTCCAAACTTGACTATATCAATATAGAACAAATTCAGTTATTAATTAAGCCATTAAATATATGTCAACCTTAAGAGTACCATGTGGTATCACTACATGGGAACAAATGCGTAACGTAGTGATTATTCAATTACATATAACCAACTATAAAGAACTTTTCCACATAATTCCTAAATAATAATTATAAATTGTAAATGATAATTAAACATTAGATGAATGAGTAAAAATATTTTCTTTTTCATATGATATAGAATTATCTACTATAGAAATATATTCGATTATAATTTTTGTTTTAGTATTGTACACAGATTACACTACTTCTGTTAATTTTACCATTGTTTTTAAAGATTTATTCTAATAATTAAATTTTATATTAAGACAATAGTATTTTACTAAAATTTGATATTATACTTTTTTACTTTATTTATATACAATATATATTATTTCTATGTAGTTTACTTGTTTAATATTTATAATATTAATTTGTTTGTTAATCATTTTTTATTTAGCTCACTGGAAATGTATAAATACTTAACGGTTCAACCCTTACCACATATCTGTTTTGGTGTAGTGACGGAGACTTTAACATGTTATATTGCTATTGCAGAAACTCTGCTTCAGATCTCGCTTGGCACATATGTTAAGTGGATTTTATAAAAATAATTATATCGAAGCGTAAATCCAGCTTACAACCCAGTAAGTTTTAGTGTAGTGGCATGGAATTTACATGGCTGTGCTAGTCAGAAAGGAACTTAGATGTAAATCAATGGTTAATTAAGATACCAAGATAGAGGGAGAATGTTATATTCCTACCTATCATTGCGGGAATCCTATTCTTATGATATGTGAAATTGTGATGCCTACGAGAATGTGACATTCCCAGGAATATTGAGGATCCTTATGCCAAACGTCGTAATATACACATGGGCATCTGAGAATCCTGAGCACAACCTAAATCTATCATATTTGGTACAAAATATCCATGCGTGTGATCTAACTGTGAGAGCTTGTGATTTAGAGATGTTGAAGGAGTGTGTTGCAGGTGATAAATGGAATTTTTGTTTGTTTTCTTTCCTATGGTTTGTTCCTTCTAGATACAAAATATCTATGCGTGTGATCTAACTGTGAGAGTTTGTGATTTAGAGATGTTGAAGAAAAGGTGATAAATGGAATTTTTGTTTGTTTTCTTTCCTATGGTTTGTTCTTTCTAGGAGAATTTTATTTCTGCCTCATTTTTAGTCGCTTTTGAGTTATTGGAGAATTCTTGAGGGTTGCTTCTCGGTTTCAATGAAAAACTTTGTTTGTCTTATTTTTGTTTCTTGTGGTTTTTTTATCTGTTTTGTGATACTCTTGCTTATGGATAAGTTAATGTTACGAGAGTAATGTTATTGTTTGCGTCAAGTCAATAGCTGGTTTTAAGCATAGTTTGAAGTATCGGCCGATACCGATCCGATACGGCCGATACCGATACAGTTTGGCATGTCCCGATCCGATACCGACCGATACCCGATACTGACCGATACCGACATTAGAGGTCTCTTTTCCGGTCAATTCGGCAAAGAAAATTGAATTAAAAAAGGCCAATTAGCAAGGGCGTAAAAGCATAGTAAGGTTGTAAAAGTATATAAATGAGAAAAACTTATCAATCGCATATAAATCAATCGACAATGGTGACTACTATTTCATTCAATTTCAAAAATACTAAGAAACAACACTAAAAATACTTTAAATTATGCATAAATGTATAAAATATATTTTCTAAAATGTTAATAATTTACTAATAGTTGTTTGCTTTCCGATACCAAAAAATCCGATACTCCGATCTGAAACCGCCGATACTACCGATACCGCCGATCCCGATACTCATTGGAATGGTCCGATACCGATTCCGATACCGATACTTTGAACCTTGGTTTTAAGACTTCTTTCTATTTTTGTGTCTTATGGTCGTTTACTCTTATCTTTGTGATAGTCTTGTTTATGTTAAGTTAATACTGTGAGAATAAGTGTACTGTTGACATCAAGTTGATAGTCAGTTTTGAAACTTTTTCATCACACGAGGCTTTTGACCTAACCGCTTTAAAAGCGACTCCATTTGACCTGAAAGGTCTGGCTGTTATTTTTTTTTTGTAAGGAATGTTATTCTTAGCTTTTGAACTGAATAAAACTTGAACCATTTCTTGTGAAAGGCTTCCTCTTTAGTAGCAATTGTTCTGTTTGAGCATGTCATTTTTTTGCATGTCTAGATAATATAACTGTGTTTGGATGCAGCAAGATTTTTTCCCCAAACTGATGGATCTTTTTAGAATATGTGAAGACGTGCGAAATCTGGATGGCCTTCACATGATATTCAAACTGATTAAAGGAATAAGTTAGTGTTGTATCATACAATTCATGTTTCATATTGTTCTTTTTCTAGAATAATGACAATGTGACCAATATTCTTGCTGCTGGTTTTATGCAGTTCTACTTAATAGCCCACAGATTTTTGAGAAATTTTTTGGAGAAGAGTTTATATTAGACGTTATTGGTTCCCTCGAGTGTAAGTTCATTTCATCTCACGTTCTTGGTCTTTCCGCATATTATTATTGCTTGGTCTTCAACATATAATCATTTTGAATTACCTGATTCTTGATATACTGTTGTATGCTGCTTATAACTAATGCTAATGTGCTTTACTGGATGCTTAAAATAGAATTCTAACATCGTGCATTATCACAATAGTGTGTTCTCTCATTTAGGGGTGTAAACGGACCGAACGGACCCGGACAACCGAATGTTCAAGCTCGGACCTAAAATAGAATCGGACGGACCTGTGTCCGGCTCGGTTAAATTCGGACAAGAATTTTGGTGTTCAGACCCATCCGATACTTTTGAACCATGTTCGCGTTCGGTCCGATAATTTTGGGACAAGAACAACGGAGGCGATCTCACCATCGCAGATCTTGGCGTCGACTGTCGAATCTGGGAGCAGTGTGCGGCCAAGGGCAGGGAGGAGCATCGGAAAAGGGATGGTCGGATCTGGAAGGGCGTGCGGCGGAGTACATAGAGGAGCCGCGGGCGGAGCCCGGCCGAGGGCAGGGAGGAGCATCGGAAAAGGGATGGTCGGATCTGGAAGGACGTGCGGCGGAGTGCATGGAGGAGCCGTGGAAGAGAGGGAGGAGGAGAAGGAGATGGCTGATATTTGCTCTCTATTTTTCTCTCTTACTCTCTTGTTTTCTCTTTACTCTTTTTGATTTGGAATGACATAAAAACTGGTTGGGGGAGGGGGTGAACCGATGAGTCAGGAGGTGGGGGGACCGAGGTGTCAGGTGGTGGGGACCAAAGGGGCTAGGAGTTGGGGGAACCGAGGAGTCATAAAGAGAAGAAGCTTTTTTTGTGTGCTTCTGCAGCAAGCTACCATATTAGCTAGTTCCAATGCTATGTAAAAGGGATGGTGGGGGTTTAGTTGAGTGGACCACTAAATAATTTAGGTGACTTATCATGTTCTCATGGTTCCCATGTGTTCCATTGGGAGTATACTCATGTGTTAAAGCTCCTAATTAACTTGAAGTCTAGACTTTTTCGAACATAATTAAAAATTTGGACCGGACAAGGATATGACCGGACCCGAATTCGAATTCTAAACGGACCCAGAAAAATGTTCAGGCTCTGTTCATTAATTAAATTGGACTGTTCACGGTCAAACCATTTATCGAGCCGGACTCGTACGGACAACGGACTGTCCTGTCCATGTTACAGCCCTACTCTCATTAACCATTTTGTGTAACATTCTCGAATAAATGGTTGACATGGCCTGTCCATTTCATAATGGATACAATGGGTTTTAGTTTACTGTAGTTAAGAACATTTTAAGCATCCTCGTTAACTCCATTGGCATCTTTTTTTTTGTCAAACTATTAATCATAGCTTACCAAAACAGAGCTCCTATGCTGTTGATGCTATTGACCTTTAGGATCCGAATACCTTTGTCACAATCTTCACACCTTTGTCACAATCTTCACACGTCTACACAACTGATCGGAAAGAAACCCAACACCAAATTAGTGCCCCCAACGCTAGTTGCCGCCATGCCATTTAGTCCCCATGCTGGCGTCTGTTCTGCATGTGTAGGGGTTGCCTACACCGGATCTTCACAGGGAGGCAATAACAGCAAGAGAGCTTAGTACGGACTACGGAGGCGTTGTCGGCATTGGAGGAGGCCTTACCGGCACCTGATCTGTGAGCGGAAGGGCTGTTATTGTCGTATATGCCGATAGGGCATCTGCTCTTCTCATCGGGGATGTTATTATCAGAGCTAGATCCACGCAATTATAATTTTTTTTAATGAAACCTGTTTAAAAATGCACGGAGGGGAGATTCATACTTGGGTTGCTCTGATAATATTTTAAAAGCATAAAGCCCTTGTCAATGCACCAAAACTCCAGAGTTTTAGTGCGGGTTGAGGGTTATATGTTTATATTAGTCGAAAAAGTTGCAATCTTTTTTTCTTTCACCACTATAGGAACCTTCTCGACCACCTACATCTCTTCTCCTCCATAATGGATAGAAAGGGTTACATGCTGACATGGCCTGTCCATTTCATAATGGATAAAATGGGTTTTAATTTACTGTAGTTACGAACATTTTAAGCATCCTCGTGAACTCTATTGGCATCTTTTTTTCCTTTCAAACTATTAATCATAGCTTACCAAAATAGAGCTCCTATGCTGTTGATGCTATTGACCTTTAGGATCCGAATACATTTGTCACAATCTTCACAAGTCTACACAACTGATCCAAAAGAAACCCAACACCAATTTAGTGCCCCCAACCCTAGTTGCCGCCATGCCATTTAGTACCCATGCTGGGGTCTGATCCGCACGTATAGGGGTTGTCTACACCGGATCCGCACAGGGAGGCAATACCAGCGGGAGAGCTTAGTATGGAGGAGCTGCCGGCGTTGGAGGAGGCCTTTGGCACCGGATCTGCGAGCGGAGGGGCTGTTATTGTCAGATCTGCCGTTAGGGCATCAGGTCTTTTCATTGGGGCTGTTATTATCAGAGCTAGATTCACGCAAGTGTGTGTATATATATATATATATATATATTATTGTAAAACCTGCTTAAAAATGCTCGGAGGGGGGATTCATACCAGAATTGCTCTGATAATATTTTAAAAACTTAAAGCCCTTGCCAATGCACCAAACATTAGAGTTTTAGTGCGGGTTGAGGGTTATTTGTTTCTATTATTCGAAAAAGTTGCATAATCTTTTATTCTTCAACCACTATAGTCACCTTCTCGACCACCTACATCTCTTCTCCTTCTCTCCTATTCTTTTCCCCTGTATCTCTATGACAAACCTGTGAAGGCAAGATGCAGCAACAGGCGGGTGGAAGGGAAACATCTCCCTCTTCTCCTCGCCTACTCCCTTCCTCTTCCCCCTCTCGCGAGGATCCCTTGCTGCAAGCCTTTTGGCAACCCGATCTGGAGCAGGGTACATAGTCGATGCTAACGACTCACCCACACACTTTCTGTTCTTCCTGCTGTGACTGTCTTTATCTTTTTTGCTACTATCACTTTGCATAACAAGGAAGGTGAAACCGGTGCTCGCAGTGTGGGAAGTGTCACGCCCCAATCTCTCGCAAGTTCAATAGTCCCCGTTGAACGTGAATCACCACGTTGCAGCTCTCCCGCAGGACAATCGTTCTCATCGGGACGTGATGCCGTACGAGCCTGGAGTTGCGCTCGTACAAGGCGATGTTGTCAAACACCAAAGTTATCATCGAAACGACCAAGTTGCAGCGAAAGTCAAGTATTGTGTACCAAGCACACATCAGAGTAATACGCAGCGAAGCTCTCGATAGGGTCTAAATGAAATGCCACAAAGGCGATTGCCTCAAAGGCGATGAAATACTCTTGCTCTTTCTCTAGCCCACAAAGATACTTACAGTTCATACATCATGTCTCGTATATCCAAGCAGCGCCACTACACCTGCGTACCTGAAATAATGCCCACAAACGTGGGTCAGTACACAGCCGTACTGGTGAGCGGGGTAACCCACTCTTATAAGCCGACACTAAGTAAAAATAGTGAATGCAAACAATTATATGGTGATCTTCCTAGTTGAATCCTAGATTCATTTCATGGCATAGGGATGACATGTTAAGTAAAGCTGTAAAGCAGTTTAAGCATGCAAGCATTCAACTCAATCCAATCGACAAGCAATATATAACCAACTCGAAGGAAACTAGCATGCAAACCGTCCTACTCAAGCCCAAGCAACACGATAACATATCGAACCATCATCCAAGCCTCAATATCCATCCTCAACCAAAACTTACAATCCAATCTCAAAGTGCACACTCTTGTCGAGGCAAGGTGGCCGCGCCTACACGAAGCACAAACCAACCAAAGTAAAGCAAACCAACTCTTATCTATATGAAGTCACTGGTCAAGCCATAAAGGACATTGATCGGACTAATCAATAGGCAGTCCTACCCGATCCAGGGCTGGGCAGCTACTCCCTCCTGGTGGTATCGGACTACCGGCACCGCGCCCAAGACGTGATACCCGTGTCTCCTCCATGGCCGAACGGTCCCGGTGCCCCGGAGTCCATCCCGTTCGAGGAAACGAAACCCTGTGCAACACAGGTTGTCCGTGACATGCAGACACCAAGTAGGTATGACGAGAGGATCGAACATTCTCGCCCCACCAAGCGATCCTAGACTTGTTCAACCAATAATCCAACCAAAACATCCATAACCATTCTTCCAACATATTGCCCAATGCACCAATCTCAAGTTATCCCATAGGCACAATGCCGCTTCTCAACACAGTGTTTCAAATTTGGTGCAACACCCCACGCTCAGAACAATCCATAGGCACAATGCCCCAACAGTGGCACAATGTCCTCGCCGATGCAGTTGTTCGATTTCGAACCACAACTGCTCGCTTTGCTTGACAAAGCGCCCAAGCAATACTCGTGCACGGATGCACGCTCGCTCGCCCGAATTCCCGATGTTCCAACCAAGATGTATAATTCCAACTGTCCAAGCATAATCCCAATCATTCAACCAACTGCCTCAAATGTAATATTCCAACTCTAGCTCCAACTATCCAACGTGAAAACCAATTCAAGCCACAATCCTATCCAAGCAACGACGTACACTCTATGCACGCCTCAGTGTAGTGATTCTCAATGTTTCAGTCCAAGTGTTCAAGCCTTTACGTGTTTTCCATATTATTAGGCATGAAGGAGTAGAGGAGAAGGGAAAGAGCCCACTCACAATGTTTGATCCCGTTAAGCATCATGTCCTGCCGATACGGCCAATCCCTTGAATCCGTGGTCCGATGCAAAGCGCGATCTACTCAACTGGTATGACCGTGCGAGCAGGCCGTGCTCTACAAATCATCCGACCGATCGGACTAAAGAATATGGCATTATCATTCCAACCCAGCTATCTCAGTACTGCTCTGAACGAACACCTGAATCCCATCGAACTCCGCTAGCCATCTGCACATGAAACCAACTCAATCAATACTTCTTCCCAAAATCCAACAAATCAAATGTAACCTCAAATATGATGATTTTTCACCGACTCAATCAGTTCGTGTTCTAACTCAATCCATCCAACTATCTGTGAATCCGCACTAGCAACATCTCCAAATATATCTCATGCACCGAACGATCATCACAACTGATACTACCCCAACTAGGCGACTTACCCAAATATCAACTTTGCTTAGATCAGTTCAACCAAACACCTCTTCCACAATCCCAATACCTCACTGGGTGAACATCTATATTGAGGTTCGTGTGATCCACGAAGATTTCGCCGCCACGCCAAAGGGATAGTGTCGCCACGATTTCAACGTGGACACACTCGCCACAATTCCTAGGTTGCGCATGGAATAGTTCTTCGTGCTGCTTCCACTGCCTCGAAGCACAGGATATCACCTTTGCCTTCCGAACGAGCACGCTCCCCAGACTAAGTTCCGATGCATCTTGTAAATCTGAGGCACATCTGTCCCTTCCAGTATTCGCAAAGATTTGATCTGAACGAGCCGCTGCTTTAACTTCACGAGCTAGTTTCACAGTCGTCAATTCATATGAATGCTATTCCCTTCCAGGGCACGATGAGTCAGAGGCGATGCCATCTACAAAAATCTGCGACTCTGAATCTCATCAGTTGACTTAGGCCAATCCCACCATCGCTTCGATCTTCTGGCTGCTTCTTCAGCTGAAGGCTATCCCAAGGGTCTCTAAAATCCAACACTCAGACATATCTCCAAATATTATCGCTCACATCCACCCTCGACGTATTCCCAAATGCGCCGCCGCAAGGGTCGTTCTATGGGTCTACAATATTCATCTCTGATCGGGCAGTCAAGTGCTAGGGTCAGCTGTCCCGAAGCTACGCTCGATAATTGTAAGTCATCACGATGGACAGTTACTATGAACCATGCTATATCTCATCTGCAAATCCGAGCCAAAATCCAACCATTCCATCCGAGCGAACTTCCGAATCCGAGAACTTCATGCACTACCTTTTTACGATCTGTCAACCAAAAGCCGCTTAACCACCTAGAGTCTTGCTATCTATCCAAGCCAACAATTCGAGAACTATGCTCGATGAAACATCTTCCATTAATCCGTCGTTCTGTCCTGAATCTATCAAATTTTCCGAACTGCTATGTTCGTCTTCTTGCACTACCACTTCCAATGATTCTCGAAACTCAAGACGCTCAAATTCTTATCCGTTTTGCCGCGTCCCACAATGCACGTCCAACTTACTCGAGCAGCACAGTGATTTGCTCAATTGTTGCTCCCACATTTAGCCATCTTTAAAAGTCTGTCCGCCACAATTCTTTGCCTTTAGTTGTTGCCTCAATCCGTTCACGTCTTTCCGGAGAATCCGTCTACCCTTGTTGCACCATTTTGCCCAAAATTCCACTTTCGCTAAACCTGAGTCGACTTCTCGAGCAGCAATATCCAAAATCCTTCAAGCCCGTTCAAATCCATCGCATTGCCCCTCCAAACCAAGTCATGTTTTCCATTACTCAACCAACAGCTCAAATGTGTTGCCCAAAATTTGTAGTCCGTGCTCGCTATTATTCGATTCACCCATCGCTCGTTCAAGCGTATCCCAACTGTTTGTTCCTTATTCTCAACTCTCTTTGCATCAATGAATGCTCTACCGAACTTCCAAATCGTGCAAGCGATATGATATACAACTTTCCATCTGACTATCTCAACTGTTTCAAATACTTTGTCTACCTCAATCCTTCAAATTTCCAAACACTCTTTCCATAGCTCGTTCCGATCTCGTCCATGCTCTCGAGTTCAACGATACTTCCATTTGCACAAGTCCGTTCTCGATTGCTCAACTCAATATTCACTTGCTCCATTTTTCATTCTTCCCAACTCAACCGACGTGCACCAACCAACTTGTATTTCTGTTACCCGAGTCCGTTCAGGCAATTTCCATTGTTGTCTATCCAAAATATTTCAATGCCTTGCTCACTATGTGGTATCCCATATACCACTCCGAATCAAGTCGCTACTCGCATTACGATTCCTTTGCACTGATCCGATATCCGTTCGAGCCATCCCTTATGCGTGATCCTGCCATTCCCAACTTAAGTCTGACACAAAAACCCAACCAACAAGTGAACCATCTTACTCTTTCCATCAATCTCGCTATGCAACTTGTGCTATGTTCCATTCTCAATGCTTCCAGCTATTCTCAAAATCGTCTGATACTTTCGCAACACGATCAATCCTGTGCAACGAGCTCTCTCATGTAGTCCAACCCAATACCCAACTGTTCCACACATTTGTTGTACGAGCAACTCGTGCAACACTATCCTGATATTCCCAAGCCAAACTCAAACCTGCTCAACCGATGCTCTATGTGATATACCCAGCCAAAAATCAAACTTCCATCCAACACATTCGCTACACGAGCAACTGGTGCAACGATCCATTATCAATCGATGCTTCTACTCACAACATGCCATATAACCAATCTCGAATGCCAATCAACTGATCCACTGATGCAATCAGAAACTCCCTGAACGACAAGCCAAGCTGACCCAACGACAGCTCTCAAATTGTTGCACAAATGCAACAACGCCACCCAACAACTTGCTGCACGAATGCAACAACGCCACCCAACTTGCTGCACGAATGCAACAACGCCTAACGATGCTAAACGATCTACCGAAAACCAACAAAAGCAACGCAACCAAGAACAACATGCAGCCACAACCAGCAATATATAGACTTATTGCATGAAACATCCAATGCGGCACTGAGTAGAGCCAAGAGCTAGACGGCACGCGGAAGCTATTTAGAGTTTGTGATGAAGCGAAGGACCAAGTCCGAGAAAATGAACCAAGCGCTCTGATACCAATTTGTCACGCCCCAATCTCCCGCAAGCTCAATAGTCCCCGCTGAACGTGAATCACCACGTTGCAGCTCTCCCGCAGGACAATCGTTCTCATCGGGACGTGATGCCGTACGAGCCTGGAGTTGCGCTCGTACAAGGCGATGTTGTCAAACACCAAAGTTATCATCGAAACGACCAAGTTGCAGCGAAAGTCAAGTATTGTGTACCAAGCACACATCAGAGTAATACGCAGCGAAGCTCTCGATAGGGTCCAAATGAAATGCCACAAAGGCGATTGCCTCAAAGGCGATGAAATACTCTTGCTCTTTCTCTAGCCCACAAAGGTACCTACAGTTCATACATCATGTCTCGTATATCCAAGCAGCGCCACTACACCTGCGTACCTGAAATAATGCCCACAAACGTGGGTCAGTACACAGCCGTACTGGTGAGCGGGGTAACCCACTCGTCTAAGCCGACACTAAGTAAAAATAGTGAATGCAAACAGTTATATGGTGATCTTTCTAGTTGAATCCTAGATTCATTTTATGGCATAGGGATGACATGTTAAGGAAAGCTGTAAAGCAGTTTAAGCATGCAAGCATTCAACTCAATCCAATCGACAAGCAATATATAACCAACTCGAAGGAAACTAGCATGCAAACCGTCCTACTCAAGCCCAAGCAACACGATAACATATCGAACCATCATCCAAGCCTCAATATCCATCCTCAACCAAAACTTACAATCCAATCTCAAAGTGCACACTCTTGCCGAGGCAAGGTGGCCGCGCCTACACGAAGCACAAACCAACCAAAGTAAAGCAAACCAACTCTTATCTATATGAAGTCACTGGCCAAGCCATAAAGGACATTGATCGGACTAATCAATAGGCAGTCCTACCCGATCCAGGGCTGGGCAGCTACTCCCTCCTGGTGGTATCGGACTACCGGCACCGCGCCCAAGACGTGATACCCGTGTCTCCTCCATAGCCGAACGGTCCCGGTGCCCCGGAGTCCATCCCGTTCGAGGAAACGAAACCCTGTGCAACACAGGTTGTCCGTGACATGCAGACACCAAGTAGGTATGACGAGAGGATCGAACATTCTCGCCCCACCAAGCGATCCTAGATTCGTTCAACCAATAATCCAACCAAAACATCCATAACCATTCTTCCAACATATTGCCCAATGCACCAATCTCAAGTTATCCCATAGGCACAATGCCGCTTCTCAACACAGTGTTTCAAATTTGGTGCAACACCCCACGCTCAGAACAATCCATAGGCACAATGCCCCAACAGTGGCACAATGTCCTCGCCGATGCAGTTGTTCGGTTTCGAACCACAACTGCTCGCTTTGCTTGACAAAGCGCCCAAGCAATACTCGTGCACGGATGCACGCTCGCTCGTCCGAATTCCCGATGTTCGAACCAAGATGTATAATTCCAACTGTCCAAGCATAATCCCAATCATTCAACCAACTGCCTCAAATGTAATATTCCAACTCTAGCTCCAACTATCCAACGTGAAAACCAATTCAAGTCACAATCCTATCCAAGCAACGACGTACACTCTATGCACGCCTCAGTGTAGTGATTCCCAATGTTTCAGTCCAAGTGTTCAAGCCTTTACGTGTTTTCCATATTATTAGGCATGAAAGAGTAGAGGAGAAGGGAAAGAGCCCACTCACAATGTTTGATCCCGTTAAGCATCCTGTCCTGCCGATACGGCCAATCCCTTGAACCCGTGGTCCGATGCAAAGCGCGATCTACTCAACGGGTATGACCGTGCGAGCAGGCCGTGCTCTACAAATCATCCGACCGATCGGACTAAAGAAGATGGCATTATCATTCCAACCCAACTATCTCAGTACTGCTCTGAACGAACACCTGAATCCCATCGAACTCCGCTAGCCATCTGCACATGAAACCAACTCAATCAATACTTCTTCCCAAAATCCAACAAATCAAATGTAACCAGCATTTGTTTTATTCAATCCGACTCAGCGTAACGCACCGTGCGGTTGCGGGACGTTACAGGAAGGATGAGGAAAAGGGGTTTGCAAAAAAAAACCTTCCATGTTTTTAGCTTTGTTCTTTTTTGGCAGGGCGAGAGGGTCGGCAGTGGTGCTCGCTGGGGGAAGGATGAGGAAGAAGGGGTTTGCAAGAAAAACCTTTCCATGTTTTTAGTTTTTCTTTTTTGATTTTTTTTTTAGAACAAAGGGTACTTTGGTTTTTTTTTTATGGACCTAACCATCTACCAAACACCATGGGACGAAAGGTCCAAATTCAACACGAGGGTAATTCTATAGGTTTCAAACTGTAGTGGATTTCTGGTATTTTTCTTGAATTATTATCACATGTTTCTTAACATTTGTATGACGGACATCATGCAGTACTGCTTGATATGTTGGTATTCTGATGCAAAGATTAACATGCAGTTAATCAGTCGAGTAATTGTCCGCTCCTATTAACTATTGGCCATTTATCTGAAATTTCAAGTGGTCCCATAATTGTGATTAGTTGGCCTGGAATTCAGATTAATTGATAACCAGCCATGTACCAAGCACATAATGGAAACTGCTTAATATGACAAGTAATGATGCTAGTATCTTGTTTTTCTTTTAGCCATTTGTTTGGATTAATCAAGGAGAGCATCTGCCGTTCTGTTTTTTTGTTCAGATGATCCTGAAGTGCCAGAAGTGCAGCATCATCGTTCTTTTCTAAAAGAACATGTGGTTTTCAAGGAGGTAACTTTTTGAAATTCTTGTGTGAGATACTACAGCCATTACTTCATCTGCTAAAGGTTGATTTTACTCGCAGGCCATCCCTATTAAAGATTCATCAGTACTTTCGAAGATACATCAAACCTACAGAGTTGGTTATATAAAGGTCTGTAAAATATTTGCTCAATTGTGAAGTGTCTTTGCATGTTTTGTCTTACAATTGTTGCAGCACCCATTTCACAGGATGTGATTTTACCAAGAGTGTTAGATGAGGCAACAATAGCAAGTCTCAATTCCATAATTCATGGGAATAATGCCATTGTAAGAATCTTAACTTATTATTATTATTAACAATTTTGGAGCATGTGCTGTGGCTCATTTTTTTCTTTTTTCTTTGTAGATTATTTCTTTGTTGAAGGATGACACATCTTTTATTCAAGAACTCTTTGCGAGGATGGAATCACCTTCCACTTCATCGGAATCTAAAAGGAATTTGGTAACATGATATTCATTTGTAATGCTTTTGTATATTAGGTTTTTAATGGTGAATGCTAATAAATGGTGAAATATGCATCTTTGTATTGTCTTCTATTTTTATCAATTGATTTTTGCTCTTTTTTGTCAGGTTTTGTTCTTGCATGAGTTTTGTTCACTAAGTAAGAGTTTGCAGCTTGTACAACAACTGAGGCTATTGCGGTAGGTTGCATTATGTTGCTCCTTGTATTAGGAAAAGTCAATTAATAATGCATCATTAATATAAGTATGCAGAAATTTTAAGGGTAACCCTGAATTTTAAATTTTAATGCAGAAAATCCCGCCTTTCATGATCTTTTTATATACCACTATTAGTCAGCTTGTGTAAAGTTGTCAAAATTGTGTCTTATATATTTTAACATAATTATTACTTAGGAAGGGCCTAAAAAGGATTGAATGAATATTGTAACTTCTCTCTTCGCTGATATTCTTTTTATCACTGCATATCAGTATCTACTGTAAAGTGTAAACTAATCAGTTATCATAGCTTTAAACAAACATTTTTTTTTTCTTAATCTGAAAATTTCTTATTGGTGATATCTTATTTGTTGGTTTTTCAATTTTCAATTTATTTTTGATAGGGATCTTGCTGGTGAAGGCATGTTTGACATCATTACTGACATATTTCAGAGTGAAGATAGACAGCTCCTATCTACAGGGTAATTGTTATTCTTGTATGTCAATGAAGTTTATTTATTGGTAATGCATCTCTAAGCCGAGTTTGTTAATACTATATGGACTGACCCTTTTTATTCTGTGATTATATATGAGGAATTCAGAACAGAGATTCTCATCCTCTTCCTTAACCAGGATCCCAACCTTCTGAGGTCGTATGTCGTTCAACAAGAAGGAAATTCCCTTCTTAGACTTTTGGTAAGCAAAATGACAAATATTAAAAATAATAAATTTATATGACAGAATCTAACTTGGATACACACAATGACTTAGCTTGACTTTGGTTTAATTGTTGATATATATAGTTTATACATGCTGTGTATATATTACATCTTAATCTTATCTTTTTTCTGCCTATTTCTTTTTTTACGAGTTACCTTTGTCATAGAATATAATAGGTTACCAGTGTACTTTGACATGCACTAGTTCGTATTTCTGCCAATGATATCATTTCTTCTCAGGTTGCAGGTCAGAACCTGCAGGTTGTTCATTGTTTGTTACATGCTGATAGTTTTGATTTTCGAGGTTATATCAAGCAATGCCTTTTTCAGTGATCTGGAAGGCACCCAGGCTAGTTGACTAGCCAAGGGGATCTGGGAGCAGGCAAGCGCCTATTTAAAGGAACTTAAAATTGATAAGAGTGAAAGAAGACAAAATAACTGAATTCTATATACGCTTTATGTAAATTTAATATTGAGAAGACGGAACAATATAGATTTGAGACCATGCAAACTTAAGGAACTGTCCTGGATTAGTGGCAGAACCAGTTTTCACCTCACCAACTTGATGTGCATGCTTCATTCTGAGATAAGAAGCATACCTTTTCTGTGCATATTTTTGCTGAGCCTGTACCTTTAATGCTAACAGCCTTTAGATACTCCTTGGAGTGTAGTTAAGATGCCTTGGGATGAAAGTAAGTTGAGGGATGGCATTGGTGCTGAATGGCTCAATTTGGACATAGATAACCTGGGCAGTGAGAATTTATATTGCTTTTAATTCCATGCCCTTGCATATATCCCTTTTGCTTAGGCAATATGTTACTTTACCGGTGGCAAGGTGCCTTTAAGTTATTGCCTCCTTAGCATTAACTGCAAATAAATATTGGCTGTGAGATAAAATTCGTGAGAGTTGGATGACGAGATATTTTTGAACAAGTACTGAAAAGTTTCCATTATCAACATTTGCATGCTACATACCATTTCACTGCTTGTAGTTATTGCTGCCAAAAAATGTACACCGGATTGTTCCATCATTGTTGTCTGCAAGCAGCTAGTTAAATAATTTGACTTGCAAGAACTAATACTGGCCATTGATCTGTTTGTTTATATAATGAGCAAGAGAAATAAGTTACCTAATGGGCCACATCAAGATTTATAAGGTACTTTTTTTTGCTTGTGCTAATCTTTTGGTACCTTTCACCTCTATATTTCAGCACTAGTCCGATATTTAATTAACATTCTGTACATTGGGATGAATGGTGTACCATGTTTCCCTCCGACTCCCTGGCCAACCAAATAGAACCCTTCTTGGTATATTACCTGTTTAATAGCTGCACCAACATGATTTAAATGTAACAACACATGATATGGATGGCTTATCTTACATCAAACTATTATTTGCAGTGAATTAGTATATGCGGTATAATATATATTAAGTACACTAGAATTTGTGTGATGTTGGAATTCAATGCATCTCAAGAGGTTTCATTATGTTGGCCTGGAGCCCCTTTCTGCATAAACTGAGAAGTGCATGCCTACTAAGAATTTTGTGGCCACCACCCGTTTTATACACTTCCATGGGCTATTATTTGCCGCTTGATTTGCTTTGGAACAGTGTTATAATCGATGATGCCTCCTGCATTCATTCTCTATTATTTTTGGTTCCCGCAAATAACTTCTTTTTCATGGAGTAATAAATTATAGCTCAAAGAAATTGGTTTCTGCAGGTCAAAGGTATGGTAACGGACTTTGGGGAGGATATGCACTGCCAATTTCTTGAAATTATTCGCATACTGGTGGACTCATACACAATGTCTGGATCACAGGTGCTCTTAGTCAAGCAGTCAATGATTGTTGTATTTACAGTTCCTGATTTCATATCTTCTAATAGTTCATAACCAAAATGCATTGGATGCTGAGTCTTAGATTGTTGCCTATGGCTAATCAACTATATTGGTGCATGTAGTTCTAGTAGAGCATATTTGCATCTCTAAGAACTTACAAATTTGTCCTTTTGTGTTCTGAAGTCTATATATGATATGGCTTTTTTGTGGATACTAAATTGAGAGGGTGCTCAGAAGATTTGCATCTTGCTCATCAGTTAGAATTCCACATTTGGAGTTCTAACGGAAAATTCGACTAAGTTGAGGAAGTTGTACATGTCAGACTTAAATAGAGAAAAGTTTTGTATGCACCTTCAACTTTGTTTTGAAGACCTCTCTCAATCACACACCTTCATCCTATCCTTGGACTCGTTTGTCCTCAGACACAATAAATTGCAATTGATTATTGAACAGACTGCTACATAAAAAACCCCACTTCTTTAGAGTCACAAAGGGATGGATTTAACTTTTCTTTGTGAATTGATAGTCTGCATTAATAGGCTCATGTGAACTGTGCATTTATTACGGGTTATTCGTGCTAAACTATGTGATGCTTCCCTTTGTACCGTTTTGGGTGTCTTATCATTGATATGACAATACATGAAACCTAATCATGTTCACTAACAACATACTAGGTTGTGTGGACACAGATACTGATAGACATGATAAAGATTTAGGATATGCCCTTCTTTGAAAAATCTAGGATTGAATATGGCATTGATACATTTATATACACATGAACACACACAAACATATTATGTATATTAGATACTAATAGTAATTTATATACGTAATGTTGAGATGGTAACCAAGTTCCAAAATCTATAGAATCTCATATCTCTGAAAATATTTGGCGTGATCATGACTGTAGCAAAATCATTTCAGTCATTTGTTTGGGTCCCTTTGGAACCTAGACATGGGCTTATCATGCCTGGCATGTGTATCCAAGAAGTATTACTTATCGTATCCAATGTGTTGGATACAGATACGGACATGGGCTATAGTCCTCAGGAGGCATGTCTGTGCAATCTAGCAGAAGATTGTGCAACTTCATGATGTATTCAAAGAGCCAAATCTCTAGTATATGTGTATGTCTAGACATCTTCAAAGTTAGACCAGTGAAGTGACATATTGACACATTGTTAATTGCATATTTGGTCAGTAGAGTATGGGCTGATAGTGATACCAACATTAACTCTCTTTCCCCGTCAATTCAACAAAGAAAAACTAAAAGGAAAAGAGAGAAACATGGGGAAAACAATGTCGACATAAGGATTCGGTGCGTTGAAGATCTACATGCTACAATGTGTCGATAAGATTCCTTATCGAACTATAACCATTCAATTTACAGAAGTTGTATATTTATAGATACACGCCATCCATCCATCTTTACATATTCCATTCAAAGCAAGGTAGTCAAAGGCGCACTTGAGGCGCAAAGGGTCCAAATCGCCCGAGGCGCAAGGCGCACTTAAGGCGCGCGCCTGAGCGACGCGAGGCACAAAAATTATATATATATATATATATAGGATTTCTATATTGATAAACATGTGTGCTTCAAATTCTCCCATGTCTAGGTTGCAATCACTTTGAATTGAGTGAATGAGAGAGAAAACAGTAAAAAAAAAATACATCATTTCAAAAAACAGTACAACAGTTAAAAAAATAGTCTAAACATGTTTTTTTTTCACAAGATTTTCAAGGCGCGCCTTAGCTATTCCAAGGCGCTCGGAAAAGGCGCACTTAGGCGCGCCTTAGACGCACCTAAAGAATTGCGTCCCGCCTGGAGTGCCCTGAGGCGCTGCCCCTGCGCCTAGGAGCAAGGCGCGCCTTTGACTACACTGATTCAAAGCTAACAAGAAATAACTAATAATACATATAATTATGGTTAAATATATGAAATATTGTCTAGTTTTATAATTATAATTATTGTTAATTTTGACTTTATGAAACTGCTGAAACCACCCGATAAGATACTCTTAAGAAATGTCCGAAACCAATTCCAATACCGATAGTGCGAACCTTGGTCAGTAGATTATATTGCTGTTTGCGTTTTTCTATTTGCATATCTTCACAAGTTTAATATTTGTATCTCCGACAGCGAGTTTCTTCTTAATTGGTGATGCCATTCAGGTTGTTTTCTATCTTATGCGGATGTCTTCTGCAGCTAATGAGGAAAAACACTGCAACATAGCAGCTCATTTGAAAAAAAAATGTCTATAGCAGCTGCTAGGACCACTATCTAGAATGATGTTATGACAAGCCCATCTGTTGCCATTTTGGATCCCAACCTTGTTCTTTATAGTTGATTGGACAAGACAGGTCTCGTGTCCAAGTAGCAGCTTGGTTCATTTACCTTGATATTAGTTTTGATGTAGGATCTTGTTGTGTCCCATGGAAATTCTTACTTACTGTCAACTTTAAATCTGAAGAATCATTTGCCCCATGTGCCTCAAGGGCCCCCAACTACTTGAAAACAATATGCATTTCCTTATGGTAATAAAGACCGTATGACTTATGCTCAGAAGAGCCATGGCACTCACAATTGTATTTATCATCAGGTTGGATATTATGTATTCTACATTTTCTCTAAGAAAATTAATTCTTAGTCTGGTTTATACTAAAGCAGAATGAAAGCAGTCCCTGCTGAATGTAAGTATCCGATGGCATCAGTCACTATCTCAATGTCGCTCTAGACCTAACCTCTTTTCTAGGATCTGTTGTAGGTTCTGTTCACCTTATGTAGAGAATGACTAACATATCCATTAGAAGGACCTCAATTTGCTGGGCTAGTTTTTATGGCTTTACTGCTGGTACATTTTGTAACATTAATACCTGCTGGTACATTTTGTACATTTATTCGGGTTTTTTTTGTTTTTGATTGTTTAACTAAACTCTTGATTTCTATCCTGAAAGCTCTAGCACTTTGGTACTTGTTTTGAATACCACATCTCCGTAATCCTGACTAATTTCACATGGCGGATTCTTCCATTAGATTTTTTTTCCCACATACATTGTTGTCATGTTACACTCATCTTGTTTTTGTAAAGCTTACTATGTGGCATGATCAGTAAATATGTAGATGCTTTCTTCCTCTTCTGGGCATTTGGGTACTAGAAACCGATCTATTGATGTGTAGGTGATACAGTTCTGTATTTGGTAAAATATATCTGATCTGGATGGAAAATCTTTTTTGCTGAAGTAATCTTGTAAGGAATTTTCTCTCTTTTTGCTCTTTTATGCATGGGATGTTAGCTCAGAGGTGCTTGTTTTATCAATTACTTGTAACTTGATATGTATTTGATGCTTAATTATTTACTGCAGAAAGACACAATTATAGAGATCTTCTATGAAAAGCACCTTGACCAGTTAATTGATGTGATAGCATCTTCTTGTCCTCCAAGAAACAGCCCTCAGACAATCAGACAATCATCTAACAGTGGTGGAAGAAACACGTCGCATGCTTCAACAAAACCTGAAATTTTATCAAACATTTGTGAGCTCCTGTGCTTTTGTGTGCATCACCATCCCTACAGAATAAGGTGAGATTTTATGCTCTTTGATTATTATTATTGCAATACTTATTGGTGATGCTGCTCAATAGTTATTTTGCAATCCTTTGTTTTAGGTGCAACTTTCTTATGAATAACACCATAGAGAAGGTCTTGTGTCTAACCAGAAGAAGAGAAAAGTTCCTGGTGGTGGCAGCTGTTCGTTTTATGCGGACTATTATCTCTCGCAATGTGAGTGATTTTCATTATTTAGAATTGACTATCATTGAGTGGACATATTCCTTTGTCATTTCATTTTTTTTTGTTTCCTTTGAATGATGGATAACATTAGTGCGCTATGTGGATTTGTATGTTAAATGTTATTTCAGGCTAAATGTCATGAAGGCATAAGTAAAGAAGAGTTCAGTTCTTTTTGGAACTTAGTATTGGCATTTTAAAAAAGTCAACTTTGCATATGAGGAATCTTCATTATAGTCTGTTTTCTGTTGAATGCTGATGCAGCTTTAGATCCAAGAATGTGATTGATGCAAATTAACATATGCAGAAGAATGTTGGGGAAATGTCTTATGTTACCCAAAATGAGTAATTGGGTATTCATCTTTTGTAATTATTTAATTAGTCCCAACTATTATTGTGACGGTGCATTAGAGCTAAAAACCCTTGAGCTGTATTTTTTACATTAAGTAAACATGAATAACCTACAGTAAATACTGATAGAAGAAGCAAAGTATTACAATAGCTATTTGGACTTATAACTAGACTTCGACACTAATTTGATGATTTGATCAGATACCAAAATTACATATTTAGGCCAGGTTTGTCCGAGGTTAAATTTTTTTTTTTTGAAGATTTACGAGATCTGAAGCTGTTGAAGTAATACCTTGTAGCTGAGCAGGCTGAGTGGGGAAGGAAAAAGAGGCAAGGAGGGTAGCAAATTATGTGAATAAGAAGAGATTCAAGAGGGTAGAAAGAGGTGCTAGGAGCAGTCAATTACACTTCGTACTGGAAGACGAGTAGAAGTTACTGGCAAGCATGTGCAGAATTGCTTTAAGATAACATAGATAGGCAATGGTTAGTCGGGAAATTAAGGCTGCATGGTATAGGACTGACTTTAAGATAACATAGATAGGAATTGGTTGGTCGGTAGATTAAAAGGCGCTAGGAGCAGACAATTACACTTTTTATAGGATGATAACTGAGGTTTTTGGCAAGTGTGTGCATGATTTACTTAAGATAGCAGTGGTGTTGTCGGGAAATAAAGGCTGCATGGTATAGAAAATGACAGATAAGCTGTGTTTCAGAAAACATTTTTATTTAGTTAAGACATGTATTATTACATATTTGGTGACAAAAAGATTCCGCTATCATTATTAAGCAGCACTGAAGGTTTTGCCAGAGATAATGGGGCCAGTGTTCTAATGGCGGTCGAGACGGCCGCCTAGACGGCACCTAGGCGCTAGACAGCCGCTCTCCGCACCGCTTTTGCTGTTGGCGGTGGAGTAGGCTGGTGGCTGCAGCATAGGCGGAGATGAGGTGGCGTAGGCGGAGCAATACCTGAGTAGATGTTTTGGCAAACCAATTTTGATATATGATTCACTTTTACAAGACTGAAATTTTATAATTTTTTGTTCTACAACTTAGTTATGAATAAAATACCCTTAAAATATGCATATTGTGAAAAAAAGTGGTAAAATAGTAAAAAAAAAAAGTCCAAAATGTATCAAGCGCCTAGGCGGTAGGCGGACTATTTCCGCCGCGCACCCGCCTACTACCGTTTAGAACCTTGAATGGGGCCACTACGGTTTATAAGTACACATGGATAAACAATATTGACGTCGCTTGCTGGCCAGGTCGTGTATAGGTCAGGCCGAAACATCAAAATATTTAGTCTTGACTGAACCAATCAGACCTGGCCCTTTATCACCCCTATATTATTGGTTCATGTAAAGATGATGACAAATCTAATACTACTACAACTTATTAGAAGATTTGGTTAAAACTAAATCCATGGCTTCTGTCGGAATTTTTTGGGATAGATCTCAGGCTTACAATCCAAAAGGTAGGTCTAGTTGCAATCCAAAAGATAAGTCTACCTACCTGCCAACTGACCACCTAGATTTTATGTCATGACCTTCTCATGCCATGGCTACCTTGGCTAGGAATTTGACACCAATTAGAGGGTTGACGTCGACCGCTGGTCATAAAACTCTCAATTCATGTTGAACTTTCTTATGCTCCATTGCTGGCCCTATTCTGATGGGAGAAGGCTTGCATGGAGATAATGATGATCTCAGGCTGGCAATGTTGAAAACTTTAGAATCAATTGATAGAGACCCCAAGGATATTTGAGAACTTAATACAAATTAGAATCCTTTTGTGATATTTTGCTAGAATGAGGTATTAAGTGCAAAATAACATCTACTTTAGAGCCATCCTTCCCCTGTGCTGAAGACATGATGATGGAATGTAGATAATAATCGGGCAAATGAAAGTTTGTTTTTGCATCAACAGGTCAGGAACGTGATATCTGTCAGTTTCTTTAGCATTTTTTTACAGTAATAAAAATGCTGTAAAATGGTTGTAATGACATCAGATTTCTTCACCGATTATTGAAAAATGTTTCTAGCTTTATATATATATATATATATATATATATATATATATAGGAGGGATCCGCATCATCTCCTATTATGCATCCCCAAGCATCTCCATGTTTACAATCGTTAGATCTTGTTTAAGTCATCTAATCTTAGCCATTGATTTGAACCATTCAAATCAATGGTTAAGATTAAATGACTTAAACAAGATCCAACTGTTTGATAACATGGGGATGCTTCGGGATGCAAAAAATCGGGGATGTGGATCCCTCCTCGTATATATATATATATATATATATATATATATATATATATATTATTGCCTAACTTATACTTTCTGTAGGAACCTGTTTGCTCATAGAAAGCCGATAAGGTCTTGTTTTTTATATTGTTGATAGTTTGCGATATATTATATTTGTTTATTTTCCAGCTAGATAAATCACAAACAAATCAATTACTGCAGTATACAAAGGCTGTATTTGATTTTCATTACTCCCAACTCGATAAGTGACTGGGTGTGCCCAATTTTATGTCTGTTCTTCTGCACACTGACTATGAAACTGGTTGACATTTTTCAGGACGAACATCTCCTTCGGCATGTTGTAAAAAACAATCTTTTGAAACCAATCATTGATGTTTTTGTCGAGAATGGTAACCGTTACAATATGCTACACTCGGGAATCTTAGACCTCTTGGAGTATATTCGCAGGGTACTCATTTTCTTCTGTTTCCATTATACGCAGGTTCAGAAGGAAAGTTGCTCACTCTACTCTATTTTGCAGGATAATCTCAAATCTTTGATCCTATACTTAGTTAATTGTTTCTGGGATCAGCTACTGAAGTTTGAGCATTTGGGTACTATTCAGGCTCTAAAAATCAAATATGAACAGGTGAAATCAATTACGAACTCTTTTATATGTAAAAGTTGGGCAATGTCTGATAAGAGAACTGTACAACTTTAATGAATGGGAGACTTGGTCAAAATGGTTACATTCTATAGTTTGATCTAATACTAGATAAATTCGTTGGATTATTTCATGACTAATCCATCTTCTTGACAGTTACCTGAAAATAGTGAAACGAAGAACATTGTCAATGTGACGGAATCTAGGAAAAGGATTGATGTACGGGGTCTTGAGAAAGAAGAAGAAGACTACTTTAATGAAGACAGGTGTGGTTATCCTCAGCCATGTAAGAATTTTTCAGATATTTAATTACTAATTTATGTTCTGTGCAGTGATGAAGAAGACTCTGCTTCTGCTCATTTGCCAGATTCACAGAATCATCGTGCATCCCCAAAGTTGCCAAATGGAAACGAAGTCACCTATTCACCTCTTAGGTACTCATATGCTATTTTAAGTCCATAAATAGTGTCTTCAAAACTTCTATGAACAGGTTAGGTTGCTATATATCTCACTTTAAACCAATGATACCAATACAAACGCGGAGCTCATGGATGGTGCTACGAAGGTGGTTGCTAAGACCAGTAGCCACCGGTCCATTCCTCGTATGTGATTTCTCTTGGTCATGAATTGTAAATCATGAATCAAGTAATGGTTCAAGCCAGATGCCTGAATATGAGCCAAATTGAGAAGGTTCCACAACTAAATTCCTGGTATTTAAGTTACCCCGTCGACTCAATTGAAGAGAAAAGGTTAGATTTAACTGAAGAAAACTGTCCTTATGTTCCCTCTGTGAGACAAAGCAGTCATGGGTTTGTTCAACCTCAGCCACCTAGTGAATGTGTTTGATACAAGGTTCAAAAGTATCGGAATCGGTATCGGACCATTCCTATGAGTATCGGGATCGGCGGTATCGGTAGTATCGGCGGTTTCAGATTGGAGTATCGGAAAGCAAATAATTATTAGTAAATTATTAACATTTTAGAAAATATATTTTATACATTTATGCATAATTTTAAGTATTTTCAGGGTTGTTTCTTAGTATTTTTGAAATTGAATGAAATAGTAGTCCTCCTTGTCGATTGATTTACATGCGATAGATAAGTTTTCCTCTTTTATATGCTTTTACATCTTTACTATGCTTTTACACCCTTACTACTTGGTCTTTTTTATTCAATTTTCTTTGTCGAATTGATCGGAAAAGAGACCTCTAATGTCGGTATCAGTCAGTATCGGATTGGGGACATGCCAAACTGTATCGGTATCGGCCGATACTGCAAACTATGGTTTGATATCATCTCTAGGTAGGTTAGTCTGACAACATATCTGCTAGTGTTGTATCTGGGTTTGTCTTGACCAGTTTCAAACCCCGACCATCTTATGTAAGAATTCTCTTAATTCTGGTGTTCATAAGTGCCTTCTGGTTGCAGTTGGCGATGACCAAATATTTCTGTTGTTAAAATCTTTGGCATTTTGTAGACCTGTTTCACGAGGGCTTGTGGACTATGAAGATGATGAAGATGACGAGGACTACAATCCACCATCTAAGAAGTCTGATCCATCAACCGGAGGCGACAAAGCATCAAATTCTTCTAGAAAGACTAAGCGTGTCTCATCTGTTAACAATGAGGAGCCTGAGGTGCTAAAGAAACAGAGGCTGGATCGGTGTTCAACTGATGGTAAGCTAGCTGTAGTTGCTGCATGTTCAACCTGCAGTAAGAGTGACGAGCCTAGCAAAGGAACTGCCGACCCTCCTTCCTCAGATACAAACAGTGGCCTAAAAGATGCAAACGTGGAGAAAGAAACAGAAGTTCGAGAAAGTTGCTCTGATTGTGTTTTCGAACACTATGGTTACCAGACAATTGGATGGAGACGATTCATCCACACCTATGAGCAATTCCTCACAGGAGATACCTGTTAATGGTACCAACATTGCTGGTTCGGAGCCCTATCCCGTGCGATGATGCAATTTATTGGATTTAGTTACTGTTCATAGTTCAAATCAGTTCTGGAAGAATCAATGGCACTTGCCGTTACGTGGCAGGAGAAAGAGGATTTGAATTATCCAGGTGCCAAGATCAGAAGCTTGTGTACTATCATGTCCTGTTCCAGCAATTGGCAAATTATGTGCTAATAACAGTTTTTGGCACTTGTTGGTCTGAATTGATTAATGGGGTTATCTGCAAGTTGCCATGTGATTGTGCTGCACATTAACATTGGTTTATTTGGCAAAAGCATTAATTCACCTTTGTTTGTGAGCTAGGCACAGCCGCAGCACCGAGTGGTCATTTTTCTTGTATTAAAATTTTGTTGCGTTGAAAGTCCAATTATACTTGTACCGGTTGGTGGGATTACATTTCCTTGCAAGTAGTAAAAGGTATGGAATATCTGGTCACGTTAAAAAGCATGTAATTTGATTATTTGCTACAGAAACCACCAATTTTCTTCTCACGCAAAAAGAAAAAAACTATTTACCTGCCCAGTATACGATTCCTTAAAAGAGTAAAGAATTCTAATAGCTGTATCCACTTGGAGTCGAGAATTCTAATTCTGCCTTTCTTTGGTATTGTTAAAATTTTGCTGCTGGGTAATTTATTGTTATGCCTCTGTTGCCTTTTTAGCGGGAGACAATTTTATCTTGCTAGCAATGTTATATATTTATTATGTAAAGTGTAAAAAAAAATTCCTTAGAATTTCATTTTTGCATTTAAAAATTCTGGTTTAATTTTTTTTTTCACATTTTTATTTTGGTTCAGGTTACACCTATTTTGAATTCTGTCGTTAACAGATGATAAAATACGTCTGAAATGAGAGGGGCAGGTGGCAGAGGGGGCGTGTAGGGAGCTGGGGGATGCCAACATCGCGAGGGGTGGGGGTGGGGGGTAGGACAAGGGGGTGCGGATGGTGGCCGTGCGGGGAGGAGGGGGTGGGTGGTCGCGAGGGGAGAAGGAGGGGGGCAGGAGGCCGCGTGGGGAGGAGGAGGGCTGAGGGCTGCCACTATCGCGGGGGGTGAGGGAAGGGAGGGTATTTTGGACATTTTATTTATTTATTTAAAACAGTCACGAACCGTAAAATCTGACGGTTTGTAGACGGCATGAGATATTTTGATCAAGTCATATATTGCGGTTGCTATCTAGTTTTATTTTGCTAACGAGACAAATTGGAGGAGAAATTTTTTGCACCTTGCCTTGTCACATATATATATATATATATATATATATATGAGGAGGGGTCCAAGGGTTGTGGCCTAGTGGTTACAACGGAGGGCTCCTATGGGAGAGACCACGGATAGAGCCAACCCTGGACGCTGGCTGGGTGGTTTTGTGTCACGGACGTACCAAGCCTACTTGGATGGGGTAGAGACTTCCTGTTGGGTGATTCGGATTGTAGATCCTTCTCCGTAGAAGGGGGGTTTCCTGTTGAGCACTCTGGGTTGTAGATTCTATTCCGTTCGGGTTGACTGAATGGCTCTGCTACGGATCTGAGTAGGTCAAGAATTGACATGAAAAATATAAAAAATAAGAGAGAGAGAGAGAGAGAGAGAGAGAGAGAGAGAGGGAGGGGGTGGGGGGGGGGGGGGGGGGGGTCCACTTCCGGTCATAATTTTTTGTCCAATATTTTATGATCATCCCATTTTGAAATGGGAGCCGTTTGATACTTTTATCTCATGGTAGAAGTCTTGGATGACAATTATGACGATTTTTCTAGGGCTAACTGTTTTTTTTAAAGAAAATTTTCTCATCTAAAATCTATCTATTTTAAGTATTCAATGCTAGAAAACATTGGTTTCTGATATGCAACTTGTTCTTCTTGGTGCTGCTGTCAGAAAGTTTACAAATTGACACTGAACTATCCACATTTCACATTATTGCAACCTAAAAAAAAAAAAAAATTTCATTTTCGGTTATTAACTACAACTCATGACGAACTATCATTTGATGGTTCTTTTCATTCAAGGCCCTTTATGGTTTTTTGTTGATAGGCTCTAGATTATACAGATGGTGTACTCACAAAACATGGAATTTCAGATTCAATTCATGGCGTTTGGATTTTTTTTGTCTTGCAATTAAGTCGCGTGAAAACATGTTAATATTTTTTCTGATTGCAGTTTATTTTGTACTCCTTGACAAGGTTTTTAAAGTTTCAAATTTAAGTCGCAGTCCATTTAAGCCATTTTGGCTTTGATTTAAATGGTGGAACAAAAACAGGCAAACAAGCACTTATTGCATCATTCAAAACTAGGATTATTTATATTAACTACTCCTAAATTTTGGACTTATTATACGAAATATTTTTATTTTTAAACTAATTATACTGACCATTCCTATGTTTTATGTTTATTACACGAGGTACCCCTACTTTAAGATAAAAATGTAAAGTTATAACACTAACTACCCTTATTTTTATTTTTATTTTTATTTTTATTTTTATTTTTATTTTTATTTTTATTTTTATTTTTATTTTTATTTTTATTTTTCTAAAGGGAGGGGTGGTCAGTGTAATCAGTTTAAAAGTAGAATTACTCCGTATAATAAGCCCAAAACTTATGGGTAGTTAGTGTAAATAATCAAAACTATGGATTCGTAGATCCCGTAACATTACATGCAACAAATAATATATTTACAACCAAGGTTCCGTTTGATAAGAATGATACGAAAGTTGAAGGAAAGAAAAAGAGTAAGAATTGATTTTCCTTCCATGTAGAAATTTTAGAAAAGTGAAAGAAAAAAAAATGAGATTGTATTTTTCTTCCATATGGAAAGAAAATATTATTATTTTTCTTTGTATTTGGTAAGAGAGATGAAAAATAGAAGAAAAAAAAAATACACTTCACTTTGTTTTGTATGTATGGAAGAAAATATGGAAGGAAAAAAAAGTAAAAAAATATATAGACTTTTACCAATTATATCAACTAAAAACAAATATTTACTATTTGACTTCATTGCATTTCCTATGTTAGGAGAGAAAAGTAACCCCACTTTTTTCCCTCAAACTTTTCACTCAATTTTGTATTCTTCCCCTCCAACTTTTCAGTCAATTTTGTATTTCTTCACTTGGGGGGATAGACTTTAGCAATTATATCCTCAACTAAAATTATTTATTTACCATTTGACTTCATTGAATAATTTTTAAATAATATAATTTTTATGGATATAACTATTGATTAGTATAAGCTATAAATTTTTCTTTTACTTTTTCTTCGATTATTTTTGGAGGAATTGAATTTCTTATGTGACGAGGGAAAAGTAGGAAAAAATAATCCCTTCATTTTTCTCCATTTTTTCTTCGAATATGAAACAAGAAAAAAAATGTATCATTCCCTTAAAAAAAAAATGGCTACCAAACAGACCCAAATGCTACAACCTACATGCCTTAGTTTTTTTGTTTTTTGTTTAGATGCCCAACATAATACTCGGGACTTTTTTAACGTTTCGTTACATGCCTTTAGGGCCTATTGCCCACCAACTCCCACCACAAATAAATAAATAAATAAAAAATGTCCCTGTGGCTCGATCCACTAATATTCTACCACTCAGTCAATGTCTTATATCTCTCCCCGATAACCACAAGGGTCATTCGAGTTCAATATATGCATCACTTGTATATGATATTTCTGTTTAAAAGCAACTAAACAGCTAATCCAAAAAAAATGCAACTGTATATATAATGAGCTCTACAATGTTGTATGCATCCACAAAAATATACCGTCCAACTTTGATGTGTCCAAATATATTTTGGCGTATGTCTGGATGCCTGCGTTAAACTTCGATACTGCAAGTATACGACAAGTGTCTATACAGACACGAATGCTTTGGTATTATTATATTTATAGAAAATTTTAAAAAAAATAGTGAAATATATTTAAATAACAAATAAAATAATAAGTTAAGCAAAATTTAAATAAGATAACATGTCGCTAGAAGCATCGGCGATATGAGTATATGACGACATAGAATGTAAATAATTTAAAAGTAGAAGTACTCCGTATAATAAACCCAAAACTTATGGGTAGTCGGTATAAATAATCAAAACTATGGATTCGTAGATCCCGTAACATTACATACAACAAATAATATATTTACAACCAAGGTTCTGTTAGATAAGAATGATATGAAAGTTGAAGAAAGAAAAAGAGTAATAATTTATTTTCCTTCCATGTAGAAATTTTAGAAAAGTGGAAGAAAGAAAAAAGATGAGATTGTATTTTTCTTCCATATGGAAAGAAAATATTTTTTTTTTCTTTGTATTTGGTAAGAGAGATGAAAAATAGAAAAAAAAAAATACACTTTACTTTGTTTTGTATGTATGGAAGAAAATATGGAAGGAAAAAAAGTAAAAAAATATATAGACTTTTACCAATTATATCAACTAAAAACAAATATTTACTATTTGACTTCATTGCATTTCCTATGTTAGGAGAGAAAAATAACCCAACTTTTTCCCCTCAAACTTTTCACTCAATTTTGTATTCTTCCCCTCCAACTTTTCAGTCAAATTTGTATTCCTTCACTTGGGGGGATAGGCTTTAGCAATTATATCCTCAACTAAAATTATTTATTTATCATTTGACTTCATTGAATAATTTTTAAATAATATAATTTCTATGGGTATAACTATTAATTAATATAAGCTATAAATTTTTCTTTTACTTTTTCTTCGATTATTTTTGGAGTAATTGAATTTCTTATGTGACGAGGGAAAAATAGGAAAAAATAATCCCTCCACTTTTCTCCATTTTTTCTTCGAATATGAAACAAGAAAAAAATGTATCATTCCCTCAAAAAAAATGTCTACCAAACAGACCCAAATGCTACAACCTACATGCCTTAGTTGTTGTTTTTTTTTTAGATGCCCAGCATAATACTCGGGACTTTTTTAACGTTCCGTTGCATGCCTTTAGGGCCCATTGCCCACCAACTCCCACCACAAATAAATAGAAAAATAATTTTCCTACGGCTAGATCCACTGATCTTCCACCACCCAGTCAATGTCTTATATCTCTCTCCGATAACCACAAAGGGTCATTCGAGTTCAATACATGCATCACTTGTAATTGATATTTCTGTTTAAAAGCAATTAAACGGCTAATCAAACAAAAAAAAAATGCAACTGTATATATAATGAGCTCTACAATGTTGTATGCATCCACAAAAATATACCGTCCAACTTTGATGTGTCCAAATATATTTTGGCGTATCTGTCTGGATGCCTGCATTAAACTTCGATACTGCAAGTATACAACAAGTGTCTATACAGACACGAATGCTTTGGTATTATTATATTTATAGAAAATTTTGAAAAAAATAGTGAAATATATTTAAATGACAAATAAAATAATATGTTAAGCAAAATTTAAATAAGATAACATGTCGCTAGAAGCATTGGCGATATGAGTATATGAGACATGAATGTAATTTTTTTTTTTTTTCGAAAAGAGAACACGAATGCTTGTAAAAAAAAATCGTCACTATTACCCAATTTCGTCACTAAAACTAAAAAGAGTCGTTATTGCTAAGCACTCATGTTATTGGTCATTAAAGCCTAATTTCGTTACTAAAATTCGTTCCAAAATTTCTATTTCGTCACTAAATTTCTCTTTACTCACTAAAAGTCCAAGTTTCGTCACTAAAAATCAATTCCGGTAAGTAAAAAAAAAAAAAAAGTTTTTTTTTTCCTGGTTTCATATAGTAATTAGTATAATATTTTGTCATCACCTAGCTTCTTTAAGAATTAGATTAGCATAGATGTTTTGGTAAATCCTTTTGACCAATGGAGGTTCTTGGTTCATTCGTTAAGTGAGTTAGCTGTATTAAACATGCAATGTTTCTACACGAGCTGAGGGGAAACCGCGGCTCAAACCGCGCGCCATGTATCTCTCTCCCATTGGTCGGAATTTGATGGATGACGTAAGCAGATAAGTTGGCATATGCGGATTTGAGTTCGACCAATAGAAAGAGAGGGGACACGTGGCCCGTAGGCCTTAGTCGGGCTCCATGTTCTCTGTGACAGAAGTGCTTCCAGCCTGGCCATTGGACATACGAATGCAAGAACGAGAGTGTACATCAATCTCATGTCCCTCAAGAACCCAACAGCTCAAGAATCCAAAGCTCAAGATGACACTCTCAGTACGTACTGTCCTATGAATTGGACAATTCTGCTGGTGAGAGAGATTTAAGTTTTGTGTTAATTATCGAAATGGTACATGAGAATGTAGTATTTGTTGATGATCGAACTACTTTTTTGATTGAAATGGTGTATAAATTTTGTATTTTGGTTCAATTAGTGCCTGAAGTAAATTTCGTTGATATTTTTGGATGAAAATCGATAAAAGTGGACATATGATGGTCACGTGTCCTATTTTTAATAGTTCATTTGTCAAGTTTTTGGTTTAGACTATCATTTAAAAGAAGAATATTAGTGTTCGAAAAAAAATTGTTTGAAAAAAAATATTTAAAAATAGTAGTCTAAAACCTAAAAATTGACAAAATAACCATTAAAAATAGGACACGTGACCATCACATATCCATTTTTATCGATTTTTATCCAAAAATACTGACAAAATTTACTTCAAGCATTAATTGAATCAAAATGTAAAACTCATGCACCATTTCGAAAAAGAAAAAAAAATACGATTACCAAAATGATAAACACTACATCCGCATGTACCATTTCGACAATTAACTTTTAAGTTTAACACTTGCAAATAGTTTTACCTTCGTGATCGAATGCGTGGTCTTTGTCATGAATGTACTGAATGGTTTCTTCATATGAACAATTAGCGCAATTCATTATATTTCTTTATAGCTTGTCAAACCCGAGCAAGTGGATCAAGGTTCGTGTTATTGATACAGCAAAATCCTCTTGAGATGTTACAATTTTGACAGTCTTTTGCACTGAGACATGACCGATCCTGGGATAAGTCGAACAAGTCATCAGACTTGGACAATCCTCATATTTAGGACAATCCTTCAGACCCCTAAGTCCCCCACCTCTTGGCTAATAGAACCTCCGTGATCAATTTCTCTTTGTCAGTTGAACTAGCAATCCACCATGTTCATATTTTGAGTTTTCACTGGAAAGACCTTGAGTAGCTCAATGAGAGGAACTTGAAATTCGAGTTCTACGACGTTGTCAGAACCGGAGACTTCAACGCCGCCGTCAACCACACTCACCATCATTTTTTTGATATCTTCTTTTGGAGTCAAGGACAAAACACAACCAAATTTAGCTTCGGTTAGAACAACCCAATCTCCTGAGTCAGCCCTGCACAAAGAGAACTGTCATCTGTTTAGGACTGTTTGACAGTCTTTTCTATACAAAAGACGGCCAAAATTTATAATGCTTGATCAAAATTTGCGGTGCCAAATAACACGGACTTATATATATATATATATATATATATATATATATTATATATTTACCTTTCACTAGAAATATAGATCAGCAGGCTGGTTTGCTTTATTCACATTGTGAGAGCATATCAACTTTGTTCTAAAGGTTCTCATGCTCCTCCCTTCCTAGCTAAAAGTCATCAAAGATCAGCAGCAGAGAAAAGGAGCCATCCAACTGTTCTGTACTAGCAATACAAGGCTGCTTCAGCACTAGCCATGAGCAACATCAAATTTTGCTGAGTGCTCAGTAGGCAGTAGTACATTTTATGTCACCTTGAAAGTTTCTACTACTTTATTCATTTCTCTGTTTTTTTTTTGTTTTTTTTTCATCCAAGACCTTTCCAACATCTCTTAATTAACTATCGAGATTTCGAGATTCCTCCAAAAATCGAATCCTGCCCACCTCCACCTCCTATGTCCCAAGCCTTTTACCACTAAACTACTATCTAAGGACTATTCATTTCTCTTGTCTGCTACCACAGCAACAATATATTGTATCCAAAGGAAGACCAGGAGCAAAAGGTCCCTTCTATGTGCCTGCACAACATGGTCATCATGTCTCTGCTCATCCCTCTTTTTTTTTTCTTTTGCTCTATTCTTGTATATCTATGTGATTAGTGTTGCTGTTATATTTTGCTTGGTCTTTAATTAGCCTAAGTAATAAATGATTTCACGTATGCATTTTCGGTGCACATAATTCTTTCCACGATGCTACGTGGCCCGCAGTTTTGCTCTGCGGTCCATGTGGCGTATTTTTATTGGTAGATCACAGATGCACAAGTCCACGCAAATAGCGGAAAGAGGACTAATAGAATTTGGACACATGGCCTGCAGTCACGTCCTGCGGTCAGAGACCGCGGACCAAATATCATTTTCGTATTTCTTTTATCTATGACTTGAAGGAGTCTAGTCAGTTCAGGAAAATCGATTTTCTTCTTCAGTTTGGTTTACTCCCTCAATTACATTGAAATTAACCTGGCTCTGATATCAATTTGTCACGTCCTGATTCTGAAGAATAGAAAGTAGCCACGGACGTGATACCGTACAAGTCCAGATTGTACTTGTAAAAGGCAAGAAGATAGACAAGTCATGATATTTCTCAGAAACAACGACGTAGCAGCGGAAACAAACAGACAAATTGAAGTCACGATAGAATAGATTGAATAGCTCTTTATTGATAATAATATTTGAGTACATGGCTTACAACAGATTACAAAGCTTCTCAATTACAACTGATACTTGACCATTTGGCTTACATTGATATTTGTCGTCTTGGCTTACAACATCACTGGTACAACTGAATTACAATGTTTCATATATCATGTCCTTTATAACAGAAGACACATCCTTTGAAAGAAAAGTTTTTGCAAAATATGCAAGACGATCTTCAAGTTGTGTATTGGGTCGGACCGGCCCGCCCGCGGCCCGGTTTGACCGATTTTGATCGGGTTCGGGACGATCTCGGTCCAACCTGGTGGAGAGAGCGGGTCGGACCGGCCCGATCGAATTGGCATCCGACCCAGCCCGGAACCGTGATCTGGTCCGCGGTGGACCGGGCTGAACCGGTGTGAGTCCGTGCCGGTTCACGGTCGGGCTGGGCCGGTCCTTTTTTTAATTTTTTTTACATGTTTTTATATATAATTTATATGATATAACTTATATGTTAATAAATTCAAGTTAAAATTTATAGGTTTTTTGTTACTAAGTTAATTTTGTATAATTTAAAATTTATAAGTTATTTGTTATAAAGGATTTTTTTTATTTATGTACAAATTTATAAAAATATTAAGTAAGAAAATTTTATTTGATTTCTTTATATCAATATTTATATAACTTTAAATATAAGTTCAAATCTAAATATTTAGAAGTTGAAATTATTTTTCGAATTTTTTTTAATAACTTATAAAAATTGTATAATTTTTTTTTAATTTAAATAAAAATTTATAACTTAAAATTTAAAGAAGTTTTTTATATAGAAATAAATAAGTTAAATGTAAACAACTAAGAACATTAAGTAAGAAAAAGCTGAATTTTTTTATTAATGATAATAAAATTATAAATGTATTATAACATTAAATAACAAAAAAATAGAAACTTGTAAATGATATTTTATTTGTATAAATCTTGTAAAAAAAGTACAAATATTTTATAAAAAAAATTGTCGGCCGTCTTTCGTTAAAGTTTATTGCTCAGCTCCTCTTTCAGTAGCGTCATCCATACTAAGAGATTGAAAGTCTAGCTCTGAGATATCGACACTTTCATCTCTTGAGTTTTGAGTTCTTTTTTCAACACAGGTTCAAGCATGAACGCAGACACAAGCTTCCAAAATATTTTTTTATTCTCTTCATAAAAAAGAGGAGGTAGAACCAATAAAGATTTCTTTTTCGATTCATAATGACTGACTTTTTCAATCTTTCGACCTTGGTTCTTAGGAGCAAGTCAGAAAGATTGAGAAATATAACCATCTGATTTGATTCATTCTCAATAGCCATGAGATGATCATCTTAGGGTGATCCTTTTGTCAACGGATGCTCCTATTACACTCGTATAGTGTGTATTAGGAATATGAAAGACAATATTTTCTTTTCTGGTTGATATAGTCAAAGGGATTGGTGTTGTGGCATCAACATATTTCTCTTCTTGCTGAGCATCCTTGAACGTGCACTAAAATAAGATTCTGATGCTACCGTGGACACCGGGACCGTTAGAATATCACGTGCTATAGAAGAAAGTACATGATAATTTTTTCAGAAAATTTACTGTAGCAAAATTAATTTATATTAAATTCACGCAGACGAAACAAGTTTGGATAATTTTGAAATAGAGACATAGTCCGCTACAGTAAATTTTTTTCGTGTCTCTTCCACCATTCTAAAATTGAATAATAAGATGAAGAGTCATCTTCATCTTTTTCATAAGAATTTAAATATAAGAACAATTCTTGAGTGGGTTGGAAAGTTTTTTTTTCGTTTCTTTCTTTGCAGTACACTTTTAGCATATGATAATTTAGACATAAAATCAGAGCTACTACCTTGAACGGTTGTATCGGATCGGGTGGATACAACTCTTTATTCATATAAAGCAATTAAACTATCTAAAATATCCTTAATTTCTATTTTCAAGCTACCTACGTCAATTATCATATTATCTTCAAATTCGTCTAATAAAATAAATACACCATCTAATTTAATCTTGGGATCAAAAATCGAAGCCAAACAATATAGAAACGATATATTAATCCAATATTTTTAAATTTGGCTTCCATTTTGGAAACCACATAATCAAAACCAGAAATATTTCTATATCTAGAAAATAAATTAGATATGTTAAAAATTTATGTTGAAGCTAAAGGAGAAGTTGGATAATAAACTCAAGATAGAATGGTTCTAGCATTGTAAAATAATTCTAAAAATTTAAAAATAGAAGTAGCAATTAACCAATCATTCTCAGTTACTTGATAATCAAAATTAGAATTAACATTACAATAATGTATAATAACATCTTTAAACTTCATGGAAGATTTCAACTTTAAATAAGTAGAATTCCAACTATGTGGTGCATCATTAACAAATCGCCTAAAAGTAATACCATATTGTGTACATAAAATTTTAAAAGTTTGTTGTCTACTTGCAGAAGTGTTCAAACTCTGTAAACATAATCTAACATTTTCTAAATTTAGTTGAAAAGGATCCGGACTGAAATCTTTGGATCGAATCAAGACATTCTTGTACAATCAAATTAATAATATGACAAGAACGTCTAACATGAAAAAGTCTACATTCTAACATAGGCATAAATTGTGTTTTAAAAACATTAATAGAGAAGTGTTATTACTAGCATTATAAAAAAAAATCGAAAATATTTTATTGTGATATCATATTCACGCACAAATTGTATTATAGCACCACCGATTACAGCGTCGGCATGAGAAAATTCTAAAGGACCCCAAATACCCTTAAAAAATTGTTATAATGGGTATTTTGGTCATTTCTAGAAAAATGATCGAAATATCCCTAAAACGGTAAAAAATCTTCCACTAAAATGGAAGTATTTTGGTAAAAATACCCTCCAACGGATATATTCCAAAAAAAGAAAAAAAAATCTGGCCGAATCGGGGAGGTCCGAGACGGGCTGACCGGGCCAGTCCGAATTGGATCCGGTGCGAACTGGACTGCCAACGGACCGGACTAACGGGTCGGATCCCCCGATTCAGCCCGGACCCGGAGGGGGGGAAGAGTGGGCTGGACCGGGTCCGGACCACCTGTCCTTTACAACACCCTGAGACAAGGCCGGTCCTGGCCCAGGACAGCCAGGACGACCACCCATGACCCCATGGGCCAGGAGGGCCCAATTTTTTTTTTAATTATATAAATAATTTTATACCGAAAATTGAGCTAGTATTTACCATGGGCTTTTTTTTTTTTAATTACAAATCAATTGTAGTATAGTGGTTATTACATTAGACTTGCACACAAGAGGTTCCTAGTTTAAATCTTGGTGGAGGCATTTTTTTAACTTTAATTTTTTTTTACATTATGTATGGGATCTCATTTTAAAAGTTTGTCCCGGACCCCATGAGCTCAGGACCGACCTTGCCTTGGGACGATCTCTAAGTCGGTCAGCAAATGTTTTAACTTTAATTTTAATTTTAATTTTAATTTTTTATATTATGTATGGGATCTTATTTCAAAAGTTTATCCCAGACCCATGAGCTCAGGGCCGGGCCTTGCCTTGAGACGATCTCTAAGTCGGTCAGCAAATGTTTTCTGCTGAGAGTGTGAGAGATGCTAGATGTGAATTCTGAACACCTTCACATGATATACGTCTCTAATCATGATCCAAATTAAACTAAAAATGTTGTGGTTCACTATAGGTATGTTATGATAGAGTCTGGCAGGATATATTTGTATTTACCAGTACAACCGACTATGCTTTATGTGAGTTCTCGATGAACCTGAAAATTAGAGAATTTAACTCTGTCAAGTGTCTGTAGGTAATCCTTGCGAGGAATTTCATTCACTTGAAACTAATGCACTTATGACCAAGCAATGATGAAACAGTATCAAAATAGGATTTATTGACATAATAAATACGTTAAGATTCTTTTACTGTAATTTTTTTCAAAAATATTATTTGTCACTAAATTTTTTTAGGTGATGTTATCTCTCATTATGTTACAGATAATATACCAGATGACATGACAAATTTTAATATTAACATTAAAATTAAAATTAAAACTAAAATTAAAATTAAAATTAATATTAATATTAACATTAACATTAACATTAATATTAAATATAACATTAAAATTAAAATCAACATTAATATTAACATTAGAAATTTTGTGTTAAAAAACTGTTATGTCATATGCCACATAATGGGAGATGGTATCATCCAAATTTTTTAGGAGACATAGTAAAATTGAAAAAGAAAAAGAAAATTCTCATGGCAATTAAGGCATATGATTCTAGGATAAAAAGTAGAGTCAGGTGACTTGCTATGAAAAATTTGTAAAACATCTAAATTTGTTTAGGCTGTGGAACACTGTTCATATAAGCATGCAAATGCATAAGCAATCCATTAAAACAGAAATACGTAAGTATGTAAATCTAAACATTTCCATCTGATACAACCTTAAAGCAATAGCATTTTTGTGCTTCTTGTATATGATTTATTTAATATCCTTATTGAGGTAGAAACGATCAAGGGAGAATGGATTATATATATATATATATATATATATATATATATAGTCAATTACCTCGAGTTCGAGGGATTGAAGTGGGAGGCATCCATCCTATCTGCTTGTGTTCGATCCGAGGGGGAAGCGTATTATTTCCTCTATATAATTAAATGGTGGGAGTGGGGACAATGGACCCCATGGGTGATAAGTAGAGTGGACACTCTTGGGCCACGGTGTTGTGGGCCTATGGACTGGGTGGATCAAGACTTCGGACAACGACGATTTGTAAGTCTTTCAAGGTCGAATGAGAGCTTATGGGCCGAGTTGTGAGTCTTGCGAGATTGAGTTGTGGGCCATTCGGTGTCCAATAATTGTACCATTTGTGAGAGAGAGAGAGAGAGAGAGAGAGTAACTCTCCCTTTTCTCAGAATCAATATTAAAGTGTTTGTTTTCAAATACACTTTTCCTAAAAACAATCTAGATTATTATTTAAAATAAAACAATTATTATAAAAAAGAAATGACATATTCGTAATATATTAGAATTTTTAGATATTTTTACAACTCATAACTATCTTGTAACAAACTCCGAACCACCCTCAACTAATTCCTAACTAACTTAAAATTATTTTTCCAACTATCTCAATCTAGAACCTTCTCTAAAAACCTATAAATATCCAAACTTTTCCATATAATAAATCATAAACTTCCAAATCCGGTTGGAAGGACATATAAAAAATAATAATAATAAAAAATAAACTTCCAAACCCAAACTCTCACTTTTCAGCCCTTGGGCTTGGCCCAGCCTTGTGGTTCAAAACTACAGAGAGAACATACTCTCTTTGCCTTTCCCGCGTTCAAGAATCGGTGGAGTTCGTACCCGCTCGAGAGCTCGAGCTTCTGGCCATGGTGATGGCGGAAGCTTTGCTCTGATCATGAGCACGCGGAGGATCCCGAAGACGTTCTCGGTAGCGCTCCGCCGATCTACTTCCTGGCGGTGAGCAGCGGATCGGCATCGATCGATGAGTCCGACACCTCTTCCTCCATTCGCTCTGTTCTTGATCGTCTCTACTAAGTTTTGGCAGATCAATTAGTTGATCATTGATCTCGAATAGGATCAGTACTAACTCTTAACTGATCATTCTGTTCTCTGTTTTCAGCAAGAGTTCAAGTCTCCAATCCTTGGCAAGGTGTCGATAACGAACTGAAACGATCGAACTGTTGATATAAATTCGAAATTGATCGGTAAGATTATCATTAACTTCCTCCTCCCTTGATCAATTCCGTTCTTAAAATTCGTTTTGATCCATTGCTGTAGAAGACCGGCTCTGTGGATCGATGCCGAGTTTGATTATCGATCGACTCGACAGTAAGCTCAAGATCGGTCAGTATGATGTTTAAATCTTTTCCCTTGGTTTTAATCATTTCTCTTAAGTTTTGATTATCCGAAATCGTGGAGGAACTTCAAAATTGATTTCTGTTCTTCTGCACACCATGTGTTTGATCGTTTGTCGCAGTGGAGTTTTCTAAATTCGAATCGGACACAAATTTCATCTTCTAGCTGTTCGTATACGTGACCGGACTCAGACACTATTTCAGGGATACTTGAACATTTTTCCTCTCTTCTTGATCAAATAACTAGCTGAGAAACCGTTGTGATTCAAAGTGGAATTCAATTGGGACACAATGAACTGGTCGACTACCGTTCTCATGTCCAAAACCAGACACAGAAAGGATGACACTTGTGTGTCTGGGACGATTCATGGTGTCGAGAATGGACACTGTGATTCGTGATCAAGAACTGACATGCAGGGCCGGCCCTGGCCCAGGCCGGACAGGGCGACCGCCCAGGGCCCCATGGGCTAGGAGGGCCCAATTTTTTTTTTTTGTTTAATATATAAATAATTTTGTACCGAAAATAGAACTAGTATTTATCAAGGGCCCTTTTTTATCACAAAGTAATTGTAGTGTAGTGGTTATTACATTAGACTTGCACACAACAGGTTCCGAGTTTAAATCTTGGTGGAGACATATTTTTTATTTTACTTTTTTTTTTTTTTTACATTATGTATGGGGTCTTATTTTGAAAGTTCGTCCCGGGCCCCCATGAGCTCAGGGCCGGCGCTGCTGACATGGAGGAATAGTAATTTATGACTTAGGCCCTTGTGTGTCAGTCCAGAATGTGGACACATAAATGGTTCAGTAACATTTGAATAAAGAAACTGTAGGTGACCGTTAGGTTTTAGGATTAATTTGAAATTTATGAGACCAGGTTGTGGATTGAATGGATCCAATTCAAGGTGTGTATTGGGCCGGTTCAGGCCGGCCCCAGTCAACCGAATTTGATCGGGTTCGGTTCAGATCGGACTCAACCCGAGAGGAGAGGCGGGCCAGTCCGGTCGGAAAAAATTTCGACCCAGTCCGGGCCCATGACCCAGTCAGGGTAGGACCGGGCTCAACCCGAGAGGAGAGGCGGGCCAGCCCGGTCGAAAAAAATTTCGACCCAGTCCGGACCCATGACCCGGTCAAGGTAGGACCGAGCCGAACCGGTCTGGGTCCGGACCGGTTCACGGGCGGGCCGGGCCGGTCCGATTTTTTATTTTGGTTTATATATATATATTTTATATATAATCTATATGATATAAGTTATATGTTAATAAATTCAAGTTAAAATTTATAGGATTTTTGTTAATAAGTTATTTTTGTATAATTTGAAATTTATAAGTTATTTGTTAGAATTTTTTTTTATATAACTTTAAGTATAAATTTATTTAAAATTTATAAGTTATATGTTAAGTATAATTTGAAATTTAAGTTATATGTTTAGTATAATTTGTAATTTACAAATTTATTTGTTAGAAAATTTATTTAATTTCTTTATATCAATATTTATATAACTTTGAGTATAAATTAAAATCTAAATATTTATAAGTTGAATAATTTTTATTTTTATTTTGAATAATTTATAAAAAAAATGTATAAATCTATTTTTTTGAATTTAAATATAAATTTATAACTTGAAATTTGAAAAAGTTATTTATATAGACATAAAGAAGTTAAATGTAAACAACTAACAACATTAAGTAAGAAAAAACTGAATTTTTTTTTATTAATGGCAATAAAATTATAAATGTATTATAACATTAAGTAACAAAAAATAGAAACTTGTAAATGATATTTTATTTGTAAAACTATGTACAAGTCTTTTAAAAAAATTTCGTCGTCCGTCTTTCGTTGAAGTTTATTGCTCAGCTCATCCTTCAGTAGCGTCATCTATAGTAAGAGATTGAAAGTCCAGCTCTGCGATATCGACACTTTCATCTCTTGAGTCTTGAGTTCTTTGTTCAGCACGGGTCCAATCATGAACGCAGACACAAGCTTACCAAATACCTGGCAGCAACCGACTCATCTTCGTGCTTAGCATCCTTGAACCTGCACTAAAATAAGATTCCGGTGCTACCGTGGATACCGAGACCATTAAAATATCGCGTGCTATAGAAGAAAGTACATGGTACATTTTTTCGTGTCTCTTCCACCATTCTAAAATTTAATAATATGATGAAAAATCATCTTCATATTCTTCATAAGAATTTAGATATAAGGACAATTCTTGCATAGATTGGGAAGATTTTTTTTTTCTTCCTTTGTAGTACACCTTTAGCATATGATAATTTAGACATAAAATTAGAGCTACTACCTTGAACGGTTGTACCGGGTCGGGTGGATACACCTCTTTCTTCATATAAAGCAATTAAACTATCTAAAACATCCTTAATTTTTACTTTCAAACTACCTATGTCAACTCTCATATTATTTTCAAAATCGTCTAATAAAATATATACACTATCTAATTTAATCTTAGGATAAAAAATCGAAGCCAAACAATATAAAAGAGGTATATCACCCCAATATTTTTTAAATTTGGCTTCCATTTTGGCAACAACATAATCAAAACCATGAACATTTCTATATTCACAAAATAAATGAGACATGTTAAGAATTTCTGTTAAAGCTAAAGGAGAAGTTGGGTAATAAACTCCAGATAGAATACATATAGCATTGTAAAATAATTCTAAAAATTTAAAAATAGAAGTAACAATTAACCAATCATTCTCAGTTACTTGATAATCAAAAGTAGGATTAGCATTACAATAATGTGTAATAACATCTTTAAACTTAATGGAAGGTTGCAACATTAAATAAGTAAAATTACATCTATGTGGTGCATCTTTAACAAATCGCCTAAAAGTAATACCATATTGTGTACATAAAATTTTAAAAGCTTGTTGTCTACTTGCAGAAGAGTTCAAACTATGTAAAAATGATCTAATATTTTCTAAATTTAGTTGAAAAATTCAAGACATTCTTGTACAATCAAATTAATAATATGACAAACACATCTAACATGAAAAAGTCTACGTTCTAACATAGGCGTAAATTGTGTTTTTAAAACACTAATAGAAGAAGTGTTGTTACTAGCATTATAAAAAAAATCAAAAATATTTTATTGTGAATATCATATTCACGCACATATTGCATTATAGCGCCACCGATTACAACGTCAGTATGTGAAAATTCTAAAAGCTTTAGACAAATGATGTGTTTTTGCAACATCCATCTTAGATCTATATAATGTGTCGTGATACAAATATAAACATAATTTTGCTTAGTAGTCCATATATCAGAAGTTAAAGTAAATTTACTAACATGCATAAAATTTTCTTTCAAAGCAGCCTTATCTTTTTGAAAAAAATTCAGAGTCTCTGCCCTGGCAGTAGATCTAGAAACTTTAGTAAAACAAGGATTAAGGGCATTACTTGCATATTTATAATAGAAATTACTCTCACCAAATGTAAATTGTTGTTCCTCACAAATCATAAATTTTGCTAACTCATCTTGTTACGAGCATCAGAATAAGTAAAGTTACCTAAAAAAGATCCTTGACCACCGGTACTTAGCTGTGTTTGTGTAGCCTGCAGTGTCTTTGCCATAGCAAAATTAATTACTTATCTACCAAAAGAGAGAGAGAGAGAGAGAGAGAGAGAGAGAGAGAGAGAGAGAGCAAAGAAAAATCTCAAATCAGGAAAAAATTCTATTCTGTAATATTAAAGTTACTTGTAACGTTTGCTAGAAGCCTCCAAAAGAAATCGCAAGAAAATGTGTTGAGAGGGAAGAAGTTGGACTCCAGTAATTGCTTTGCTTCTAAACTTTGTAATTGCCTTGCTTCTAAACTTTGTAAGAGAGGAAATAAATTTTGTAGAAGGGAAGAAATTGTGTTGTGTTTATTTTTCATGAATTATGGAGTATATATAGAATTTTTTGGGGGCTAAATGAACTCAAATGCCCCAAAAAAGAGTTGTTATAATGGATATTTTGGTCATTTTTATTAAAATGACTAAAATAATCCTAAAACGGGTAAAACAACTGCCACTAAAACGGGAATATTTTGGTCAAAATATCCCTAACGGCTATTTTATATATAAAAAAAATACCGAACCGGGCATGAACCGGGTTGGTCCGGGCCGGTCCGACCGGACCGTCCGAATTTGGCTCAGCCCGAACGGAGGATTGACCGGGCCGGGCTTGCGGGTCGGATCTTCCAACCCAGTCCGGATCCGTGGGAGGAATAGGCCTGAGCAGACCGGTCCATTGACCGGGTCCGGGCCGACCCGGACCGGATTTGACCGGTCCGGACCCGTGGCGGATTCCGGGTCGGTCCGCACTTTAACACACCTTGAGATCCAATAAACCATTGGGTTTGGGTCAGTAATTGGTCTCAAGCCAGTGGGCTAAGTCCAAAGTGATACGGTGGGTTGGACAAAAGCTTTGTAGCTAGTTTAGAGATTCAATTTAGCAATAGTTAATAAAAAGAGTGTCTAATTATTATTAAGAATTAATACCTAGTTAATTGAAATTAGTGGAAATCAAGATAGAATTAATTAGTTATTAGAACCTTTAGAATATTCTAGAAGACTATTTAAGATTGGAGACTAACAATTGGAATGGTTACTTCTAGGACTTAACGGCAGCCTCACCATTGGATAAGGCAAATACTTTCTTTACTTATGTTTTTCAATACTTAATAGATGCAAGTTTCTTATTTTCTAGTCTGATTACGTATTATATATTGTGATACAACTCTGATACGATGAGATCCATGTACTTGACTTTGCATCCATGATATGTATCTAATTCTGATTTCTGAACCATTGGAAGGAAAAATATTAAGTATATATGTGGCTAAATCTTTGTTTTACGAATCATAGTTCGACATACACTGCACGTATGTTCGAATCTGACCAAGTCTAAATCTAAATCTTAGTCGGCCACATAACGAAAATGACATTTCAATTGACGTATGAATTATAGTGATTACTATTGTTTCATAGTCTGATTCTCATGGTTTATAGTGTTGTATGTTGCATCTCATTTCATCATTCAGTTGCACTGTCTGGTTTATTTTTTACTTTTTTTTACTACTTTATTTTGTATGGTGCGATATTTGTTTGGATGTATTTCGTTTTTATCCTGACTGGATATTGACATATTAGGTCAGGACATGAGGATGACATTGGATTGGGACGACGATTCTTGGAGGACTTAGCGTAGGATATTTTGATGTTGTGTATTAGTTTGATGGCTTATCGGATTCGTTTTCGGAGTCCGAATTTGTACATTGTACCAAAACTACACTAGTGGTGATAGTGTGCGTGTGTGAGTTTTATTCTTGTTTTTTTTTGCAGTGATGTGATTGAACAAATGGATATTTGAAATCAGTTGATCATAATTTGAGGTCTAAAACAGATCATTACTATTAATACTACGGCGTAGGTTAGGTCCACTCACAATTCGTATTCGATATCGTGGACGCGGAACTTGAGAGAGAGAGAGAGAGCGCGAGCGAGCGCGCGACCTAACAATTAATAATTTGTTCAATTCTTGGAATTCCAGTGCTTTATGTTTCCATGAAGTGATTTGGAAGGAAAATTGCATTTGCACAACTTGGTTAAACTGCGGTAACCATTACATTTAGTGAACGGTAACATGGATTGCTATGTAAAAGCTATTTGTTTGTCAAGAATAATCGCACTGAGATCAAAGTTTAGTTTGGCCTTTGTGTAATCTAGAATCTAGAAATTAGGATGGCCTTACTAATGATGCTCTAAATCAGCTCTTTGTGACTAGTTTGTGTCGATGATTCAATTTCAGTTCAGTACAAAAATTATGATATTAGTTTCAGTAGAGCTGACTTAAAACATCATTAGTAAAATATATCCCAATTTTTAGATTATATATATATATATATATATATATATATATATATATATATATATATATCGAACTCGAGTGGTCGAGGTGGGAGGCATTTATCCTATCTGTTCGTGTTCGGGCCGAAATAAGAGCGTATTATTCTCTCGATATAATTAAATGGTGAAAGTGGAAACAGTGGACCCCATGGGTGACAAATAGAGCGGGCTCTCTTGGACCAGGGTGGTGTGGGCCTACGAGATGGAGGCCGAGTTGTGGATTATTTGGTGGTCAATATATATATATATATATATATATATATATATATATATATATATATGACAATTAATAATTTGTTCAGTTCTTGGAATTTCAGTGCTCTTGGAATTTCAGTGCTCTATGTTTCCATGGAGTGATTTGGAAGGCCAATTGCATTTGCATAACTTGGTTAAAGTGCGTAACCATTACATTTATGTCTCGTTTGGTTCGCAAAATTAGAGGATTGAAAAATGAAAATGATTACTTTTCTATATTTGAGAGCCAAAAAAATTGAGGAGAAAGAGAAAGTGATTCCTAATGAAAAGAAAATTAGAGAAAACAATGGTTCCCTCCATCCAAGCAAGGAATTACTTTATGAAAGTGATTACTTTTCTATATTTGAGAGCCAAAAAAATTGAGAAGAAAAGAAAAGTGATTCCTAATGAAAAGAAAATTAGAGAAAAAAATGGTTCCCTCCATCCAAGCAAGGAATCACTTTCTCACATTTAAGTATTCATTTTTTCATCTAATTTCTTTGGCATTTAAAAACACCGGAAAGAAATTTCAATGAAAATTATAATTTTTCAAATGAAAAACGAGAGTAAAGAATTAATTTCCAATCTTTTTCTTTCCTTTCCTTTTCGCGAACCGGTTGGAAATCTGACACGTCATGCAAGCGTTCTGACACCTTGTCTGAGACTGACAACAACGAAAACTTTAGGCCAACCCACCTGAGATAACTAACCCTTGTCTAACAGACACCAAATACAGATAAAGACAAGTATATGGCGGTGACTACGTCACTTGAACAAATTTTAACCTTTATAACTCAGGTAAAATTACAAGATTGACAAAATCAATGTTGAATCATTTGCCCTAATAGATTCAACCACCTCACCAGACTCAAGAAGAAAAGAAAGAGATTACAATTGAAATCACACAAACCCGTAGCAATCACCCCGAGCGAAGACGACGACTCTTCGATCAGATCTCTTTCTTCCTTCTGTCTTGGATGACGAAGTCCTAAAAGCAAAGCACGGACTTTCTCTTAGATTTTCTGTGGACGAGCATCCTGAATCTCTAACTTTTACTCTACTTTGTGCCTCCATCCTCCTCCTACATTTATAGGATGATAAATCATATTTTAGGTCATAATAGGATTTCCTAAATAGAAAACCTTAAAATAAGAATCATATTCCACCTAAAATAGCCTAAAACCAATTATGGACGTCCAAATATGGTCAAATTAAATATTTGATACAAATTTAAAATCTAATCAAATATTACATTTAATGTAGATTTTCGAATTATATCAAATCAAATCTTTGACCATATTTGGGCTCCAAAATTCACCAAATCCAGACTAGACCCCAACAATCTTTTCCTCCAGTTTGATGAGAGGGTGTTGACCCCATGGATTCTCAACTGGACTCCATGCATGTCGTCCCGCAACAGAGTTCCTGCTCCCCCATGACACCGATCTCCGATACCTCGAGTTGCTTTGCATCTTCCTTCGTCTCCAGTTCCTCGATCGTCACGTCGACGCTAGCTGTCATGCGTAGCACCTTCTGTACCACTGGGATCCTGTCGACATCAATGACACGGTTGAGACCAAAGTCCATGACTATCATCCTCACTGTGAGTCTTGGCTGTCTGTCCCTGACTTTCGTCTTCTACCGAAACGTGTTAACATCCCGACGAGCTTCTTCACCCTTGGCTGGCACAACCAAGCGGACGGTACGATTCTTCCGAGATTCGAACTCCTGAATCTGTCCACCTTCGTGTCTGAACTTGAAGCTCCCCTATACACATGCGTCTTCGAGCATAACATCACGCACTTTGCATGTCGTCGATGACCCATAACTCCCCCGGAACTGTGTGAATGATGATGCTCCCGCCTCAGATTGAGTTTGCTGCAAACCTTGATCTCTTCCCTGGCCTCGAACTGCTGAAACCAATGTCGCTCCGTGAAGCTTTGGCAAACCAACCGTCGTCAAAACCAGATCCGTGAAGCAACCCCTACCTGGAGACCGACCAACTGTCATGTGATCGACATACTGACCCTCAATATTTGGCTCATCATTATTCGTCGCTTTGTCTCGACAAACCGAATCCTCCATAATCCTCAAAGTACCCCGAAGCCCCTCCTCAGCAACTTTTCGACGATCCAACTCCTGTCGAATACCCCTCGAGCCTCCATCCGATGTCTGTGGCCTGCTTGTACAACTCAACGGCTTGAGCCTGTACATGCCACAACATAAATCTCCTCGAGCTAGCTGTTGGAAACCCTTCTTAAGCATCCAATCTTTGTCCTCAAACAAACTGCGACAACCATCATCCGCCAGCCTCCCTACCGAAACATTGGTTGTTGCGCAAACTTGGTACATGTCGCACATCCTTGAGAACGAGCTTCTCACCAAGCTCCGTTGTCAAGTGCACATCACCAATGCCTACAACTGCAGCCGTTCCCTTGTTGTCCATATTCACACGTCCAAACCTGCTGTCGTGGTATGACATGAAGATCCTCCTATATGGAGTGACTTGATACGACGCCTCCGTGTCCATGACCCAATCGCCATCATGACACATGCCACACGGTTCCTCTGCGTCGGTTGCTGCGATGATGAGATCTTTCATAGCCGTGAGATTCTCCTGATCATCCTTACCTTTGGCCCTCTTAGCTTTGAGCTTAATGCAATTTCTTTTGATATAACCCCTTTCGCCACAGTGATAGCAGCCCTCCTTGCGGTCCACAGTCGCAAGATCCCGAGAACTCTTCCCTGTCCTCGCCTGTGACTTGGGTCTTCCCTTCTCGTAGGAAGCCACCAGAGCGGACTCCAGCGACGATTCCAATTGCTTACGCCGGATCTCCTCGTTCAACAAGCTGCTTTTGACTGCCTCCATTGTGACAACTCCACCAGGCGCGAAGTTGCTCACCGACACCACCTACGTCTCCCAGCTTTTCGGCAGAGAACTCAAAAGCAAAAGGACCTGAAGCTCATCATCAATCACCATCTTCATCGCAGACAATTGATTGATAATACCCTGAACCTCGTTCAGATGTTGTGCCACTGGGGCACCCTCCGTGTACTTCGAGTTGGCGAGTTGGCAAATTAGAAACGCCTTGTTGCAAGCCGTCTTCCTTTCGTACAGTGAATGCAGCTTCTCCCACAATGCTTTTGTCGAACTCTCCATGGATACATGGTGAAACACCGAGTCGTCCAACCATTGGCAGATGAATCCAACTGCCTTCCGATCCAGTCGTTTCCAATCTTCAGCTGCTTTGTCCGATGGCTTAGCATTGTCGCCCTCCAACGGACCATGCAAGTCCTTGCACCAGAGTAGATCCTCCATCCTTGGCTTCCAAATCGTCCAATTCTCTCCTGTGAGGGTGATCATACGAGTATTCATCTGCTCCGTAGACATAGTTGCCAGAATCAAAACCAGTAGCTCTGATACCAGATGTTGTAAATCAGATACGTCCTGCAAGCGTTCTGATACCGTGTTTGAGACTGACCGCAGCAAAAAATTTAGACCAACCCACCTGAGATAACCAACCCATGTCTAACGGATACCAAGCACAGATAAAGACAAGTAAATGACGGTGACTACGTCATCTGGACAAATCGTAACCTTTATAACTAAGGTGAAATTACAAAATTGACAAAATTAATGTTGAACCCTTTGCCCAATAGATTCAACCCCCTCACCACACTCAAGAAGAAAAGAAAGATATTACAATTGAAATCACTCACCAACCCGTAGTATTCTTTCCGAACGAAGGCGACGACTCCTCAATCAGATCTCTTTCTTCCTTCTGTCTTGGATGACGAAGTCCTAATAGCAAAGTCCGAGTTTTCTCTTAGATTTTCTGTGGACGAGCTCCCCGAATCTCTAACTTGTGCTCTACTTTGTACCTCCACACTCCTCCTATATTTATAGGATGAGAAATCATATTTTAGGTCATAACAGGATTTTCTAAATAGAAAACATTAAAACAAGAATCATATTCCACCTAAAATAGTCCAACACCAATTATGGACGTCCAAATATGGTCAAATTAAATATTTGATACAAATTTAAAATCTAATCAAATCTTACATTTAATGTAGATTTTTGAATTATATCAAATCAAATCTTTGACCTTATTTGGGCTCCAAAATTCATCAAATTCAGACTGGACCCCAACAGAACCAAACTCCTTATTGAACGGTAACATGGATTGCTATGTAAAAACTATTTGTTTGACAAGAATGATCTCAATTAGATCAAAAATTGGTTTGGCCTTTGTGTAATCTTTTCATTTTTTAAAAGCTAAATTACAACTTGATACCCTCAACTATTCAAAATGTTCAATTTGATAGGTGCTAACTTGATATTCTGAAAAAAATATGACCAAATTATCCCTCCCTCTCTCTCTCTCCCCCCCTCTCTCTGGCTGCCACCTTCCCTCATTCTCCGGCGCCGATGACCGAAGGGGGGCATAGCAGCAGCGCCGGTGCGGGCGGGTACGGGCGATGTGGGTGCAGGCACGGTCGTGCGAGGGCGGCGCCGGCGCCAGCTGGGGCAGACGCTGGCGCTTGCGGCGCTTCGCGGGCGGGGGCAGACGCGGACACGGGCGGTGCGGGTGCGAGCTCGGGCGGGCGCGTGCGGCGATGTGGCAGGCGGGGGCGGACGCGCGCTGGGGGGCTTGCGGGCGAGCGCGCGGGGTTCGTGCGGCATGGGTAGGAGGGTGGTCGCCGGGGAGGGGGGGGGGGGGGTGGGTTGTCGCCGGGGCGGGAAGGGGAGGGTGGTCGTCGGGGTAGGGGAGGTCGGGGGGAGGGTAGTTTAGGAATAAACCAAATTTTGCGTATCAAGATGAAGATTTTAGTTGAAATAGAATATTAAGTTAGGATCTATCAAAATTGAGAGAGTCATGTTGAACATTTTGAATAATTGAGAATATCAAAGTTATAATTAAGATTTTTCTAAATGCCAAACAAACTGTCATCATTCCAGTCACATGAACAGCCATCATGTATTCAATTTTCTAGCTGATTTGCTGAAATTTCATTTTCAAAATAGTTATGAGTGGACGTGTAACTGAAATGATGGCAATTAGGGTTGACACAGAGCTCTAGAATCAGCAGTTCAATGATTGGTCATCCTTTTATTATGAATGGACGTAATGTATTTGCGAGTAAAATTTGATGGCCAATTTTTATATTTAGTGGACATATTTATTTAATATCGTTATAAGAGATACTTAATAAATTTGTTATTTGCTGCTCTTCTGAAACTAATATCTTAATTTTTGTACTTATCCATATGAACTGAAATTAAATCTTCGACACCAAAAACTTGTCACAAAGAGCCGACTTAGAGCATCATTAGTAAGATCCATCTCAATTTTTAGATTATAGATTCAGAATATAAGAACTCAATTTATAAATAGTAAGATCTATCATAAGTTTTAATTTCTAGATTTTCAGATCCAATTCATCCACATGAGCTATAGGTTGGGTCTGAGAATTTCTAAATTCAGAATGTAGAAAATTATTTTGTAGAATAGTAAGTTTCAATTTGGAGCTCAATTCTAGATTTATATTTTTTTTCCACATTAATTTTTGACAACGCAATCTTTAAGACCAGAGCTCATTTATCATTCTCTATTATTTTCGTACAAATCTAATCCATTATACATGTATCTTTTCTTTTTGAAATGTTGGACCATAACATAAAATTTTGAGCACCATCTACTAATGATGCTCTTAGAGTCAGATTAATGTGCTAGGTTCATTCTAAGTGGGTTGATTGTATTTGTATTCATATTCCAGACCAGTTTCTTGTACTCGTTGTACATTTGATCTGACATACGTATTATACCTGATTCAAATTGATTCAGGCCAAACGGATTTGATTGGGCTCTGAAGCATGATTTGTGCTTGAGACGAGCTTTCTATTTCTCAAATGCATCTTACTTGAGTAGGACCTAAGTACATTTGATTTGCAGAACCAAAGTGGTGTTTGTGGGATATTTATGCCTCTAACCAACAAATTATGGATGCCTGCAGGACCACTGGAATAGCTTCATTGTGGAGGAGGCAGGGTTTGGTCTGCGGAAAAGAAAGGAAAAAAAAAATATATATATATATTTTTTTGAAAATTATAATTTTTTTTCCAGTGTGTTTGGAGAGGTCAATGAAATTTGAAAGAAAAATAAATTTTCTATGTGGGAAAGTAATTTTTTAGTTGGGTTGAAGGAATCACTTTTTCTACAATTTTTCTTTTCTAATTTTTTTTTTCATATATTTTTTTTTTGACATCCAAACGTAGAATTTTTTTTATATATTTTTACCAATGCCAACATTTTGCGAAGAAAGTGATCAAGAAGGTTAGGTTAGATTTTATTTGATGCCACCTAGACTCTATTTCCATTCCACTTTCTTCCTCAAACTCCAAGAAGTGAATGGAAAGTGGAGACTGGCTAGTTAATGCACTTCTACACTTCCATCCACATCCTGAAACAAAAAAAAAACGAAAAGCAGAAGAGACCTTTATATATTTTGTTGCTAAGCAAATCCTTAATAAAAGTAACTAAAACTGGTCGGATAAGTGATGTGATGTGGGCCTCAACTGTATTTTCGTAAAGTAATATATTTTTACATGCGTGAGAATGTGTATGCCCAAATAAATATATTTGTTATAATTGGTTGTAAAAACGACCTCAAGGCCCACAAATCGATTTACAATCAATTTAAAACCATTTTAGGAACAAATTTCTATCTATTTAAAACGCCAATCGACCGATCAATCGAAGTGGCAGGATAACGCGTATTCAGAGGATAAACGATAGTTTATTTAGTCCATCAAATAGACTGAACTGATGAAAGAGGAATCGAACCTCACTTTGCTCGCCTATATCTGACTTTTTTTTTTCTATCGATTCATTGCCATCCACCCTATCCTCAAAAGTTAATAATGATTTGAAACAAAACTCAATGAATAGTTACTCTTCGGGACAGAGTGAAAGAAATGAGGATATTCTAGAATAAAGAAAATGATCAAATTACTTCAAAAGAATTGAACGAGGAGCCGTATGAGGTAAAAAAAAATTCACGTACGATTCTGTTTCTGGATCCCAGGAGATGGCCGAACAAGAGGTCTAAAGGCTAAGAGACCAAAGATCGTCAATGAAAATGATGGATTGAATGTCAAAGTAGTTGCAGATCTACGGGATATAAGCGGAGACAGTGGTGCATAAATAGGTGATCTGAACTGGGCAGCCTCATTATTAATTTGAACTTGTGTCTGTAATAAACTCTTGCAAAGTCATGCTTTCTCCCTTGGAACTTTCTAGGTGTAGAATTATTCTTGCCTATATTACAAAGTAATATTTTATCTGCAGCATATTTCAGGTTTAGATCAATCAACGATATTTTTTTAAAGAAGATAAACAATGATTATAATTAAGATCCATCCCAGATTACAAAATGGGTCATTTGGGCTCTAGGATATCTATATCAGCATCTATATTTTTTTGTACAATAAAAATACTGTAAAAAAGACCCTCAAAGAAAGACCCTCAAAGATACGTCGATTTTGTTCTCTCCACACGTGTCAAACCACAGTTCCAAAAATTATTCTGAGACGGCGGTAGCTGTGAGACCCGTCTCACAATATGTGTATTGGTATATGGATACGTATTTTATAATATATGTATTGTGCTTTATTGGATCTCGTAAAATCTTATAATTTTCTCAAATTTGAAACTTTACTACCCGACCGATATACCGACGGTATACTCCGGCATATCGGCGGCATACCGTTCGGTAGATATTTGTTTTGTTTTTGAGATATTTTCATGAATAGTATTCGATACTTTCTATTATCATTGGTTTCTTGGTTTTTTATTGTTTTGCTTTTGAGAGTCTCACATCAGCTGTATTTTCTAATATTGATTTGCGGTCTGGGTATCATCATATCAGAGTTAGAGAGCAGGATATACCCAAGACAACGTTCATATCTAGATATGACCATTGGGAGTTTCTTGTTATGCCATTTGTAGCGACCAACGCACTAGCGATATTCATGGATCTGATGAATCTCATCTTCATGCCTCACCTAGACTTGTTTGTGATAGTGTTTATTGATGATATCCTGATCTATAGTCGGACTGAGGCAGAGGATGAGCGATATTTTCGTATAGTATTTCAGACTCTTTGGGAGAATCAGCTATATGCGTTGTTCAACAAGTGCAATTTCTGGCTAGATCGTATCTCATTCTTGGGTCACATTATTTCCGGTGTAGGCATAGAGGTGGATCCCAAGAAGGTGGAGGTTATCGAGAGTTGGCCAGTACCTAGTACAATCTCGGAGGTGCTCAATTTTTTGGGATTAGCAGGCTACTACAGGCAGTTTGTGTCAGACTTTGCTAGGATTTTTGCACCCTAGACACGACTGACATGTAAGGACATGCACTTCTTGTGGTTAGATGCTTGTCAAGTTTCTTTCGAGAAGCTCAAGAGGAGTTTAATTTTGGCTCATATTCTAATACTTTCTGTTGGACCAGGAGGGTTCACAATTTACTGCGACACATCAAGTATTGGGCTAGGGTGTGTCCTTATGCAACATGGTATGGTTATTGCTTATGCATCTCGACAGCTTCGAGACCATGAGAAGAACTATCCGACCCATGATTTAGAGTTAGCCACATTGGTGTTTGCACTCATGCTCTGAAGACATTATCTGTATGGTGAGCGGGTGGAGATCTTCATAGATCACATAAGCTTGAGGTATGTGTTCACGCAAAGGGACCTCAACATGAGACAGAAGATGGCTGAAGTTACTGACATATTACGATATTGATCTTCAGTACCATATAGGGAAGGCCAACGTTGTTGTAGATGCTTTAGGCAGGAGAGCGGAAGACTACTTCTTGAAGGAGCAGCGTCACATCCTAGATGATCTTAAGGAGATGGGTATCGAGGTGGTACAGAGTGTGAGGCAGGACGCCGGGCAGAGCTGAGCGTTCACGAGGATGAGACTCTCAGGTTCGAGAGTAGACTTTATGTGCCGAGTGGATATATTCGGCCCGAGATTATTTCAGAAGTCTACAGTTCTCAGTATTCCATTCATCCAGGAGAGAGAAAGATGTACCAAGATGTTCGACAACACTTCTGGTGGAATGAGATGAAGAGGGAGATAACACAGTTTGTCTTTCGATGTATAATATGTCAGCAGGTTAAGGTTGAGCATCAAAGACCTGCCGGGTTACTTCAGCCTTTGTCGACTCCGGAGTGGAGATGGGAGCACACTACTATGGACTTCTTGACCGGTCTTCCTAGATCCCCTACTGGTAGAGATTTTATTTGGGTGATAGTAGACCGGCTTACGAAGGTTGCTCACTTTCTACCATTCAGAGTTGGTCAGTCTACTGAGCAGCTAGCCGAGATGTAGATGAGGTAGATTATCAGAGTGCATGGAGTTCCAGTTAGAATCATCTCGGACATGGATTTCAGATTTACTTCTCATTTTTGGTAGAGCCTTCAGCAGAGTTTAGGCACCCATCTGAGACTTAGTTCAACTTATCATCCGTAGACAGATGGTCAGTCGGAGCGTACGATTCAGATCTTGGAGGATATACTTCGATCATGTACACTGGACTTCAGTGGTTCATGAGAGGATCACTTGTACTTGGTAGAGTTCTCCTACAACAATAGCTTCCTGATGAGTATTCAGATATCACCCTTTGAGGCATTATATGGCAGAAGATTCAGATTACCATTAGCTTGGGATGATATTCGCTAGAGGCAGATGCTTGTGCCCGAGATGATAGCTCAGTCAGTTAAGGTTATCAGACAGATCAGAGAGCATCTCAGAGTAGCTCAGGATCGTCAGCGTCATTGGGCAGATTCGCATCAGCGACATCTTGAGTTCTCTGTCGGCGATCATGTATTTCTTAGAATTTTGCCTACTCGTGGAGTTATCAGATTCGGAGTACGGAGAAAGCTTAGTCCTAGATTTATTAGTCCGTTCGGTATTCTCGAGCGTGTAGGAGATGTCTCATATAGACTAGCTCTTCCACCGTCGCTTTGCGATGTACATGATATCTTTCACGTATCTTAGTTGCGTCAGTATATTCCAGATTTGAGCCATGTCCTAGATCATTCAGAGTTGGTCATTTGTACCGACCTATCATATGAGGAGAGGATTGTATCTATTTTGGACCGGAGGGAGAAAGTTCAAGAACCGGACTATCCGACTAGTTCGAGTTTCTTGGGGTCATCGCTCATCGGGCGAGTCGACGTGGGAGCGGGATGTTGATCTCTGTGTTCGTTATCCCTATTTGTTCGACTTAGAAGGTATGCTATTTCGTGTCCTCCGTATCTTATCCTAGTTTGAGTGTGATTGTTTGTTTGTTGTAGCTTATAGTTGCTTTATATTCCTTTTTCCATTTATCTGCCTGGATTTTATTATTGGATATAGAGCATTATAGAAATTTCGAGGACAAAATTTTTCTAAGGAGGGGAGAGTTGTAAGTATATGGATACGTATTTTATATTATATGTACTGTAGTTTATTGGATCTCTTGGAATCTCTGAATTTTCTTAAATTTGAAACGTTACTACCCTACTGACATACCGGTGGTATACTTCAGCATACCGTTCGACAAATATTTATTTTACTTTTGAGATATTTTTGAGATATTTTTGTGAAATATTTTCGTAAATAGTGTTCGATACTTTCTATTATCCATTGGTTTCTTGGTTTTTTATTATACGATCTTGATCTATTTAATCTCGCAACTTGGATCGCTGACGAGGCAGATCGAACGGTCACGATTAAATCACTGCTAATATATATATGAGTTGATTTTCTCTCTCCTCTCTATTTTCTTTCTTTCTTCACTTCTTCATTTTCTCGTGAGAGGTAGGAGCTTGGTCTTGAGGCCTAAGAGTGTGATTTCTGAACCCCTCTTGGTGGTGGAGTTGAAGGTTAAGGCTGAGAGCTTGATTAGAGGCAAGTATATCTTGCCAAAATCTTGAACGACTTTACCTTATTGCAATTGTTGATTTCTTTGGTAATTTATAGTTAGAATTTTATGCTAGTGGTTTTGTTAAATATGTTTCTCTAGTATTTTTTCGTCATAGGCTAGTTTCAGAAATTGGTTTGAGCTTGTTTTGACTTTTTCGGTTGAAATCCTGATATTTACTGGTTAGGTAACTTGGTGTCAGAAACGATAACCGGAGTATTTGTCATGTGACCTAGTATATATGCTATATGAGACTTACCATTAGACTTGAATTTTGTCGGACCAGTTTATGTTAAGTTTCGGAACGTGATTTCGGGTCCGAAATACCCGTAATGACTAGACTTTTCCTAGAATTACCTATAGGGACTGCCATATCGACGGTACTGGAGTATAGGGACGGTATACCATTTTGGCTCGACTTGGAATCCTAGCACTTGCTGGAACTTGTACCGACATACCGGCGGTATACTGTAGTATACCGAGGGTATACCGATTTGTTGGAATCCAAAACTTCCTGTATTTTTTCTATCTCTAGACCGGCATATCGACGGTATACTGGAGTATACCGAGGGTATACCAATTTGTTGGAATCCAAAACTTGTTGTATTTTTACTATCTCTAAACCGGCATACCGACAGTATACTGGAGTATACCGACGGTATACCGATTGTCCTACTCATTCTTCCTATCTTCCTAGATTTGTCATGTATGACATACCGACGGTATACTGTAGTATACCGACGGCATAGCGATCATGTACTCTTATGCATGTGTTTTGTTTTTTATTATACTTTTTACTGCTCTTCGATTGGCGCTTGTTCACATATTGCATGTATATATTTTCTTATTTTTTCTGGCTCCACTTGTCTATTGAGTTTACCCGGCCCGTCCCTGCTCTACGTAAAGTTTGGGCCACCTACCCATTATATCCGTCTTAGTTTTTGGGCCACTTATCCATTATACACCTGCCGTGTATAGTTTTGGGGACACCTACCCATTATACATTTGTCTTGTATATTCTCGATAGTGATCCGTCGTGGACCACTCATGTTCATTACTTTGTACCAGTCTTGGCTTGACATCATGTATAGTTTTGGGTCCACTTACCCATTATACACACGTCGTGTATAGTTTTGGGGACACCTACCCATTATACATCTGTCTTGTACTAGTACCGATATAGTTTGGGCCACCTACCCATTATACATCTTTCTTGTATATTATTTTGTTGTGGCTTGTTATAGCGCACGCTCGTCATGTCTATAACCGTTTGGTTGTATTCTCTTATAGTCATGTTTTTGTGCTTGTCAAAATATTGTCTTGTCCAGTTCAGCCCCGCGGGGAGCATCATGTCTATGATGGATTCTGCGAAATGCTACACCTGAAATCCTGAAATAAACTGCTAAGGTTAATAAGTAGCTTAAACTGATTAGAGCATTGGGGAATGATCTCCTGGTTGAATGCAGTCCCGTGCCCCTACAATATTTTACTGTTAGATGGACTTGTAGCATGCCCTCGAGTAGTACACATTTCCAGCTCACCGTCGTGTGGGGCTTACTATATTGACTTACTCAGGTTCACCGTCATGTGGGGCATAATATATTGACTTGAATTAGGTGCACATATCTTATGGGGGTGGTGTATCTACTATTATTTACTTTTCTGTCATCTGACTTTTGGTTAGCTTGGACAGTCTGCAGGGCATGCGACCGTACGAAAATTCTTAATTATATTTGTTAGTAATTATGACTTGTGATAACCCTTGTTAGCTAACGTAGCAAGCCGTACTTCTTACTTGGCCGTGATTGATCGATGGAGTCCATTTATTGTCTTTTCTTATTTTGTCTTGTTTGCCTGATAGTGATCCGACGTGGTGCATTCATGTCTATTGTCTTGTATGCCATTTTACTTTATATGCACTGTTCTTACATACTTTTTTTACCATGATTTCAACTATGTACTAGTTCTTTTCTCGTTACTTTTCTCTTCTAGTTTATTTATATGCTTATATATGTTCAACTATGTACATGTTTTTTCGTTTTTATTTTCTTATTTTTCGGTGCACTTTAAATTATACCTGATAGTTACATGTTGCTTAGGATATTGTAGCTTTTTGTTGTATTGCTGGTTTTAGTTCATAGTTTGGCCTCCTTTGTGGTACTTGTTATTTTGGGTCTGACTCTACTAATTTTGCTTGGCCAGATTCGATAGCAGATCAAGAGGATCTTCCGTCTCTTCCCGAGGATGGTGACCACGCGTAGCACCAGACCGATTGAGTGGGTTTGTCACACCCCAATCCCAAAATACTTAGGACTAGGATACGTAACTATCCCAGCCGCCCGTATATATGGCAACTCCAATATGTGGAAACCATATATACGTGCGTACGTTGTATGATGATCAATAATTCACCAGTGGTATAATTAATCACAAGTCACAGGGTAATATCTAAATCTCATCCACAGAAATCAAATAAACATGAATAACCAATAACCATGTAACTAGAACTCAAAATAAAGTACCTAAAGAATGACAGTCGGATGGAAATAAATCCACTGCCGAAATAGAATATAAAAGGAACCAGAATACACACCATAAAGAACAACATCTGACAATCACGAGGCTCGAAGAGAAGACCTCCTCGGAATATACGTAACATGTCCGGATCTGCGCTCCTGCGAGTACTCAAGAACATATACACCTGGCAGGGGACCAGGTCCTCAGAGGGACATAGCAAGATACAGAAAAATAACATGCCATAATGTAAATACTGAATAAATAAATGGGGTGTGCTAACCATCTAAGTGAATGCAATTTAAAGACCTTGTAGTACGCATGGGAATGTGTGGCTAGACATATGCTGACGTAATTCACCAATCGTCGGGACTGGCTAGTATATGTGTCATATGCCCCCTGAAGCAAGGGCACTCCGCAATCGACCATCTCCGAGGAGCATGGTACGAAGGATAAAAACAATCAAGGAGGGGGTGTCCCATACGTCCACTAGTATCTTTCCCGCCCAATATAGATGTACAAGTCGTGAAAACGACGTGGACACCTCCTACTATGATGCAAGTCTCAATAAAATAATCAACTAAGCTAAATACCGTTACACGTGTAGCTCACACCGATGGCCAGTCGAGTATGAGGCACGCGTCCCTACATGAACTCACTCTGTGACATGTAATGATACGTGTCAAGGCCTGGGAAGTTATATCAATAACTTCACAACTTTAGGTGGGTCCACTAGACACTAGGTCAGACACAAGTCCTAACGTCAACGCCTTTGTTGACTGCACCCGAGTTTTCTCGGACGCGCACATTTATATAATAAATAAACATGTAACTATCAATAACTGAAATCAAACAGTACAACAAGGCAAGGTATACTTGCCTGGCAAGAGCTGCAAAATATAATGTCCAGATGTCACATGCCAAGAAGTCAGAAACTATGGCCTCAGAATAAATGTCTCAGGATACTGAAATAAACATCACTAACAGTCTCAGAAAATATCAAATAGCTAGAAACGCCTGTCCTTAAGTCCAATTTGGACACAGGGGCAAAAATGACAGTTTCCGGTCAAAGCGGGGTCCACATGTGGGCCACTTTGCACCAAAAAACGTGTCAGGGTCAAAGGTCTCCAAATTCGCCAAACTTAGTGTCAACAAGTCCAGAACGTCGATACGAATCCAACGGAATATCCAGAACTGGATTCCGATGGGCCGATCACAAAATCGCCCGTCAAGTGGAGCCTGTGGGGCCCACGATACGGGATTTTGTCAACGTTCTCAGAATCGAACCAAACTTGGATCACAGGACCAGCGTATCGCTACGAGTCCGATGGCGCAAGTTTCGTTTCGATCCGACGTGTGTACACAAAGTTACAGCGTGTTCCAGAACAGGCGGATACGGGACGTTGTCGGTGGATACGCGTTGATTCCGGTGTGCACGCAGATCCAAATCAACTTCTGCGAAATCCCGCACGTCCGTATCAACGGCGCGCACGTTTCGGTAAAGACCGCGTGCGACCAAGTCGTCCCGTTTGGCGGGGCGTACTCAGTTCCGGGGTGAATCGGGTCGTTGTTTTTCCTGTATTTGGGTCGCGGTTCGCGATCGCCACAGGACGCGATGCTCCGAGCGGGTTGCACGGGCACCGAGGGGGTCATGCAGGCTACGCGATACAACTGACGGAATAGAAAATAGAGTTACGAGGTGAGAGAAATCGTTACCTGAACAGAGCTCGAAAAACCAAACTTCTCCGTGTCCGACACGTGTCCGACACGAGTCCGAGGGCTGTGTCCGTGTCTGCCCTAGGGTTTAGGGCTTGGGGACACTGCCGGAGCTGCGGCTAGGGCCGGGGGAGGCCGGGGAGCGGAGGCGGGTGTCGTCGGCGACGGCGCTCGAGGGGCGGTGGCGCTGAACGGCACGGCGGCGAGTGGCCGGAGCTGCTGTTGCTGCGGCTGGGGCTTGTGGCCGAGCGGGGGAGGAGGAGAGGGAGGCCGGGGCAGTGCGTCGCCGGCGGAGCTGGGCGGGAGGCGGTGGCGGCATCGCGGCGAGGGGAGGCGGAGGTCGGGGTCGGGCAGCCGACGCTGGCGGAGGAGGAGGAGAAGACTCGGGGGAGGAGAAGAGGGCTGAGGGGAGAGGAGGTCGGGGGTGGCCGGGGGAGACGGCGCCGCGGGGTGGGGGTCGGCGCTGGCGAGGGAGCTCACCGCCGGCGGGGGGGGGGGGGGGGGTGGCTGCGGCCTGGGTAGATTTAGGATTTTTAGTTTTTATTTTATTTTATTTTTCTTTTATTTTCTTTTATTTATAAGAAAATATAATTGATATTTTAATAAAATATCTTGAGATATTTACAAGATATTTCCGGGATATTTCCGGGATCTTTTCCGGATATTTTCGGGTGAGTCCCGCCTCCAAATGGACGGCGCAGGTTCACCGGCCAATGAGGGGGTGACACCTCGCAGGGAAATTTGCAGGAAGGTCCTTGCAATTTCATAAATTGCATAATGGTCCTATTTTGGGAAATTGCGCAATTTACGAAATTGTCTGGAAAAACACCCGATTCCTGAAATTTCTAAAATGCACAGAACTGAGGGAAATTGTTATGTGAGGGCCCTGGGGGAATGGGGTTGAGTCTGGGCAGGGGTTGGACCTGGTTTCTGGGTGATACGGGTCATCATATTTATTAATTAATAAATACCGCGCACGGTGTTCACTAATTATTTAGAGGCAGGTAAGGTCATAATTTTTCTACGGTGTCAATACACTAAATGTAGTATACTCAGTGTAGAAAATTAACGTATTTTTGTTTGGGCAAAACAGGTGCAGGTTGACCTCAAATCTCTAGGGGTACAGAGATGGGTAAAGAGCAGGAAATAAAATAGGAAATAAATACGGACTTTTGTAACGATATTTGTGCGTCTCAAACGAGGCACAAAATGGAGTATCTGGGACTTGCACAAAATTCAGGAAAATAGTCTAACATGTCTAGGACAGGTATGTGAACTTTGTTCGGGGATAACAGTCAAGATACAGCTCTAAATAATTAGGAGATGGACAGGTGCACAAGTCAATAGGATATGTAAGCAAAAATAAATTAATAAATTGAAATAAATCCTAAATTGTTAAAATAATCCTAAAAATACTGAAATCTGGTCGAGGGGGTTTACAGGGTTTCTTTCTTGTTCTCCACTTATTGGACATATTCTTTTGTGGTGTTTAGCCCCGAGCACCTGTTACCTCGTATTTTGGACTTGATACATCGCCTAATGGGCATGACATGATTAATTATGTATGGCCTATACTCTTGATAGTTCTTTATTTTGTATTACTAGCTTAATGATCAGCTATGTATATATGATTTAGGACGCTTTACTATTTTGCTTTATATGATCATATTTTTTTGTATATTGTGGATTTCTGCTTGTGATTGAGACACTAGAATTTCTTGACTTATGTTGACTGATGGTTTGTAGTATTAATCTCCCTGGTCTATTCACAGCCGTGACCGTATCACGGGATACTGGAGTACTCTGGTATACGTAGCAGGCTTTGTCGGCCCCCGCTCTCCAGTATTTTGGTTCTGGGATCTGACATTAATCTCTAACTCCGTTCTCCTTCTGTACTTTAACATCGTTCAAAACCGTAGAAAAATTTCTACAGTGCGCAGTGGTTTGTACAAACTTAGACCTTTGTGCGCCCCAAATATCCCAAACGATGTTACAGACGAAGAACAACTGATTTTTGGACTCATCCTATCTTGAATAAGGAGTTAAATTCTGATCATTTTGTATAAGCACACAGACATAGATAGATGCATATAACTTATGACATTGACGAAGGTTTCATCTGTAATCATAATACTTTTGTCTTGTCTGCCTTTGAGAACAATGTTTTGAAGTTGGATTAGTTGCCTCATTTACTGGATTGTAATGAATTACGAAAGCAATTATATATACATGTTATTGAAGTATTCAATGATACAGAAGTTCAACATGTAAATTATTTTTGTATGCTTGTTTGCAGGAAATACAACCTCCAAGTCATCGTCCATGTGCATGCAGCTAGCACCAGGGTCCCAAAATGGATTTGAACAGTGGGACTAGAGATGGTTCCAGGGCCGGCCCTGGCCCAGGGCGGACAGGACGACCGCTCAGGGCCCCATGGGCTAGGAGGGCCAAATTTTTTTTTGTTTAATATATAAATAATTTTGTACCGAAAATAGAACTAGTATTTACCAAGGGCCCTTTTTTTATCATAAAGTAGTTGTAGTGTAGTGGTTATTACATCAGACTTGCACATAAGAGGTTCAAAGTTCAAATCTTGGTGGAGACATATATTTATTTTACTTTTTTTTTTTTTTTTTTTACATTATGTATGGGGTCTTATTTTGAAAGTTTGTCCCGGACCCCCATGAGCTCAGGGCCGGCGCTGGATGGTTCCCAGGAGTGGAGCAACAATAATGATTACATAGATCAGACAATTGCAGGTTATAGATTTCCTGGCTGCAAGGTTGGCCTCCTCCTATACTTTGCTTAAAAGTATATGACATTTTTGCTGAATATTTTCACAATGAGTTAAATTGTCAAAGTTGGTGATATTGTATTCTAAACTTCTTATATGAGTGCGATTAATGCTGAAATCAGGTTGAATTAATCATTCTGTCAAATCATCAATGTCCAGAATGTTCAAAAAGAATTAAGTAGCATCTGATTTAATACCAAAACCTAGACCAATTATAATGTTATAGATTGGTTTACATGCGATAGATAAGTTTTTTTTTTCTTTTTTTACTTGCTTTTACAATTTTACTATATTTTTACATCCTTGCTGATGGTCTTTTTCGTTCAATTTTCTTTATCGAATTAATCGAAAAAGAGATCTCCGATATCGGTATCGGTCAGTGTCATGTATTGGTCGGTATCGGATCAGAATAAGTCAGACTGTATCGGCCGTATCAGATCGGTATAGGCCGATACTGCAAAATATGGCTTCAAGTAGGCAGCAAGTCATTCCTTCTTCTTTTATGTATATTGTGTTTTTCATCATTGTACGCCATTTATGGATCGGGACCTACTATGGTCCTCTTATATATTCATCGGCAAAGTATATATGTGGTCTATTACTTGTAACTAGTTCATATTTCTGATCACGATATTGATGGTGTATTGGACTATCAGAAATTTGCAGCAGCGCAGTTGGATGAGTTTGGTCAGGTGATTTTTGGATGGGCTTATTGGGCCTTTAGGAGTGCCGAGTGACACTGGAGCCTGGAGTGGATGATCAGTAATGGCTATATTTCCTTGCAAAAGTAAGACTAAAAATAGAGTATATTGTACATGCGTGTCTGTAATGCTTCGGTTGAAAGGCTCATGGAATGCATTGTGGGCAAGCATTCGGTTAATTCGGTGTCAACCGAACCGAATAATCAAAAATTAAATAGGACCGAAAACCGAATAAACAAAACCGAAACCAAATCGGAATGGTCCATAACCGAACCAAATCGAACCGAATTAAATCGATTCGATTTTCGGTTTATTCGATTTTTCGATTTATTTGCATTTTTTTTGTTAATATATATATATATATATATATATATATATATATATATATAAACTAAATTTTTTTATTCGATTTTCGGGTTTGGACTGAAATCCAAAATCGAAAAAAAAACTGAATAAATTTTTTTAGCATTTTTAAAACCTAAACTGAATCGATTTTTTTTAAACTGAACCGAATCTTTTATTCGATTCGGTTCGATTCGATTTTCGGTCCAAAATCGAGTAATGCTCACCCATACTTTCAAGTTATATTTGACTATACAATATACGACTATTTCAGAGGAACAAAATGTATTGATCCATTTCACTAGAAGAGAGTATCTCAGAGATTGTTAGTGGTGAGCTCTCATCCCAGTCTTTGAATGGGTTGTCAAAATATACACACGTCTATATATATATATATATATATATATATATATATATATATATATATATATATATATATATATATATATATATATATATATATATATATATATATATATATATATATATATATATATATTATGATTCCAGTTATATATTAAGTATTTTTGAAATAGCATCCGTTAGATCTATTTTTATGAATTAGTATGGACCAGGGGCGGAGGCACACTATAGGTGCACTGGGCTACAGCTCAGTGCAAAAAAAAAAGTTAATATTTTTTTTTTTTTTAATGTAAAGTGGTCAGTCCAGTGCAATGAAGTCAGTCCAGTACAACTGTACAAAAAAATTTGACCGAATGTTCAAGTTAGCAAATAGCAACTGTATGTTCAAAACAAAATTTTGAAGTGAGCAACTAGGGCCCGACCTCTCCAATCCAAGACTCCATCTCTCTTCCTCTCTTTCCAGACTCCCTCTTCTCTCTTCAGTGTTCTCCAACACGGCAACATCCCGACCCTGAGTGATCGAGTTCCGTCGTCCCAACTTCCAGAATCTCGGCTGTAGGGCAGCAGCGGGCCAGCTGGTGCTTCCCCTTTCCAGCCCGACCGCCAGGCTGCAACAATGCAGCTCCTCCTGCTCTCGATCTCGGCTCTAGCCTCTCCCAATCTCCCTCTTGGCTCTTCAGACTTCAGCTTCTTCATCTCCTCTGGACCTTTGGTAAAACCCTAACTAACCCCCAATTTTTTTTAAAAATCATAACCCTAATTTTTTGTTGTTTAATTTTTTTGATCTTAAATTATTTTTTCTTGTGTATTGCTGTCAGTAGTTCCCATTAGTAGTTAGAATTCCATCCTGGATGACTTTATAATATATTATGATAGTTATATGTCAATGTATGTTGCAAAGGTCCATTTCATTCCCATAATCAGATGGTATTCTTATATGCAATATCTTCTTTCTATTGTATGATTTTTACCCGCTTATGCTTTCCAGCATCTTACAAATATTTGTTCGTTTTAATAGATTGGAGACTCCATATGTCAAACTTTTAAGCATCATATTGGTCATCTCTGTTGGGGTTCTTTTAACAGATATTTCCTTATATGACAACATCTAGTTTGTGTTTGAAAATTTCTTATTGTAAAGATATTTGTGTTGCTTGATAGTGTAATATGTCTAAGAATTTAGATCTACACTAATTATATGGTCTGGCTTTCAAAAATTTTATTTTAATTGTGCCTGCTAATTAAAGAGTTCTTTGTTGCATATCAAGTCTGTATAAGTCTCAAATTTCTTTAGAGCTGATACAGATTTAGAAAGTAAAAAATGTGGTAACCAGCACTTTTGTTATTAAAAGTTTTTCTACCGGTCTATGACACTTGATGCACCCCTAACTGGTTCAAGAAAATTAACATGTGTGGTTATGAGATGGTTCAATAAAAAATTATCAGTCAAACTTGCAAGTTGTTTCTAAGTGGGGCACCCTTTCTTAAGTTTATTGTCTATGATAGATCTCGAATCATCGAATTTATAAAGAAAACTTTGTCGAATTTTCGACATAAATTTTTAGAACCTTAAGTAACTATTAGCTAGCCCACCCTATAACGAAATCCTGCCTCCGCCCCTGGTATGGACTAAATAGTACGGTCTAAAAAGACAGTTCTAATTACTGTTATTTCGGAGACATTCAAAAATATATATGTTTCATTCATATGTGAGGGAAAATAAAGTTTTATTCTCCCGAAGAAAATTAATGGAATGTTATAAAGTTATGAAGAAAATAATAAGAGACGTCTTAAAATAAACAAGAGAGGTCATAAGATAAATAACATGTTCCTATTTATCATTTTGTCCAAACCTTTATAGACTATTGTTTGAAAATTGAATATTTGACACCGTCGTTGAAACACAACTTTCCTCCATATCCTCTTTTCGGTCTCAATTTTTGTACTTCAGCAAACCGGCTAATTATAAGTGGTATTTGGTGACACATTTGGTCCATGAAGACATAAATGACCTTTAAATCTGAAAATAAATAAATACATAATAATTGAAACAAAACATACGTCTAGATTTACTACTATTTGCAATGAAACACATTGACATATATATATATATATATATATATATATATATATATATATATATATATATATGCTCGATTATACGTGCATGTACTTCCGCAGCCCAGGGCCGGTCCTGAGCTCATGGTGGCCCAGGACGAACTTTCAAAGTGAGGGCTCCATACATAATGTAAAAAAATTTTGAAACAAAAGTGAAATAAACAATATGTGACACCAAGATTTGAACTAGGAACCTCTTGTGTAAAAGACTAACATAACAACCACTACACCACAATTACTTTGTGATAAGAAGGGCCCATGGTACATACTAATGCTATTTTCGGTACAAAATTATTTATATATTTAAACTAAAATTTTGTTTGGGCCCTCCTAGCCCATGGAGCTCTGGGCGGTCGCCCTGCTGCAGCCCTTCGCTCATTGTATATAAGCTTTAAAGTTATGAAGGTTAAACCAATTAGTGAAGTATATGATGCTAAAGCAATTAATTGCCCTATGTTTTGGTTGGAAGTGGAGCAGTGGGAGCCTTTCAAAGTGGGAGTCTGGTCACAGTGGTGATGCTGTATATATATAAATGTTCCTTTTACTATTTTGTGATGTGCTGCTTTGCAAAAGTTGATATTGTGTCATGCGTGTATCTATATAATATATAATATATGTCAACAATATCTCTCTCTCTCTCTCTCTCTCTCTCTCTCTATATATATATATATATATATATATATATATATATATATATATATATAAAAGGGTATTCTAAAAAGTTATTGTCATAACTTTGAGCATGACATGCTGTGCAAAAAATTTGAATCATAGAACTGAGAAATAAGAAGAAAGAAAGAAAAAGGGAAAGAAAAATTAAATAAGAAAGAGATGGGTCCAATTAGCACATGTTTGAATGGATTCAACCCATGCATGTTATAAGCCTTTACAGTCACTTCTTGATTAAGTAATACTCTCTCTCTCTCTCTCTCTCTCTCTCTCTCTCTCTCGTTTGACATGGCCCATGGAATTTGAGTAGAAAGAGGAGAGAAGAAATGAGAGTAGAACTTTAGAAGAAAGCACCATGAGCCACTCAGAGTCAGAGTGTGTAGCACTTGGAAAAATATCAATCATCATGGATTTTGAGAGGTGATGTCACTTCATTCAATCCAGATACCCCCAGTTGGGAGTGTTCTAAAACCTTAAGCTACCGAAATCTATATAATATTGACAATGATATGATTATATATCACGAACATTAAAGTCCTACATTATGTTCTTCTATTATATTCTAATTCCATGCAGTGGCGTCAGAATTTTCGTCTACAAGACGACACAGTAATATTAAAATATATATAATAAATTATAATAAATATATAAGTTATTTGTATTTATCCTTTAGCTTCACTAGTCCCATTTTAAAAAAATTAGTTTTAACACACACACTCCAATTCTCAAAAAATTAGTCCCCCACTCTCCAAATTATTTTTAAAAAAATGGAAGAGTAGTAAAAATATGATTAGCAATTGGAAGAAAGTTAAATACAAATAAAACTAAATATATTTATAACATTTTTTGTCTACAAAATACGCCACTTACTATTAAAAATTAAAAAATTATAATAAATATATTTATAGTTTCAAAATTATTATATATTAATACCAACTTTTGAAGATCCAAATAAAAATATACAATTATTTGATATAAGATAACTTGAAAAACTTCACCAACGTGGCATTATATTTCTACAAGCTACAAAAGTTGAAAATAGAGAATAAGAAAAATTCAAAGCAAAAGTTTGTATATATTTTTGAGAAATAAAACTATTAGTGCTGTTTTTTCTAACCATCATGCCAAACTTTACATGAACCATGGTATCAGTGCTTTTCAGTTCTTCAATAATTAACAGGTCTGCCGATGACATTTAGGGATGACAATGGAATAGATTGAGTCCGGGGACAATACCTAGCTCCATGATCTCCGCCCCGGAGTAATGTTCGAATTCCCGTCGACGTCCCCGGTCAGATTCAATTTTTGTGTGTGTTGTCAATATAAAAATCTATCTTATGAAATTTATTCTTTTAGTGGTGTATATATACTTCTTTACTATTTTTTTATTTTATATGCTACGAAGGTAAATTTTTAGAAAACTAACATATTTAGAAGCTTCATTACACTTTAGAATTTTGTTCATAGTAAACATGTTCTCGAAAGTATATTATTACGATTGTTGATGTTATGCTGAAAAATTGTTCCTTAAATACATTATTTCACTGTTATGCCATTACAAGATTGTCATAATGGAGTATCATGTTAGATTTTTTCCATTTTCACACACACACACACACACATATATATATATATATATATATATATATATATATATATATATATATATATATATATATATATATATATATATATATATATGCTTAAAAATGGTTCAAAATTGAACCGTATAAATTATTTATAAATTCTCCACCATTTATTAAAAAAAATTACAAAAAAAAAATTAACTTTGTTTTCTTCCGCACAAATATAAATTTAGAAATTAAATTTAAAAAATAAATTTAAAGGAAAAATATCAAAAATATTTAAATTATTTAGCAAATCTTAATTCAAATATATTTAAATATTTGAATAATTTTTCAACAATATCATAAAAAAAATATTTTGCACGATATCATAAAATATTTATTTTATGTGCAACGCACGTGAATTTACTAGTACTATTATAATACGACTTAGAAATGGCTAAAAAATGAGCCATCTAACCCGTATGTGTATCATCAATTAATAATATTAAAAAATCATAAAAAATAACTATCACCTATGTTTTCTTCTCGCGTAGTTGAGAAAAAGAAACCGAAACAAATAACAAGTGATAAAATGTATTCAAAATTTAAATTATATTTAAATTAAATATATGGTATTATTTAATTAAACACATATCAAAATCAAAAAATATATTTATAAAAAATTATAATTAAAATATATTATTCATATTGTAATTATTTTAGGCTTAATTACAACTTGATACCCTCAACTATCCAAAATGTTGAATTTGACCCCCTCAACTTTTATAGGTGCTAACTTAATATCTCAACTAGTATTTTCAACTTAATACCCAAATTTTTCTTTATTCCTAAACTACCCTCACCACAACCCCCCACCCACTCCCACCGGACCGCCGCCCGGAAACCCCCTACCAGGTGACCCCCTTCCCCGGCGTCCTCCCTCCCTGCCCCTGCGACCACGCCGCCCCAACCCACCCCCTCCCCGCCAGCGCGTACCTCCCCCCCACAGCGCGTGTCCGCAGAATGTCCACCCCCGCGTCAGCAGCGCGTTCGCCCGCGCGACCTCAGCGAGTCCGTAGCTCGTTCGTCCGCGCGTCCGTAGCACGCTCGCTCGATGTTGTCACTCCCCGTTCCCAGTATACGTACTTGAAACGTATTATTTTTTGCTTGAATGATAATTAGGTTGCATGTCATGGAGATTTGACTCATTCTTTGGTTTAATTTGGCACATGGTTTATTTTGTGGGTTGGTTTGGCTAGAAATTGAACCCATGGACTAAACCTCAATCCTCCTTATATATATACTAAGCTCTCTCTCTCTCTCTCTCTCTCTCTCTCTCTCTATTTTCTTATTATTTTTTTTCCTTCCTCTCTTTTAGGTTTCTCTCTCCCTACATAGGCAAGTACACATTGCATGAGAAATAGAGAAACCGTCCATAATTATTAGTTCATTATGCTTGTGGTATGATTCTTAGCATGTTCAATACTTGGAGCTTTCGATTTTTATGGATGGATTAGTATAGATCTACATTTTTAACTTTGGGTTTTCATGGGTTCCATAAGTTTTTCTTGGTTTTGATCTATTCAAACTTGTTATTTCCAAAACTAGTAGTTCCATAAGTTAGAGCATTAAATTTTGTATGATTTTGGTTTTTGAACCACTTAATTTGGAGTTAAAATAAAGATTTTATGACCAAAATAAAATTTGGAGCTTTATTCTCGGACCTGTCCTGAATGAGACGGTGAGATGTGCCGCGGGCAGTGCGCCGTGCACAGAAATCTTGCCGTGCGTAGTGCCGCGCGCATCGATGCGCCGCACATAAATTTCTAGCCGCGGTAATGTGCCCGCAAGGAATTCTCGCCGCTCGCAATACGTCGCATAGGAATTTCTGGCTGTGTGCATGCAATGTGCCTCACATGGAATCCTTGTCGTGCAGTAGTATGACGTGCATAGATTTTCGTCCGCGCGTAGTGCGTCGCGCATAAAAATTTGGCCGCATACATGATGATCAGAATGGCTGTTTTTGTCTATTAAACTAATTTTGTAGCTAGAATCTTATAAAACTTAAAATATAAAAGTTGTAGATCTCTGTCTTTTCTTTCCAAATATTTTTGAATCACCTAAATTGGAGTTTGGATGAGAGAGTTATGACTAGTTTTCTAAAATGTGTCAAATCTTTATTTTGGAATTTTTATTGGACCTTGTGATTTCATGTGTTGATCTTGGTAATTGCAAGTGTATATGGATTAAGTGTAACTATGTGCTTAAATTAACCATGTATTAGACCCAACCATGTGAAGACTTAGACCATGCGCCAAGTGGCTATATTAACCATGCGCATGACATGACCATGTGCTAGAACTGACTATGCGCCTGACATAATCATGTGAACTAAGATCCTATGAGGAACTAGACTATGTGATAAGTGACTTACCAGCCATGTGCATGACACGAGCTACCTGTATAAGTGATAATGATTAATGTAACCAACTGTTAAGTTTGGTGGCCTCGAGTTAATTTCTCGTATCCAAGTGGCTATATTAACCATGCGCATGACATGACCATGTGCTAGAACTGACTATGCGCCTGGCATAATCATGTGAACTGAGATCCTACGAGGAACTAGACTATGTGATAAGTGACTTACCAGCCATGTGCATGACACGAGCTACCTGTATAAGTGATAATGATTAATGTAACCAACTGTTAAGTTTGGTGGCCTCGAGTTAATTTCTCGTATCCATGCTGATACAATTATTGCGTGCTAAGTGTACATGATCTAAATGTGCACTGAGGTGCAACATAAAGTGTTACATGTTAAGTGATTTTATGTTTAGGTTGTGCATCGAGAATGCCTCCTATAACTCATGAACGCGTGATACTATATTATTTTTCCCAGCACGGACATGATATGCGAGTCAAGTACCGAAGCGTGGCTAGGATATTGATTTTTGAATATTGCATATATGCTCGGGTGAATCCAGAGTGAACTTTTGATCTTTACATGGATACGTATCTTGCTTGCCCATACTCTGTACGATATCTTAAGAGAATTTCTCATGTGGCCATGTCTTGAGATTTTAATGCAATATAGGGTTAATTAGGCAACAAAAATCTGTAGATCATGGAGAGGGAACGGTATCCCGAGATCATGCCAACAAACCTTCTGGCGTCGGATTGGCCACCACAGATATTGTATACCATTCGCCTTAGTAGAGTGCAGTATCTGAATTATTATAAATATGTCGAGTCATTGTCTCCCTATAGGAGCACTGGAACCGCTAATACCGTGATCTAGCGCAGTGACCCTACGGAGAACTGGTGCAATTCATGAAGTGCGTGTATAATAATTTATTGGCTCGGTTAGCCCATGTTCAGAAATGGCGTGATCTGAGGATACCTATTATGCATTATTTTTGAGATAGCCTCAGACTCCACAATAACAAGCCATAAAATTATTTTGCCATTTAATAACCGGACTTGGTTGTGATTGTATTATTCTGTTAGTAGACTGGAGACATGGACTATCATAGTGTGATGGTTCAACCCTTATCCTTGTTTGGTTGCAGGGTTGGGCCATTATGCTAGGATAGGATGTGGACCGAGATTACGACACAGAACATATATATATATATATATATATATATATATATATATATATATATATATATATATATATATATATATATATATATATATACCTATTTATTGCTTGGATTTTTGTTTCTCTATTTTGTGCCTTCTTTATGGTACTTGCTATTTGGGGTCTAACCCTACTGGTTTTGCATGGCCAATTTTTGAGCTAGCAACCGAGGATCCAGCGTACTTTCCCCCGACTTATGGCGCGCACCAGGAAAATGGCCGCTAAGGATAACGAGTGAGTTTTCTTCTTCCTTGCTCGTCATTGTATATTTTACTCTTTTGGGTGTTTAGCCACCGGCACTTGTTAGCCGACATGTCTGGACATTTAGTTTTCTTTTCATGACTGTATATAAATCTGGCTGCAGCTGTAATACTTTCATGTATGCTTGTATCTCAACTAGCTTACTCATTTGTAATAGCTAGTTCTTAGACTAGTTTGATGGAGTATTTGGGATGCCTTATTGCTTTATCATATATGCTCTATGATTACTGCTTCTTATTTGATTGATTGAGACATAGCTTTTCGTGTGACCCTAAGTGACCTGATTATAGCATGCACCCCATTGTCTTATTACAGTCGTGATCATTGTACGACATATAGTACCTTATAAGGGGTAGCTGGCCATATTCGTCTCTGTATTCCGGTATTGGGGCATGACAAGGTTTTAGTGGTGGCTCATGCATGTCTGTTCTTCAGACTTGTGGGGTGTCATGGTCATAGGAGTCTCAATCAAACATGATCCTTCTTAAAATTCTGAATTCGTCCTCTCCGATACTCAGCTTGAATTATCCAGTTGGTTACTTCCTTGTATCTTCTCGTCTTGTACTTGATATATTTTATGCTCTTCTTCAGAGTTTTCTCTCCCCCAGATGTTGTAGCAACAAGAGAGGCAGAGTTGCCAGAAGAACGAGATCCTGTAGAACCCGAGCCAGGGATTCAAGTTGAGCCCATGATAGATGCGACAGAGCAACGGGCTCCATATATTCCTGTACCACCCATAGTACCGACAGTATTAGATACCTCGACCTTGCTAGAGATTATCCGGGGAATGCTGGCTTTCCAACAACACCAGCTGGTGGTACACCAACAACAATAATAGCAGTGTCAACAGCCTCAACAATAGAAACTTAATGTCCTCTTGAACCAAGTGTTGCAGACGGCCTAGAATAAGGTGGGAGAACAAATTCTGGGACATATATTAAATTTTACAGACTGAACTCCAGATATTTCGATGTTACGGAGGATGCCCTCACGATAGATGATTGGCTCCAGGATATTGAGACCATCCTGGCAGGGGCTAAGGTTCCGACAGAGGAACAGATTGACCAGGTCCGCTTACAGTTTTAGGATCTTGCAAGGGATTGGTGGTCCTCAGTGGAGATAGGAATAAGGCATCCTATTTAGTGGGGCAATTTTAGGACCCGGTTCAGTGCTAAATAGTTCAGAGTTGTGGCTTAGTGTGTGAACTGCAGCAGAGATTCGTCAATCTTAAATAGCTCGGTAGGACCGTGGACGGCTATGCCGTAGAGTTTTGGTGACTAAACATGTTTACTCCAACCATTGTGGCAACAGAGTTGGAGAGGGCAATGAGGTTCCAGCAGGGACTTCAATTGGAGATCTTACACTTGGTAGATATGCATGACTACCAGACTTTTGAGACGGTATTGACAGCGGCCAAGAGGGTTGAGCTTACCTCTAAGAGGATGGCATCAAGAAGAGTAGACCGGAAGGCCTCATGGATAGAGAAATAAGGGAGAACCAGTTCCACGAACATCACCACCATCTTCTGGCATTCGCATCCATGACATATCATAGAGGAGGCCAGTAACCTCAATAGTGATAGCACCAACACGGCAGCAACAGCCAAGGCAGTAGCAGCAACGACAACAACAGCGTCAGGGAGTACCGACATGCTGTACATATTGTGTCAAAGAAGGCTATACTCAGGACGTTTGCTGGATAGTAAATGGATTATGCTTGAGGTTTGGAAGTCCCGATCATAGAGTTACTACTTGTCCATTGATATAGAGGCCAGTAGGGCCAGTGCAACAGTTTCTCGCATTGCCAGCTCCAAGGGCAGTGCATCAAGGAGGACCAGGAGTAGCAGTGCGAATCTTAGCTCAGCGTTCGTTGCCGATGCAGGCTCAATTGTACCGAAAATAACAACAGTAGAATCAGCAAGGACCACAACAACCACATCAGGGAAGGCAGCAACAGTAGGGAGTTCTACGAGGCCAACGGGAGGCATTTACCTTATCTCTGGTGGATTCCTTGGCATCAGGTGACGTAGTGGCAGGTAATATTTTTATTACATCTTTTCCTGCCATAGCATTGTTTGATTCAGGAGCATCACATTTATTTATATCTGCACAATTTATGACACGTATCGGATTGGAGTTTGCGGCATTGCCAGAGAGGTTGAATATTCTCATTGGTAATAGGATTATAGGAGTTAGTAGGGTATGCCTAACATGTATAGTCATAGTGTGTAGATATTTATTAGCTGCAAAGTTGATCGAATTTTCTATGGGCAACTTTGACGTTATTTTATGTATGAACTGGCTGAGAGATAATCATGCGACGATAGACTATCGTGAGGGTAGAGTGTTATTTAGAGTCCCTGGTCTAGAGAAGTTTGTCCTTAGCAGAATAGCTGAAGATGAGCATAAAGAAGGAATCGTAGCAGTAGCAACAGAAGAGGACCAGATGCCCATGATAGTTAAAGAGTTCATGAACGTCTTTTCCGACGAGCTTCCCGGATTACCCTCAGCTAGAGAGGTAGAGTTCTCTATAGAGTTGATGCCAGGAACAGAACCAGTATCCCAGAAGGTTTATCCAATGTCACCGTCGAAGATTAACCAGTTATATCAACACATGGAAAAACTGAAGGCAAAAAGTTTATTTGGACCAGTGGATCACCATGGGGAGCACCAATGGTATTAGTGAAGAAGAAAGATGGATCAACATGGTTTTACTTTGATTATAGATAGTTGAATACAGTGACAGTGAAGAACAAGTATCCATTGCCTAGGATTGATGATTTTTTTGACCAATTAAGTGGAGTAAGAGTCTTCTCCAAGATAGATTTGCGATCAGGATATCATCAGGTGCGAGTCCGGGAGCAGGATATACCAAAGACAGCTTCCAGGTCACGATATTGGCATTATGAATTCTTAGTTACTCCATTCGGGTTGGCTAATGCTCCAGCGGGGTTTATGGATTTGATGAACCACACCTTTATGCCATACTTGGACCAGTTTGTGGTAGTATTTATCGACGACATCCTTGTATATTCCCGTAATGAGGAAGAGCATGAAGAACATTTGAGGATATTATTGCAGGCCTTAAGGGAGCATCACCTATATGCAAAACTTAATAAATACGAGTTTTGGTTGGACAACATATCATTTCTTGGACACATTATTTCTGGAGCCGGAGTGTCAATGGATCCCAAGAAGGTAGAGGCAGTAGATAACTGGCTAACGTCGACGATCATGGAGGAGGTGCGTAGTTTCCTTGGTTTGGCAGGATACTATAGAAGATTTCTGTCAGACTTTGCTAAGATCTCGATACCATTGACTCGGTTGACGCATAAGAAGGTTAAGTTTGTATGGTCAGTAGAATGCCGGATAACCTTCGGAAAGTTAATAGAGAAGTTAATCTCTACCCCGATCCTTACTCTTCTAGCAGGCTCCGGAGGAGTCACAATATATTATGATGCATCTGGCAAGGGACTTGGGTGTGTACTGATGCAGAACGGAAGGATAATTATTGATGCATCTCGACAGCTCAGAGATCACGAGAAGAACTATTCAACTCACAATTTGGAGCTAGCAGCAGTAGTGTTTGCACTTAAGTTATGGAGGAACTATTTGTATGGTGATCGGGTAGAAATCTTCACAGATCATAAGAGTTTGAAGAATGTATTCACGCAGAAGGACCTAAACATGAGGTAAATGAGGTGACTAGAGTTTTTGAAAGACTACGGTGTGGAACTTCAATACCATCCGGGCAAGACTAATGTAGTAGCTGATGCACTTAGCAGAAGAGGTGGAGAATTAATTCTCACAACTCAGAAGTACATTCTAGAAGACTTGGGTATCGAGATAGTGCTTACACAAGATAAAGGGGTTATGGCTAGCTTATAAATCCATTCTACTTTGGTAAAGAGAATCAAGGCGGCTCAAGTGGATGACCCGAAGATTCAAAAGTTACGGACAGAATGTGAGTCCAGTCTTCAGAAAGAGTTGATAATTCATGCGGACGAAACACTAAGTTTTAGAAATCATCTATGTGTACCAAGCTGGGATATTCGACAAGAAGTTATGACTAAAGCATATAGTTTCCAGTATTCCATTCATCCAGGAGGCACAAAGATGTACCAAGATATCAAGCAATACTTTTGGTGGAACGAAATAAAGAGGAAAATAACACACTTTGTATCACGATGTTTAATATGTCAACAAGTGAAGGCAAAATAATAAAGACCGGTAGGGTTATTGCAACTGTTTCCTATTCCAGAGTGGAAGTAGGAACACATCACGATGGACTTGTGACCGATTTACCTAGATCTCTGACTGGTCGAGATGCAGTTTTGGTGATAGTGGATCGGTTCAGAAAAGTGGCAAATTTTCTCCCCTTCAGAGTGGGACAGTCTGCAGAGCAGTTGGCATATTTGTACATGCGGTAAATTATGAGGCAACATGGTGTGCTAGTAATCATAGTATCAGACAAAGATACAAGGTTTACTTCTCATTTCTGAAGAAGCTTGCACGAAAGATTGGGTACTAAGTTAAGATTCAGTACTGCGTACCACCCCCAGAAAAACGAAAAATAAGGAAGAACCATCCAGACCTTGGAGGATATATTACGAGACTGTACCCAAGACTTTGGTGGATCTTGGGAGAATCACCTTCACTTAGTGGAATTATCGTGCAACAATAGTTATCTGGCCAGTATTCAGATGCACCTTTTGAGGCTCTATACGGTAGGAAGTGTAGATCACTGTTAGGTTGGGATGACATTAGTGAGCAGAAAATGTTAGGCCCCGAAATGATCACGCAGATGTTTGCAATGAACAAAAGTTATACGAACTTTGTATTACAAACTATTAAAAGAAAGAAGAGTACAAAAATTCTAGACAAGAGTCTAAGTATAATTTATTCTGGAAAAGTATAGCTGTAGAGATCTAATCTGCGAACGGTCACTTTACTCATTGGACTGCATGCCGATGAAAAAAATGCAAGGATGCTGTGAACAACTTGAAGAGTTGGACAATGAGAAAGCTTTGGCAACTATGACGCGTCAAGTTTTTATTTCTCTCATTCTGTTATTGAACTTCAAAGACGTCCTCTGTAATGTACATAATGATCCTATATTTAAAGGATTTTAGAACAGTTATGACAGTGTATATGCACTTTGGACAATTCGTACTGTGCGTGCACTTTTGATGGGATGACATTCCACGATCAAGTGAGTGGGTGTACAACTTGCAGCCTGCTTGACAGGTGGCTTACTATACGAGGAAAGCGTAGGTCATGTGACATTTATTTTGCACGTTTTACAAAAAAAGCATGTAGAATACGTAATCATAACTTCCTTTTGTCAGTTAGGATCGTATCCGCACTTACGAAGTGGTCTGGAGACTGGCGCATTTTTGATAAAATTGTTCATATGGGCGCACTTTTAAAGAAGTAGCCGTAATGGCGCACTTTTGAGAAATTTGGCCGTGATGATGCACTTTTGAGGAAGTAGTCGTAATGGCGCACTTTTGAGGAAGTTTGCGGTAATGGCGCACTTTTGAGAAAGTAGCCATGATGGCGCACTTTTGAGGAAGTAGCTGTGACGGCGCACTTTTGAAAAAATTGGCAGTAATGGCGCACTTTTAAGGAAGTTTCTATGATGTCGCACTTTTGAGGAAGTAGCCATGATGGCGCACTTTTGAGGAAGTAGCTGTGATGACGCACTTTGAGAAAGTAGCCATGATGTCGCACTTTTGAGAAAATTGGCCGTAATGACGCACTTTTGAGAAAGTAGCCATGATGGCGCACTTTTGAGAAAGTAGCCATGATGGCGCACTTTTGAGGGAGTAGCCATGATGGCGCAGTTTTGAGGATTTTGGCCGTACTGCGCACTTTGAAGAGGTTTGCATGACGGCGCACTTTGAAGAAGTTGATTCGTACTGGCCACTAAACGATAACCTGGATCTGCGTTCCGTAGCTCAGCTGTAATGATGGCTTTTGACATCCTCGACTACTGTTCAGCTGTCAGATTTCGCATTTAATGCTCGGGAGAAAAATGATAGGCCAATTGTGCTTTTATCCAATATTTCTAATTCTTGCAGGCGCAATCGATTATTATTCTCTACTGTTAGCTTATTAGCAATAGCTACTCTGAGAGAAGATATCTGGATTTTGAACGAAAGAACTGCTTCACATCCGTTTACAAGAGAGAATAGTGTAAAACCAGTTGGAGTTCAAACTGTTGTACGATAAGCCCATAAATACTCCCCAAGCTTCTTATTCCAATCACGTTTCTTGGATGAGACAAACATTTTAAGGAGTTTGATTATGGTCTTGTTGAAGGCTTTCATTAAGCCGTTGGCTGCTGGATTGTAGACCATAGATACTACATTCTGGATTCGATTCTTGTCACAGAACCGATAAAATGATTGACTGACGAATTATAGCCCATTCTCATGTATTATCCTCCGGAGAACACCAAAATGATAGATAACATGGTGTTTGAAGAAGCTAATTATGTTTGACGTCTTCACTTCGATGAGTGGGACTACTTCTGCCCATTTAGAGAATTAATCAGTTATCGCAAGTATGAACCGATGTGCTCCAGAAGAAGATGGGCTGATTGGACCAATAATATCTATTCTCCAGGCTTTAAAAGGCCAAGAGGCAGCTGTGGGGAGTATGAACTCTATTGGTTGGTGGATAAAATTAGCATAGATTTGGCATGATCTGTATTTACGAGCGTAATCTAAGGCATCTGCCACCATGGTGGGCCAATAATAACCTATTCTCCTGAGACAGTCTTATAATTTAGGACCTGTCTGATGTGCTCCACAAATGCCCTCTTGAGCTTCACGGAGTGATTGTCATGCTTCAGGGTTGGAAAGACAACATACCAGCAATCCCTCATAAGAAAGATGATGTAATATTTTGGATGAGGCGTCATAGTAGAATCAAAGAACATATTTTAATAGAAGTGGCTTCTTTCGAATCTTCTGAAAGAATCACATAAGCAGCGTAGTCTATAAAATGGTCTCTCCAATCTTTATCCGTAGAAGTTGAATTTATGACATAACTTTGTTCAATGTGCAAGTTATTTTTTGTATAGAATAATTCTCGACCTGTTAGCATAATTGAGTGTCATCTTTTTAGGGGAACGACCAATGATGCTGCTAGGCCGACCAAAGTATCTGCTTCTATATTCTGTAACTGAGGCACATGCTCGATGAAGAATCCTTTGAAAGTAAAAGTCAGTTTGATTGCCACTTGATGATAAGGGTTGAGGTCTACATGCCGAACCTCATACGCTCCCCAGATCTGATTGACTATCAACTTGGAATCTCCGTTGGCTTCAAGATATTCTATATCCAATTCTTTGGCTAATTGGAGACCAATGAGTAGAGAATTGTATTCTACCACATTATTGGAACATGGTTCGCTGAGAGAATATGCTCAATGAATGAGTAGTTTGTCAGGAGATACTAGGACTATGTCCACTCCGGCTACTATGTTGCCTTTAGGTCCTATTTTTGATACGCCATCAAAGAATTATTGCCAGGTGTCATCTCCCATTGCCATATTAGACTCTAAGACTTCATTTGGGATATCGTCGTACAGTTTGAACGTTTTCAGTACATGATGAGCTGCTAGAAAATCAGCTAGCGCTTGACCCTTCACTACTTTTTACGGGACATACACCATGTCATAAGGCAATAGCAGCATTGTCCATGTAGCTAACCGAGAAATTAGTGTGTTCGGCTTGGTCATCAATACCCGAAGGGGATTCACTTTGGGTATGACCTGAATGGTTTGACCCACACATAATATCGTGTCTTTTAAATAGCAAACATCAAGGCGAGACATTATTTTTCCACATAATTGTATCAATGTTCAGCACCGACCATCATGCGACTAAAATAATAGATTGCATGTTCAAGGCCTTCGTTACTCTTCTGTGCAAGAGGAGCTCATAAGGAGTGATCCATTGCTCGAACATACAGCAAAAATGACTTTCCTACGATCGGAGTTGCTAGAATTGGTAGATTTGGAGATATCATTTGATGTCGTCGATTGCTTGTTGACATGCTTTGTTCTAGACAAAGGACACACATTTCTTCATTAACTGAGTGAAGGGTCAGTATCGTCCCGAGAAATTAGAGATGAACCTCCTAATGTATGCCAGACGACCTTGCAGACCACAAAGTTCTTTGAGATTAAGTGGAGGCCGTATTTCGAGGATATCTTTGATTTTATCAGGCTCAATATGAATACCCTTTGAAGTTATAACAAATCCGAGGAACTTGCCACTGGAGACTCCTAGAAATAATTTAGTTGGATTCATCTTCAATTGGTGGTGGCATATCAATTCGAACAAAGTCATCAAATCTTGAAGGTGATCATCTTTAAGACGACTCTTGACAGCAATATCATCCACGTAGCATTCTACTGTCTTCCGTAAATGCTTCTGGAAAATTATACTCATGGCTCGTTGATACGTTGCTTCCGCATTCTTCAAGTCGATGGGCATGACTGTATAGCAGTATACACCCAGTTGTGTACGAAAAGAGGTGTATTTTTCGTCATCAGGAGATATCTTAATTTGGTTGTATCCCGAGAATCCGTCCATGAAGGACACGTGTTCAAATCCACATGTATTGTCAATCATGACATCTGTGATGGGGAGAGAAAACTCGTCTTTTGGACAGACAAAGTTTAGATTCGATAATCTATGCAGACCCGGACCTTCCCATTCTTTTTCATAACTGGGACAACATAGGCTACCCAGTCGGGATACTGCTCTCCTCGAACGAAGCCACATGCTATTAATTTTTTGACTTCTGCTTCAATTGCATCCATCATATCCGAACGAAATCGCTGTTGCTGTTGTAGAAGCATAAAAAGTGTGCCTAAGATAGATGGCACAGTTTTCAATAAATAAATCCTATAAGTAGAAGAATGACGCACTTTCTACTTATTCCAGAAGAAAGATGTGCATTCTCTTACTTTGGGGCACTTTCCACTAATTTCAGAGGTTGACGTACTATTCAGAGAGTAGAAAAGTAGCACACTTTCTTAATGTTATGAAAGATGACGCACAAACGATCTGATCTCTTTCAACATTTATTGCTGCAGACTGACAGCTAACAAAGGCAGAAACCAAAGAGTCAGAGGTCATCATTACTACGGTGGTACGACACGCAGAACCAGGTTGTCGTTTAGCGACCCAGCCGCAGTGCCATTCTTTTCAAAAGTGCGCCTCAGTGCTATTTTCTTCGAAAGTGTGCCATAGTGCCTTTTTTCTTAGAAGTGCGCCGCAGTGCCATTCTCTCCAAAAGTGTACCTCAATGCCATTCTCCTCAAAAGTGTGCCATAATGCCATTTCCTTCAAAAGTGCATTGCAGTGCCATTTCCTTCAAAAGTGCGCCGTAGTACAATTCTCCTCAAAAGTGTGACGTAGTGCCATTTATTTCAAAAATGTGCCACAGTGTCATTTTTCTCAGACGTGCGCCGCAGTGCCAATCTTTCTAAAAATGAACCACTCTCCAAACGACTTCAAAAGTGTGCATACTATCATAACCGACAGTGAGTAGTTACGAATGCGTGTCTTACATACCTTACTTCTCATGATGGTGTACAAATAACTGTCCTCCACGAACTTTGCTTTCCTCGTATAGGAATCTACATGTCAAGCAGACAGCAAGTTATGCACCCACTCATGCAGAACGTGGGGTGTTAATCCACCAAAAGTGTGTGCATAATGGTAAAACAGTGTTGACTGTCGATAGTGCGCACACACTCTCGTAATTGCTCCTATGCTCTATAAATACAGAGACACACAGACAGATAGAGACGAGGGAGGGGCTAAAATTCTCAAGTCTTTGAAATTCAAGAGCAGAGTGAGAGAAATAGAAGCTTCTCGTGCCATTGTGCTAGAGCTTTCTTATTGTTCAACTCTCCAAGTTGTTCCTAGCATTCCCTATATTTCTTCATTGTCGAGTGGTCCAAGGAGTAAAGTGATCGTTCGTAGATCAGATCTCTACAACTATACTTTTCCAGAATTAATTGTACTTAGATTCCTATTTAGGATATCTTTTTATAGTTTTTACCAGTTTGTAACACAAAAGTTTTGCATAAAAAATTTCCCGCAAACAAAGATGGCGACTCTGCTGGGGACTTCCTTTTTCTCTGACGAGAAGGCGATAACTCAACTCGATACTGCTTCTGTCAGCTTGAAACAGAAGACCTTGGTCATAAAGTTTGACCAACAGGCATATGAAGAAATGCTCCACTCTAGGGGTAGTATTCACCCCTCTTCCGCACCCAAGTCGATGAAAACTCACAAAATGTGGGTGCCCAAACCTCGTCATGCATATCCCGAAGTTGCTCCTAATAAGAGAAAGAGCATTCTGATTGACGAGAGTTTTTCTGTTAATTATGTTCATATCAATGACTTGGTGGACTATTCCCTTGCGTTAAAAAAAGGGATATAATTCGCGCAAGTCGTACAATTTCAAGCAAAGGGTGATCCACATCCAAGCTTCTGAATCCCTTGCGTTAAATAAGGGACACAACTCGCTCAACTCGTAAAATTTTAAGCAAAGGGTGATTTACACCCAAGCTCCTCAACCCGCGCATATTTGCCGTAATATGCGAGACAAGCAAGGCATGGACACCACTATCCAAACCAACTAGCGCACAAATAAAGTGTTGGTCATAGAGAATCATTCTTCTAACATCTTGATTATGTGCACAAGGGAGAGAAAATTATGCGCTACTCGTTCGCCAGGTCAAGACCTCCGTACAAAATTAAATCTGTGTAGACTAACTGCGCCAACTTTGTCTGTGCCATAGAATGTGTGCCAAACAAGAGCAATCTCTACACAATATGCTGATTGTGTGCGTGTGCATAAAAGGACAGTTAGAGACAACTCCTCTTCTTCCTGAAGAGCAAAAACTCGAGATATGACGAATTACTTGCCAACCAAGCCAGCACATCACTCTATACACAAGGGACCAAAAATACGCACAAAAGATTCAATATATCTCATGTACAGAGGCTGAGTCTGCCCTCTTCCTCCTCTTCTCTTCCCTTTTTTGATTTACGTGAGCTTATTATACAAAAATGTAATGAGAGGGGCCCCTCTAACATTACAACGGTGTTTCCTAATGAACATCGTTGTAATTGTCATAAAGTTGTAATCGAATATTGCTGTGCATCAACAAAACGGTCTGTGTTTGACCAATTGAATTATACTATGTCTCCTAAGCCTCAACATACAAAGCAAGTTGACAACTAGGAGCACGATGATGAACCACTTTTTTCCAGCATATATGGCTTCGCATCTTCCCAGGAGTAGGAGACAATCAAGAATAAGTTTTTCAAGAATACCCAGACAAAGAAGATTTGACCAACTCGTCGACTCCTTTGAAGGAGTATACCAAAATACTCGTTCTCAAAGATGGGAGATCGTTTGTCACGAGAATACCCATTCCTCATAATCCGAGGCTGGGGGTAGCAATCCCCTCGACTCTGAAACTGACAGCGTAGACTCCAACTACACAGTTTTTTCTACCAATTTCTCTATCATACACATGGATGTTAGCGTTTTTACCGTCGGTGATGAATAAGATGCATCTCCATCAGAAGCAACTGAACAACGCCTCAACTCACTAGAGGCCTCTCTCAAGGATATGCACACTATGATGCAAAATATGTATCAAATGATGACAGTCAAATATTCTGCTACACCAGTACCCGTCCAAGTAGCTTCATTCATACATGCGCAGCCTACTCCTGGAACAATGCCTCTGCATGATAACACAAATCCAGATGCGGTTATAAACCAAGAGTCAGTAGCACCAACTCTTAATCCTCTCAACATTGGGGGTAGATCTTCACCAATAATGATTCTTGTTCAACCAAGATCCTATCAGTCAGCCGCACCACTCCGACCAGAAGATTCTCTTGAAGCTATCTGAGATTTGCGTTCACAGGTCAATATTTTAAAGAACAAAAACCAACTCTGCAAGATGGGAGTGAAACAACCTTATCCTTCGTATTGGAATAATATTCCGTTCCCTCCTAAATATAAATCCCAATCAATAGTCTTGTTTGAAGGCAGGACATCACCGAGCTAATATATCAATTACTTCAATATAATACAGAAAGAGGATGCTCTCCTTACCAGATTATTCGTGGCATGCTTGGCCGACATAGCGTATGATTGGTATCGCAGTTTACCTGATAATTGTATATCCTCGTTTGATGACATGAAGTATCTTTTTCTCTCATGATTCTACGAGGGAGGCATGGATATGCCGATGTCTTCACACATCGATATCAAACAGAAGGAGAAGAAATCCGCTCATGAATTTGTTGATCGTTTCAGGCAGGCAACTCTGAAGTTACCCCCCGGTATTCCAGACTCCGCGTTCATTGATACCTACAAAAGGAACCTACTGCCTATAGTAGGGATCTGGACAGGTCCAACTCAATTTCAAGACTGGATGACGTTCATCATTGGGGCCGAAGCTGCTGAAGGAAATACAAAAATCGAACACAATTTGGGGTTACAAATGACCAATGCGGAAGGGAAGCGTCCCTCCAATAGTGCGAATAATCGCAACATCAAAGAAAATAAGACCTTGATGATAAATCTGTCAAAGCGACCCACCTCTCATCCAACAAAAAAATCTACAGAGTCTTCCAGGCCTAAGAAAGAATATTTCCTTGATGAGAGCGATATTTCCAGCATTTTTGAATGCTTGATAAAAATCAACAAGTTGTAGTTGCCAGATGTCAAGCGACCAAATGAGGCTGGTAAAAACAGATGACCCAAAGTACTGCTTGTACCACCGATACATAAATCACCCTACCAAGGCTTGTTATATCTTGAAAAGGAAGATACATCAGTTGATATATGCTAAAGCTATCACCCTTCATAACGAAGAAAAGACAGTCACTGCCAATATGGTGTCTCTTCAATTTGGTGACTTTCCAGCATAAGAAGTCCCGAGCAGCATCGTCCCAATACCTCGAGCTACAATGTAAGTGGTAAATCTTACACCGCCTAGAAGTCAAACAGAGAAATTGGTGCTTCTTACCACAGATCATGGTAAGATTATGTGGATTCATCCTGATCTGCTGTCAGATTGGGACCAGGGAGCAGTATCTTCCAATTTAAAATCTAAGAAGGATAAGAAGTATAAATCATGCAATATAATTTCTTTGGATCCTCATTCAAATAGAGAGCAGGACCAACATAAGGAAGATGTATCTCTCGATATCAGATTTTAAAATCTGAACATTGCCCCACCAAGCTCTACTCGCAAGCTTCGCTTGACGTACTGAAAATGGCCCATGATTGGCAGCTTTTCGCTATATAGGGCACAACAAATCTTTAGTGCTTATGAAGGTGTTCCTACAAAAATTCATCCTCCTCCTTCTGCAACCATTAGATAATCGACCTTGACTCAGGTGCTTGAGGAGGATCGCCCCTAATTTTATCGGTACGGCCAACAATCTGTATGCTTGAGGCAAAAAATGGGGTATAATTTCCAGAAAGCTGAAGGTTTAAATTTTGGCAAGAGACAATGTATTCCTCTATAACTCTGAGGACAGTCCAATAAATCCCGTAGTGGACTGGGCTACGACGAGACCAGTTCACAGACTCACTCCAAGAAAGGGCATGATAAAAAAAAACTCAAGTCCTATAACATGGTACTTCTTTCTCCGATGCCCGAAGAAGAAGCCGTAACTAGTACAAGGTTCGGCAAAGATTATCATAAAACTTATGAATCTGTCCCAAAAGATATTCCTGACACTCTTTCTACTTCGCCAACTCCTGCTGCTCCTGTCACAACAGAACCTGGTCCTTCGAACCCTACTACGACAGAGAAAGAAAGCCAAAGGAAGTGCGCTTCGACAAATCTTTGAAGAAGAATATACCCCGAGGACTTGAAAAGCCATACAATTTTGACATATTGGCACAGCTGGCCAATACCCCAGCCCGACTCTTCATATTTGAGTTGCTTCATTTGTCGAAGGAGACTCGTGAAGCTTTGAGCGAAGCTCTGATACATGCGGACTCTTGCTTAGGTCAACTCAAGATTCCTAATGAAGAGCCATTAGTATGTCCTCAATGCCATAGTATGATCGAGAAGATTCCTAACATCACCTTCACGCAAGATGATATGGTACTCAAAGATAATCAGTATGAAATGCCTTTGTATTATACCGGTTACATCGGATCTATTAAGGTAAACCAGATTCACATCGACCCTGGTTCTTCACTCAACATTATTCTTAAAAGTCTATTGAGAGGATTGAAGATACCGATGCACAACCTGTCTGCTACCATTACTACCATTCTAGGCTTCAGTGATAGAAGAAGTAAACTACTAGGAAAGATATGCCTAAAAATTCATATAGGCGATCTACGTACTGAAGTAACATGCTATGTGATTGACTCTGACGTATCCTACAATATTTTGCTAGGACGACCATGGATACACGAGCATAAAATTGTACCCTCCACCCTAAATCAATGCTTCAATTATGTAAACAGTAGAGAAGAGTTCAAAATATATGTAGCTAACCTTAACCCTTTTAAAGGTGTCGAAGCCTATTTCGCTGATTCTGTACTCTATACACCGGAGTATATGAAAGAGGAAGCTAATCAAGCTAGTGATGAAGCTGAAAACCCTCCAAAAGAAGAGCCTCTGATAATCAGAGTCAAAGGATGCACTACTCGTCTAACTCCTTCAAAGCCTCTCAGCATCGACCTACACAAGTCATCTCCATTGGTCATCAACCTTCGATGCAATGAACAACCAACACTGGAGAATGTGCTACTTGTTATCGACCTTCATCGTAACAAGCCATCAACATCAGTGAATCAATCCCTAGTCATCAATTTTTCCAACCCTCCTATCAAGGTTGAAGATTCTGCCGACTATTTGGAAGATGAAGAAATTTTATATTTCATGAATAAAGAAGACTCTACTTTGTACTGCATTAATATTGAACCCTTTGCTAAAAAAAAATCTTAGAGTCTTTTCACCTCTGTCCATACCCGTGGTATCTCCATTCTAATATGATTTGTCATATGAACCATATGAGGAGGCATACTTCATAGTCTCAGCGAGACATGACATGCAACGTCATATAATTTTTGGCAAAGCTAGAAATAAAAGAGTCGCGAAGACTAATAGTTCTGACGAGGATATGGGAAAGATACAACCGTATCGTTACATCCAACCAGCCAAGAACATCATACAAAGGATGGACTACAACTCAAAATCTGGCTTGGGACTAAATTATGGAAAAGGCAGATGGACTCCAATATGTTACCTCTCTCCTAAAGGTAAGCCAAAAATATACTACCAACGGACTGATCGTGGTTTAGGATATGTATCACCACCAACAAGATCTGAAAGTTCAGAATTAGAAGAAGAGATGCATTCTCATTCCTCTTACTCATCATTGTAGGATTTTGACGAAAGAATGGGTGATATATTCAAACATGCTTTCTCTGTAAATATGGTGTCGACTGTCCCAAATGAGAAAGACGTTGAACTATTGAAACCATTCAAAAATGATCCATGGGCACAACAAATGGATACTCAATGGGAGCTTCGGTTTGAGCAACTTGAACCACCTACAGAGGATAAAATAGTCCAAATTAATGTAGGAGAAGAATCTTTTCCATGACCAATCTTCATTAGCAAGAGTCTTCCTGAAGAAGATCAACAAGCTTTACTCCAGCTAATAAAGGAATATATCGATGTTTTTGCCTGGAATTAGGAGGATATGCTTGGCTTAGATCCTCAAATAGCCATACATAGGCTCAATATTCTTCCGAATGCTAAACCTGTGAAAGAGCAATAACGGCAGTTTCGTCCGGATATGATGGATGCAATTGAAGCAGAAGCCAAGAAACTCATAGCATGTGGCTTCGTTTGAGAAAAGCAGCATACAGACTGTGTAGCCAATGTCGTTCTAATCATGAAGAAATATAAAAAAGTTCGGGTCTGCGTAGATTATCGAGATCTGAACTCGGCCTGTCCAAAAGATAAATTTTCTCTTCCCATCATATATGTCATGATCTTTAATACATGTGGCTTTGAACGTATGTCCATCATGGATTAATTTTTAGGATACAATTGTAGAAGCATGAAATATGCTGGGAAATTGTCCACATATTTTACAGTCAAAACCCCCAACATACATGAAGTCCCTCTCTGCGTAAAACAGAGCTTCAAGGCTGTTTGGCGTAAAATAGGGCTTAAGAGCTGTCTGCGTAAAACAGAGCTTCAAGGCTGTTTGGCATAAAATAGGGCTTCAGAGCTGTCTGTGTAAAATAGAGCTTCAAGGTTGTTTGGCATAAAATAGGGCTTCAAAGTTGTCCGCGTAAAGCAGAGCTTCAAGGCTGTTCTGCGTAAAAGGTTGCTATACCTTCCTGCATAAAATTTAAAATACGTTATTTTTAATGCAGCGTAAAGTTGTACGAGGAACTCTTTGTATTCCTCAGATGAATTTGTCAGTCAAATCAGTAAACCTGACATTTGACAAAAGTACTGTACGATGATCGAGAGAACGGCTGTGAAGATGATTTTGCACAGTGACCCATGTTGTCATTTTATGACATATTTTTGATACAAGTCATTTTTACGCATTCAAAGGAAGAAAAATGGAGTCTTCTGAATACGCTGCCTATTCTACATTGAAAGAAATGAGTTTTTACGCTCAAGATAAGACAAAATCAGACGCCATGTCAAAAGCTGTTTCTTGTACAGAGCTCGAGGCATATCTCTACATTTTATGCACGAGATTGAGGCATATCTTTGCATTTAATGCACGAGATTTTGTTTTATTTTTAAAATTTGTTATGACGGGGAAAGTTACGCTCACATCACCATCCTTGCATTTTATGCCAACCAGGCTATTTTCAACTATAGGAGTACGCCGTATGCTATCTCCTCGAAATATGCTAACTTGGCTATATTTGCAAATGTACGTTGATAAGGATACTTAGCCCAGAATACGCTCAAGACCTCAGTCGTGAAGGATAATTAGCTATTTTACGCTGGTTATCTATTATTCATGAATCATCAAGTTTTACGTAGGGGCAGTTACCTACGTGGCTTGCATGCCATGATCTTCGAGAAGCAGTTATACGTTTTACCTTATAAAAGGATACGTGTCATATGCAGATTCAAAAGATTATTGGAACGTGGGTAGCAGTTGTCATAACCGTAGCGTAAAGGAGGCAATCTTCTTCACAGTTTGGCCTTTTACGCCAACAAGACAGTCATTTGACTTTTACGCCAACCAGGCAGTTATTTGATTTGTCATGACTGGGAAAGCAGCACTCACATCACCATCCTTGCATTTTACGCCAACCAGGCTATTTTCAACTATAGGAGTACGCCGTATGCTATCTTCTCAAAATATGCCAACTTGGCTATATTTGCAAAGGTACGTTGATAAGGTTACTTAGCCCAGAATACGCTCAAGACCTCAGTCATGAAGGATAATTAGCTATTTTACTCTGGTTATCTATTATTCATGAATAATCAAGTTTTACGCAAGGGCAGTTACCTACGTGGCTTGCATGCCATGATCTTCGAGAAGCAGTTATATGCGTTACCTTATAAAGGGATACGTGTCATACGCAGATTCAGAAGATTATTGGAACGTGGGTAGCAGTTGTCATAACCGCAGCATAAAGGAGGCAATCTTCATCACAGTTTAGCCTTTTACGCCAACAAGACAGTTATTTTGCTTTTACGCCAACCAGGCAGTTATTTTATTAATCTCTATAAATAGAGACCCCTGGTCACAGGGTAAAGGGGGGAATTAGTTTTGGCTGACAACTTTGGCAACAAGAATTCGATCCTACTTGCAAGTTTCCTTTGGCCGACTTTTGCCTTCAGTTCCGAGAAAGTTTGAAGCTTCTTCTACAATACTTCTTCATCATCGTGTAGTCCAAGGAACAAAGTGATCAACTGCAGATCAGACTTCCATAGAAATACTTCCCCAGAATCATTTTATTGTACTTAATATCCTCGTATAGGATTATTTGTACTTTTCTCTTTTCTCGTTTGTAAGCAAAAGTTTCGTATAAACTTTGTTTATCCAAACAAAATGGCGACTCTGCTGGGGACGACTTTCTCCTCTGACGAGAAAGTAATTGCTCAACACGATGCTTTATCCATCGGATCGAAAAAGAAGACTTTGGTCGTCCAGTTCGACCAATCTGCCTATGAAGACATGCTTCATGCAGGGGATAGTTTTTATTTCTCCTCTGTCCATAACAACAGGAAGCTGCGTAAAGTATGGATGCCTAAGATGTCCTCTATCCTTCTTGCAAGTTTTCATTCACTGATCAACAAAGTTGTGACAACACAGCCAACACGTCCTGTGCGTAAAACTTTGTCTCCCGTCTGTGATGTGGTAGACAAGACTTCTGGCAATGCCTCAGTACCAATCCAGAAGTCTCAAATACGCCCTGCGCGTAAACCTTCGTCTCCCATCTGTGAACGTGGTAGACAAAACTTCTGGCAATGTCTCAGTGCCAATCCAGAAGTCTCAAACACGCCCTGCGCGTAAACCTTCATCTCCCGTCTATGACATGGTAGACAAAACTTCTGGCAATGCCTCAATGCCAATCCAGAAGTCTCAAACATGCCCTGCGCGTAAACCTTCTTCTCCCGTCAACCTTCGTCTCCCGTCTGTGACGTGGTAGACAAAATTTCTGGTAAAGCCTCAGTGTCAATTCGGAAATTTTAAACATGCCCTGCACGTAAAATTATATCTCCCGTCAATGATGAGGCAGATGTACCCTTTGATCACATCAAAGGAAAATAAGTGACGAATCCTTCAACCTCTAAGCTTTCACGCCCACAAGAGAAGAAAGTTCTCACTTTACATATTACGCGTGACGCTGAAAGCCATTTGAGGACTTTTCCTATTTTACGCGAACCTATGCAAAAATCCAAATTACGCCAGGATAGGTTTGTCCGCGTAAAGAAGACTCGTTTCATGATAAGATACGCTCCTCAGACAGATGATGGATCATATGCTACTCATATGGGTGGACTGTTGTATTCCTATGGCAGAGAAAGGGTTATGGTTCCTAATCTACACATTCCTACTGATGTAAAAATGCAGAATAAGCTTTCTTCTTCTTCTGGTAATCTCCCTGATTTGCATGATTTTTTGATCCAGAAACGCAAAGACAAGGGATCTCCTAATATGTCTATCACACCCCCTAGAGAACATTGTTGTAATAGTCATAAAGAAGAAGAACCAACATTTGCTTCGGTAAACATGGCTTTGCATATTCCTAGAGGAAAGTTGAGTTCAAGATGTCATCCCTCCAGAACTCCAAGCTAAAAGAGATTTGACAGACTCATCGAGACTTTTGAAGAAGGTATTTTTCGAAACACTCGCTCGAGGTCACGACAATCAGCTTCATTTTTTTTCAGATTCCGACACTGGGAGTCGCCAATTTTCTGAACCAGATGCTGAAAGTATAGATTCAATCTCTACAGAGATCTATACTAATCCCTCATAATGGATAATCACTATACCTTTATCAATCTCTACAGAGACTTTTGAAGAAGGTGTTTTTTTTTCGAAACACTCGCTCGAGGTCACGATAATCAGCTTCATATTCTTCAGATTCTGACACTCGGAGTCGCCAGTTTTCTGAACCAGATGCTGAAAGTATAGATTCAATCTCTACAGAGATCTATACTACTCACTCCATTGGCGCATATAGGCTTGCTAAGCCCAATGGTGACTTGCTCTTAATGCCAATCAACAACAAGTTCCTAAAGAAGTACTATGCCTAAGTTAGGCACACTTCAAAAATAAATAAATGGTAATAATAATGATAATGATGATGAATGACGATATGTGTCATTTCTATCCTTAGCATAGGGACACAAAAATATAATATTCACACATGATGTCTTTTTCAGCAAATTATTTTCGTCCGTAACATGCAGACAAATCTGTTATCCGTACTCGGGAGTCCCGAGTACGCAATGGGTAACGGATCCTCAAAAAACTCTTCTGAAGGCAAATGGTCCACGTCCATATCACCTCTGAACTACGAGTCATTCTTTCTACCAAAAGAAGACAGTCACGTTCATATTACCTCTGACTCGTCCCTTTTATTGTTATCCTTACAAAAATTCATACAAAGAAAGTAGTTCACGTCAACATCACCTCTGAACTACGAGCTGCCCAAGAAAATAGTCACGTCCATATTACCTCTGACTCATTTTCTTCTCTCCACAAAATATTCCGTAATGGTCATACTCAGCAAACTTGCTTGACTATCGGTTTTACACCACAATATCCCTACCATCACAGAAGATGTCTCCACCGAACCTCCTTAATGGAACTGCTCTAGCTTATCACGTCCATATTACCTCTGATTGGGCTTGGTGTTATCGACATTATGAAGTTATACTACGTCCAAACTATCTCTTGTATAGTACTCATAGCCCCGATATCCATAAGCAATAAGAAAAGTTCCAAATAGGAAATAAGGCAAAAAAAATTTATTAACATTCAAGATCATGAGTACATATAGAAGTCTTTTACATTCAAGGATTTTCATTTATATTCAAGATCACGGGTATATGTGAAAAGAAGGAGACCCCTCTATGCTGTTTCTGGTACCAACACGTGTAAAGGCCGACAGCTCAATGCATTCTGGGTCATCACTTCAACAAGACTTCTCAGTGCAAGCTACAGTGCGAGAGAAGAATTCATACTGATGGATAATAATGTAGAGTCGAGCCTCTGTAAATCCAACTGTCGTGTCAAAGGACGCAGCTAGAAGTCCCGGTTGGGATAACTAGCCCCGCCGTTTCCACTCGGATGGGCCGCCAGGACTCGATCCGAGATTCAGCTATCACATCCTGGCCGCATACGGGAAGAAGCTACAGTGAGCTAGGTTGGAAGATCGTGGACAATCCTCCGGGTAATCTACTAGTTCACCACGAACAACAGTGACTATGATATCCTTCCATGTTCATCGGAATCAGAGCAATCCGAGACAGTCCCTGCACAAACGAGCATATAAAAGTCAGAATGATTGCGAGAAAATTCTAAAGCACACGCTCGAAAATAAGTGCTGGGGTAGCCATACCTCCCCGAACGAAACTTCGACTGGAGCTGGGGATAGCAGTCCTCCGGTGTTCTATGACAATCCATCCTTCCAAGAGTACAATGAGCCTTTGCACACAGATGATAGCTTAGCTGGGGGTAGATGTACACTCTAGGACGAGCCCACAACTGAGACTCGGGGTAGCAATCCCTCCAAAAATGAAAGTGATACCACAGTACCCACTCTCCCCGAGGACAATGATACTCAAACATCAGAGGCAGAAAGTGAGGCATCTACCTTCCCGACTGCCTCCTCCCTCTCAATGTCAGTGTACATGGCAGGAGACGAGCGTGGCACAGAATCCAGTAATAAACAATGCCTTGAGGCACTCAAAGCCATGATGCAGGCTCTGAGCACTAAAATGCAGACTCTGACTCACACAGTGCTGAACTCAGAGAAAGTTTCGTCCCAACACAACCGCACTTCAACCACGCGCCCGTGTCGATGCTCGGGACAACCAAAACAGGCTCCAGAAGCTCGGGATCCGGCAACCCTATCCTCCTGAATAGGATAATGTGGTATATCCTTCCAAATATAAGCCATTGTCTCTGGCTTCATTCGACGGGAAGACGTCACCCCATCAGTACGTGAGATTCTTCCAGTCTACAATAGGCCATTTACCTCAGTATGGCTATTGATCAGCTCATGTCTATATCACCTCTGAGTTATCATTCTCACCTTCTCCCCAGTAGGGTTTTCCATGTCCTTCGCACCTCTGAGCAAACCTTCCGGGTTTGGCTGTCGATCATTACGTCTACAGTACCTCTGATATCGATTGCCGTCTAAACTTATCACCTGTACGTAAATTTAAGTGCACCAATGGTGTTAAGTCCACCAAACTTGCCACCTCTGGCAAGACCTGTATCGAACTTATTACTTGCACTCTCTTGTGAAAGAAGTAATAAGTCCACCAAAGATCCTCTAGCGGGATGTCCTTACTATCCACTACCATGTCCATATTACCTCTGATAGAGATTGTTTTCGAATTTATTATTTTCACTCAACGTGAGACACAAATAATAGATTCACCAAAATTCTTCCAGTGGGTTTTTCTTAATGGAAGCAAAAAAAAAAACCCACGTCCATACTACCTCTGGCGTGCTTCCTTCTCCTTCCATAAAAATACCAGGGTCGTACCTAACCTCTCGGTATGGCTATTGATCTGCTCATGTCTACGTCACCTCTGAGTTATCATTCTCACATCCTCCCCAGTAGGGTTTGCCATATCCTTCGCACCTCTGAGCAAACCTTCCGGGTTTGGCTGTCGATCATTACGTCCACAGTACCTCTGATATCGATTGTCGTCTAAACTTATCACCTGTACTTAAATTTAAGTGCACCAATGGTGTTAAGTCCACCAAACTTGCCACCTCTGGCAAGACCTATTTTGAACTTATTACTTGCACTCTCGTGTGCAAGAAGTAATAAGTCTACCAAAGATCCTCCAGCAGGATGTCCTCAATCCAAAGAAAACAACCACGTCCATATTACCTCTGGATCGTTTCCTTTTCCTTCCACCAAAAATATCGGGATCGTACCTAACCTCTCGGTATGACTATCAATCAGTTCACGTCCATACTACCTCTGAACTACGTCTCTCAACTTTTTCCAACAGAGTGAATCTATCACTGCAAGAGAACCGTTATCTCTGTCCTATTTTTTTTTATCCCCACAAAGTCATATATTACCACGTCCATATTACCTCTGAGTAAGATATTTTCAGAATTTTTCCATGTTCATATTACCTCTGAGTAAAGTTCTTCTCTTCGACTTTCTGCTATCACGTTCGCATAACCCCTGATAGTGCTAGTCGTTTCAGCTTATTATCCGTACTTACACAATGGGTAATAAGTCCACAACCCTAAAAAATTGGATCAAGAAGATGAGTTACACTCTCACTCCTCAAAATCTTCCTCTTGGGACTCTGACGTCAGTATCGGAGAGATGCTCAAGCAAATATTGTCTGCCAATATGGTGTCAGCTGACCCTGAGGAAGACGATGAAGATCCATTAGAAATCTTTGAAGTAGAACTGTAGGCCCAACGCCTAGACGCACAATGAAAGATGCGGTTCGAATAACGAGAACCTCCTACCGAGGATGAAGTCGTACAAGTCAATCTGGGCGACGAATCCTCCCCCAAAACCTATCTTCATCAATAAGAGTCTGACTGATAATGAACGAGCATCCCTATTACAGCTCTTCAGGGAATACATTGATATCTTTGCCTGGAGCTACGAAGAAATGCTAGGACTGGATCACCAAATCGTGGTCCACAAGCTCAATATCTTGCCGAACGTTAATCCTGTCAAACAACAGCAACGACGATTCCGGCCGAACATCATGAACGCCATCAAAGCCGAAGTCAACAAACTGATAGCTAGTAGCTTCGTCCACGAAGAACAATATCCAGATAGGGTAGCCAACATCGTGCTTGTCATAAAAAATAATAGGAAGATCCGAATCTGCATTAAGTTTCGTGATCTAAGTACGGCCTTCCCTAAAGACGAATTCTTCCTTCCGATCACAGACATAATGATCGATAACACCTGTGACCTAGAGTGCATGTCCTTCATGGACGGATTCTCAGACTACAATCAGATCAAGATATCTCCTTACGATCAGAAGCATACATCATTCAGAATAACGGTAGGAGTATACTGCTACATAGTCATGCCCTTCGATCTGAAGAACACATATGCTACATACCAGCGAGCTATGAGCACCATCTTTCGCGAGTATTTACGCAAGACAATCGAGTGTTATGCCGATGACATCGCGGTCAAGAGTCGCTCCAAAGATGATCACTTCAGGGATTTGAAGACTGTGTTCGATCTCATGCGTACGCACCAGCTCAAGATGAATTCCACCAAATCTTTTCTGGGAATCTCCAGCGGAAAATTCCTGGGCTTTATCATCACTTCCCGGGATATTCACATAGACCCCGATAAAACTAAAGCAATCCTTGAGATGCGCCCACCGAAGAACCTCAAAGAACAATTTGTGGCCTTCAAGGAAGACTTGCATACATCAGAAGGTTCATATCAAATCTCTCTAGGCGTTGTCGGTCGTTCAACTAGCTCATGAAGAAAGGTGTCTCCTTTGTCTGGAATAAAGAATACCAGCGCGCCTTTGACGACATCAAGAAATATATATCAAACCCTCCAGTGCTGTTAGCCCCAGTCATGGGGAAGCCTTTCCTGCTCTATGTGCGAGAAATCAACCACTCCCTTGGTGTCCTATTATTCCAGAATATTGGTGCAGGCCACGAGCATACCATCTATTATCTTAGCCGGATGATGGTTGGCACGGAGCACAGGTACACCCATGTTGAGAAGGAATGCCTTGCCCTAGTATTCGCTATCCAGAAGACTCAGCATTACGTGGCTGAACAAACCATTTAGGTAATCTCGTGAGTCAATCCTCTCAGAGTCCTCATGACCAAACTAGGGGCGTTCAGTTCTCGCTTGGCTACCTGGACAATACTACTGTCTCCATACGACATGGTGTTTGTTCAACAAAAAGTCGTCAAGGGTCAAGCACTGGACAACTTTCTGGCAGCCCATCCGGTGTCAGAAATCTCAAAACTATTTGATGAGATTCCAGACAAAGTTGCATAATCCAATATCGTGACGAAAGCAAAAGCTGTTTGGCGAATGTTCTTCGATGACGCTTCAAGAACAGGACCCAAAGGCAGCATTATCGCTAGAGTCAGGATAGTATTGATCTCTCCATATGATATAGTTATCAACCGCGCATACTCCCACACTGAGCCATGCTCCAATAATGTGACAGAGTACAACGCTCTCATCAGTGGACTTTAACTAGCTAAATAAGTTAGAATTGACCCCCTGGAAGCCTACGATGATTCCAAGTTGATAGTTAGCCAGGTCCTGGGTGAGTACAAAGTCCGACAAGAAGAGCCAATTCCTTACCAACAGGCTGCGCTCGACATCATCTCGACCTTCGAGGGATTCTTCATTAAGTACGCCCCTCGGCTGTAAAACATCGAGGAGGACATCCTTGCTGGACTCGCAGCCTCTCAAGCTGTTCCGGTCAGTACCCATGAACTGATCACCGTGGTCAGTCAGGAGCTAGTCTACCCGAAGAACAACCTCTCTGTGTGCCGGAGCAACTCAGTAGAGACGAGCACTGACTCACAAGACTGGAGAGTTTCCTTTATCGACTATGCAGTCTATGGAATTCTCTCCGAGAACCCGAAGGAAGCCACTTCCATCAGAAGACGTTCCCTCCGGTTCTATTATGATACAACTACCAAAATGCTGTATCGCCGCTCGTATGACGGGCTTCTGCTATGATGACTTTCAAATACAAAAGCGAAGCAGGTTCTCCACGAGGATCACGATGAGGTTTGCGGTACCCATCAGCTATGGCCCAATCTACAAGGCCGTCTCCGTAGAATGGGTTACTATTGGCCAACAATGGTAGCAGATGCCGTCGACTACGCAAGGAAGTGCTAAGCGTGTCAAATCCATGCAGATTTCATCCACCAATCCTGGGAGTTCCTACACCCGACTATTGCGTCCTAGCTATTCGAAGCCTGGGGTATGGACACCATTGGACCGATTAGTCCACCTTCATCTAAGGGACATCGGTTCATCCTTGCTATCACCGACTACTTCTCCAAGTGTCAGAAATAGTACCACTCATGGAAGTCAAGACGTCTAACGTGATCAGCTTCGTCAAGCATCACGTCATATACCACTTCAGATTTCCACGAAGGATCATCTATAAAAATGGTCCACAGTTTGCAAGCCATGCGTTCTAGCGGTTCTGTGACAAAAATCGGATCCAGAATGTAGCGTCGACCGCCTACAACCCATCAGCGAATGGTCTGGCAGAAGCCTTCAACAAGATCATCATAAAGCTACTCAAAAATTTTGTGTCATCCAACAAAGGCACTAGAACGAGAAGCTGGGTGAATGTCTTTGGGCCTACTTTGCAACGGTCCGGACAGCAACTGGCAATACACCTTTCTCTATGGTGTACAAAAGCTAAGCAGTCTTCCCGCTCGATATCCAAATTCTCTCACTTCGGGTGGCTCTCTCCAACCAATTAATCGTCGACGATAATCACCGCCGACGACTACAATAGTTAGAAGCACTCGACGAGAAACTCCACTTAGCTCAACAACGCGTTGAGCTATACCAAGCACGTCTCTCTGGAGCATTCAACAAACGAGGAAAGAAAAGGACCTACCAAGAGGGTAATCTCATCCTGACCGTAAGGAGGCCGATGGTTATGACCCGTAACACGGCCGGCAAATTCCAACCTAAATGAGAAGGCACGTTTATCGTAGAATCAGTATTCTCCAACGGTGCCTACAGGCTTACGAAACCTAACGATGACTTGCTCATGATGCCTATCAATGGAAAGTTCCTGAAAATGTACTATGTCTGAACTAGACTTGTACTCCCCTTATCCCCAGGCGGGAAATCAAGATGTACAATCTTTACATTCTTGGTTCTTCACCCCCCGTAAAGTACCTATGTACATCATTTTCCCTTCTATATTAATCCATTATCTGTATCAAGGAGTCCTGAATATGCAACAAATGATGGATCCTCAAAGTCTCCCCAGCGGATTAGCCCTCAGTTCCACTAACACACTCTCGCAGTGACCACTAAAACCAATTTTGTTAGACGCTAGCCATGTTCACATTATCTCTGAGCTATCGTCCTACCAATCTCTCCAGCGGATCAACCCTCAGGTCTATCTTTATTCTCGGATAGACCACACTCAGCAAACCACTCCCCAGTGAGTGTCCCAGATATTAGTTCATGTCCATATTACCTCGGAACTACCGTCCTAATATTTCTCCCCAACTGAGTTAGCCATGTCCATATTACCTTTGAGCAAACCCCTTGGGTCTTGGCTATCGATTATCACGTCCATATTACCTCTGATATCTATTTTTATCTCCACTTATCACTCGTACTCACCAAGATACAACAACGGTGTTAAGTTTACGAAATCTGCCATGTCCATATTACCTCTAGCAGGGCTTGTCTTAAACCCGTTACTTGTACTCACCTCCGAGCTATCGTCCTCACTTCCTCCCCCGAGAGTTTTCCATGTCCATGTGACCTCTGAGCAAACCTCTCCCTACGACTATCATCAGTCGTCGTCTAAACTTATCACCCGTACTTAATTCTAAGTACGTCAGAGGTGTTAAGTCCACAAAACCCACCACGTCCATATTACCTCTGGCTGGGCTTGTTTTAAACTTATTACTTGCACTCCAGTGCACAAAAGGTAATAGGTCCACCAAAGATCCCCTAGCGGGATATCCTAAAAAAAACCTATGATATCTTACCACATCCATATTACCTCTGAATAAGATATTTTCAGAACTTTATCATGTCCATATTATCTCTGAGTAATAGTTTGCCCATCGACTTTCTACTATCACGTTCGTATAACCCCTGATAGTGTCAGTTATTTTAACTTGTTATCTGTACCTAGTCTTAGGTACGCCTTGGGTAATAAGTCTACTAAAATTCTCTAAGAGAATGGAATGTACTACCTCGTACATATCACGTCTAGGAGGATATTCATTCCCATATCAAAGACCTTTTCCATGCTTCTTTCAAAGTGTTTCAAAACTTGTCCAAGTTTTAAAAACTTTGAGGGGGGTCTTGTATAACCATGAAATATGCTGGGGAATTGTCCGTGTATTTTACCGTCAAAACCCCCAACATACATAAAGTCCCTCTCTGTATAAAATAGAGCTTCAAGGCTGTTTGGCATAAAATAGGGCTTCAGAGATGTCTGCGTAAAACAGAGCTTCAAGGCTGTTTGGCGTAAAATAGGGCTTCATAGCTGTCTGCGTAAAACAGAGCTTCAAGGTTGTTTAGCATAAAATAGGGCTTCAAAGCTGTCCGCGTAAAGCAGAGCTTCAAGGCTGTTCTGCATAAAAGGTTGCTATACCTTCCTGCATAAAGTTTAAATTACGTTGTTTTTAATGCAGCGTAAAGTTGTACGAGGAACTCTTCGTATTCCTCGGATGAATTTGTCAGTCAAATCAGTGAACCTGATATTTGATAAAAGTACTGCACGATGATCGAGAGAACGACTGTGATAATAATTTTGCACAGAGACCCAGGTTGTCATTTTGTGACATATTTTTGATACAAGTCATTTTTACACATTCAAAAGAAGAAAAATGGAGTCTTTTGAATACGCTGCCTATTATACATTGACAGAAACGAGTTTTTACGCTCAAGACAAGACAAAATCAGACGCCACGTCAAAAGCTGTTTTTTGTACAGAGCTCGAGGCATATCTCTGCATTTTATGCACGAGATTGAGGCATATCTTTGCATTTAATGCACGAGATTTTTTTCTATTTTTAAAATTTGTCCTGACTGGGAAAGCTACGCTCACATCACCATCCTTGCATTTTATGCCAACCAGACTATTTTCAACTATAGGAGTACGCCGTATGCTATCTCCTCGAAATATGCCAACTTGGCTATATTTGTAAAGGGATGTTGATAAGGATACTTAGCCCAGAATATGCTCAAGACCTCAGTCATGAAGGATAATTAGCTATTTTATGCTGGTTATCTATTATTCATGAATGTAAGCCCCCTAAATTTCAGAACTTTTAATTTGGAATTTTCTGGAATTTTTCCGGAATTTTCGGTAATTAAAACTAAGGTAATTTTTGGATTAAATGATTTTTAAATGATATTAGTTAATATTAAAATATTATGGAAATAATATTTTATGGTGTAAAATGGAAAACCGGACATAGGGTAATTTTCTGTGAATTTATTGGACCCCGGAAGCATTTTAAAAGCCCTAAAAAACTATTTTAAAATAAACCAAATTAAACCCTGAAATAAACCGGGTTTATTTGAAATAAACCAAACCAAACCAAACCCGGTTCAGTTGAACCGAACCCAGTCTTATCGGGTCGGGTCGGATCTTAACCCGAAACCCGAAACCCGACTACCCGACCCGCACCTAAACTTAATGGATCTGGATCCCTGCTAACCCGCCCGACCCGTTAACCCGAACCCAATACCCGAATCCTAAACTAAACCCTAACCCTAATTCTAGTCGGACTCCGCCTGGGCCGGCGCCTATAAATCCCTCGCCGCAGCCGAAACCCTAATTCATCTCCGTCGCCTCCTCCTCCCTGTCGTCACCCTCCTCAGCCTTCCCATCTTCGCCGCTGCTCTCCCTCTCTCCGGCGCTGCATCCATCTCCTCCGCCTAACCCCGCTCTGCCCCGCTCGACTCGTCCCCAGAACCTCCCCGCTGCCCGCCCTAGTCGAATCCCCCCAGCCGCCGCTCGACTCCGCCACGCCTCAGCGAGCCCCTCTCCTTCCCAGAACCCTCCTCCCTCTTTAGCCCGCAGCAGCCCCTCGACACCACCCTATCCTCCGCCCGACCTCATCTTCCCCGACCTAACTCCCCGCTCCAGCCGCTCAGCCCCGCCTGAGCCGACGCTGATCCTCCACCATGAACTCCCCGATCGACAGAACCCACAACCCCGACGTCCCCGCCCTACTCCGACGAGCCCCGGCCGCCGCGTGCCCCCACTGCCCCGGTCCCCTCCGCCTCAGCCCGGCCGCCCTCCGTCGCAGCTCAGCCGGCCACCAATCCCTAACCCTAATTCCTAATTCGGACACAGGACACAGTGTCCTGTGTCGTGTCGGACACGGTTTTATCCTCGGTTTTTCAGCCCAGTTCAGGTACTCATATCTTCTTGCTCGTAGCTCTGATTTCGATTCCGTAAATTGCGTTGCGAAGCCTGTATGACCCTCTCGGTGCCCGGACAAACCGCTCGGGGCATCGAGTCCTGTGGTGATCGCACACCGCCATCCAAAAACAGGAAAACCGACACCCCTTTTCACCCCGGAACTGAGTACGCCCCGCCAAACGGGATGACTTGGTCGCGCGCGGTCTTCACAGATACGTGCGCATCGTTGATACGGATGTGTGGGATTTCGCAGAAGTCGATTCGGGTGTGCGTGCACACCGGAATCAACGCGTATCCGCGGACAACGCCCCGTATCCGACTTTTCTGAATCACGCCCTAACTTTGTGTACACACGTCGGATTGAAACGAAACTTGCGCCATTGGACTTGTAGCGATACGCTGGTCCTGTGACCCAAGTTTGGTTCGATTCTGTGAACGTTGACAAAATCGCGTATCGTGGGCCCCACTAGCTCCACTTGACGGGCGATTTTGTGATCGGCTCATCGGAATCCAATTCTGGAAGTTCCGTTGGGTTCGTATCATCGTTCCTGACCTGTTGACACTAAGTTTGACGAAATTGGAGACCTTGACCCTAGCACGCTTTTCGGTGCAAAGTGGCCCATATGTGGACCCCGCTTTAAACCCGAAATTGCCGTTTTTGCCCTTGTCTCCAAATTGGACCCAAGGACAGGCATTTCTAGCTGATTGATATTTTCTGGATATGATGGTGATGTTTATTTCAGCAATCGGAGTAGTACCTACAGATCACACAGAGACCAGAGCCACAGTTGGAGCCAGGACCCCAGGCAAGTGTACCTTGCCAAACTTTGCAGTATTGTTACATATTTTTCTTGCTTCATTATATTGCTGTGCATGCTTAACCTAGGACCGTGTGACGTACTTAGCGTCCGATTATCAGTCGGGTGCCAACACTGTACGCAGTGTTGGGTACTGTCATTTAGAGATGGACATTCGTGACACTTATATTCTCGTACTTGTCTTATCAAGTACCATATGACCCAGGACACTTGACACTATTCATAAGACAGGATCTTTCCGAGATATTCATGGTGATTCTGTATAGGATACAGGACTTGACAGAGGTACTATATTCTTAGATACTTTATGACTTGTTGCATTTAGCTATGATCGCGCTTGACATGGACATGAGACGTTATGGACATGATATGCGTGGTTACATTGGGTAGGGAGAGACACACAGGCTACAGGCTGATTATATATATATAAACCATAGTAAACACATAGTAAAATACATAGTTATTGCTGCTACCGGCTCACAGACACAGAGCTTGTAGTGGTATCAGCCTAAGTACTCGTGATGCTCTCACTTGCATTTTCACATAGATGGTTACATACTTACCCTATTCATTTCATTATCTGCTGCACTGCATTTATTTTGGCATGAGCTTTCTTGTACCTTGCTATGTCCCCTGAGGACCTGGATTCGGATTATGTTCCCAGGATTAGCTGACGAGATCTATCCCGAGGTATACGGGACCGGAGCATTAGCATTAGCATTAGCATTAGCAGGAGCAGGAGCAGACACCGGAGCAGTACCAGATTCAGTAGACGAGTGATCACCGAGGTTATCTTCTGAGTATATACTGTTTCCATACTCAGTATTTGTTGTAGTTAGCTTATTTCTTGTATCTTGACAGATGTATCAGACTCATTATCGGGCTATTTCCCGAGTGTTATATTTTATTGAGATTGATCTTGCTCTATGATTCTGATATTGTTGTATTCATTTCTGTGGATGAGATTAGTATATCTAGACCCTTATTGTTGTACTACAGCTTAAGTATGCTCCGATGGATCCATTAAATTGGGTTTGTCCATCGGTGCGTACTGCTGGCCATTGCCACGTGTCTAGTCCCTCGGTATTTTGGGACTGGGGCGTGACATGGTTTTTGTGGTGGCCCATGTAGGTCTACGACTAAATTGTTCGGTTTCAACTTAGGGACCGAGCAAGCCTGCAATAAGAATAGGATAAGAATCTCATCCACTTGCTTGAATCGTTCTTGACATCTATATCGGATTCGAATTAATTTCTTGACTTGCATCCTGCCTTGATTCCTGTGCGCTTCCTATTGTTTATTTTGGTTGTTACTCTTAAATTTTTGAATTTTGTGATTGGTAATTAGAACTTGACAGTTTAAGTTAGTATTGTAGATTTGACCTAATGATTACCCCTTAGCTTTAAGTCACGTAATTAGTACCCCCACCTCGATACAAGTTAGATCCCTTTCCCCCTTAACAGCTAGTAAGACACTTGTTCTATAAGCACGAAGACTAAGACTTAAGACGACCATGACCTGTGTAATATAGGAGGATACCCTAATAGGTACCAAGACCCCTTCTCGTAGACTTTAACAAAAGTTTCCACAGTATCCTTAAGACGATTTCAGTATTAGTTTATTGTTATAAGTTGGGTAGTAGGCCTCACAACATAGTACCACCTGGCCCTATTGACCCATTGATGAAGTAAACTAGGATGACACAACTTTAGACTTGCATAAGAAGATAGTATTTATTCAGACTGCAGAATTTAGAGGTCCTTGCCCCTATTTGGTCGACTAGCGACTTAGACAAGGAGGTTGTATGATAACTGTAGAGATTGTAGAGTCCGTTCTTATTATGGGTGTTTGTTTGTTTGTTTGTTTGTTTGTTTGTTTTGTGAACTTGAATAATTTGTACCTCTTTTTCATCATTATCTAGCGTACTTATATTTGTTGTACTACCCTGACTTATGCTGCTGTTACAGCCTAGTTTTTCAAGCTCAGTCTTTTATCAAGCTTGTTCATGACATATGTAGTAGTGGACGCGTACACTAATACAATTGTCTATTCAGAATCAGTGTATTACGGTCTGGCCAACCTTAGTGCGCTTGATTCACCCTTCGTAACGCTACTTTACATGGATTGAGATATGTAGTGATTAGTAGACGAATATACTTACCCTAGCCATGTCTGACATCTCGTATCGGTTACATAACTGTACTAATGCGAGCATGCGAACAAAGGATTACCAGAATAGGATTTTAATCCACAACTGCTTGACGATCCCCATTTGAATTCTTTAAACGCCTTGACCCCGATACTTCTATTCTGTTTATCTCACCCTTGAACTCTCTATTATTGATCTCCGTCTTCCCTTATTTCGGAAAGACGAACCTCGTGCTCGGTATAGGTTGATATATAGGCAGAACTAGATATACCCCACAGGTCGATCACATTGATGATGACCCTTTTAGAAATGATTAAGGGAATACCATAGGTGATATGTTTGGTGTTAAAGACTTGAGGATTCAATAACATGATTAAATAAGTTGGGACATAGCTTTCTTAGATGTATAGCCTTAGATGATAGATGGGTAAATTCTAAGTTGGGTAGAGACCGCAATGCTCACTTGAGAGAAATTATTGGGACTGTAATCAAGTGAGATTTGATAGAGAGACCCCACCCTATTTTAATTTCGAGGACGAAATTGTTTTAAGTTGGGTATATTGTAAGCCCCCTAAATTTCAGAACTTTTAATTTGGAATTTTCTGGAATTTTTCCGGAATTTTCGGTAATTAAAACTAAGGTAATTTTTGGATTAAATGATTTTTAAATGATACTAATTAATATTAAAATATTATGAAAATAATATTTTATGGTGTAAAATGGAAAACCGGACATAGGGTAATTTTCTGTGAATTTATTGGACCCCGTAAGCATTTTAAAAGCCCTAAAAAACTATTTTAAAATAAACCAAATTAAACCCTGAAATAAACCGTGTTTATTTGAAATAAACCAAACCAAACCAAACCCGGTTCAGTTGAACCGAACCCAGTCTTATCGGGTCGGGTCGGATCTTAACCCGAAACCCGAAACCCGACTACCCGACCCGCACCTAAACTTAATGGATCCGGATCCCTGCTAACCCGCCCGACCCGTTAACCCGAACCCAATACCCAAATCCTAAACTAAACCCTAACCCTAATTCTAGTCGGACTCCGCCTGGGCCGGCGCCTATAAATCCCTCGCCGCGGCCGAAACCCTAATTCATCTCCGTCGCCTCCTCCTCCCTGTCGTCACCCTCCTCAGCCTTCCCATCTCCGCCGCTGCTCTCCCTCTCTCCGGCGCTGCATCCATCTCCTCCGCCTAACCCCGCTCTGCCCCGCTCGACTCGTCCCCAGAACCTCCCCGCTGCCCGCCCTAGTCGAATCCCCCCAGCCGCCGCTCGACTCCGCCACGCCTCAGCGAGCCCCTCTCCTTCCCAGAACCCTCCTCCCTCTTTAGCCCGCAGCAGCCCCTCGACACCACCCTATCCTCCGCCCGACCTCATCTTCCCCGACCTAACTCCCCGCTCCAGCCGCACAGCCCCGCCTGAGCCGACGCTGATCCTCCACCATGAACTCCCAGATCGACAGAACCCACAACCCCGACGTCCCCGCCCTACTCCGACGAGCCCCGGCCGCCGCGTGCCCCCACTGCCCCGGTCCCCTCCGCCTCAGCCCGGCCGCCCTCCGCCGCAGCTCAGCCGGCCACCAATCCCTAACCCTAATTCCTAATTCGGACACAGGACACAGTGTCCTGTGTCGTGTCGGACACGGTTTTATCCTCGGTTTTTCAGCCCAGTTCAGGTACTCATATCTTCTTGCTCGTAGCTCTGATTTCGATTCCGTAAATTGCGTTGCGAAGCCTGTATGACCCTCTCGGTGCCCGGACAAACCGCTCGGGGCATCGCGTCCTGTGGTGATCGCACACCGCGATCCAAAAACAGGAAAACCGATACCCCTTTTCACCCCGGAACTGAGTACGCCCCGCCAAACGGGACGACTTGGTCGCGCGCGGTCTTCACAGATACGTGCGCATCGTTGATACGGACGTGTAGGATTTCGCAGAAGTCGATTCGGGTGTGCGTGCACACCGGAATCAACGCGTATCCGCGGACAACGCCCCGTATCCGACTTTTCTGAATCACGCCCTAACTTTGTGTACACACGTCGGATTGAAACGAAACTTGCGCCATTGGACTTGTAGCGATACGCTGGTCCTGTGACCCAAGTTTGGTTCGATTCTGAGAACGTTGACAAAATCGCGTATCGTGGGCCCCACTAGCTCCACTTGACGGGCGATTTTGTGATCGGCTCATCGGAATCCAATTCTGGAAGTTCCGTTGGGTTCGTATCATCGTTCCTGACCTGTTGACACTAAGTTTGACAAAATTGGAGACCTTGACCCTAGCAAGCTTTTCGGTGCAAAGTGGCCCACATGTGGACCCCGCTTTAAACCCGAAATTGCCGTTTTTGCCCTTGTCGCCAAATTGGACCCAAGGACAGGCGTTTCTAGCTGATTGATATTTTCTGGATATGATGGTGATGTTTATTTCAGCAATCGAAGTAGTACCTACAGATCACACAGAGACCAGAGCCACAGTTGGAGCCAGGACCCCAGGCAAGTGTACCTTGCCAAACTTTGCAGTATTGTTACATATTTTTCTTGCTTCATTATATTGCTATGCATGCTTAACCTAGGACCGTGTGACGTACTTAGCGTCCGATTATCATTCGGGTGCCAACACTGTACGCAGTGTTGGGTACTGTCATTTAGAGATGGACATTCGTGACACTTATATTCTTGTACTTGTCTTATCAAGTACCATATAACCCAGGACACTTGACACTATTCATGAGACAGGATCTTCCCGAGATATTCATGGTGATTCTGTATAGGATACAGGACTTGACAGAGGTACTATATTCTTAGATACTTTATGACTTGTTGCATTTAGCTATGATCGCGCTTGACATGGACATGAGACGTTATGGACATGATATGCATGGTTACATTGGGTGGGGAGAGACACACAGGCTACAGGCTAATTATATATATATAAACCATAGTAAACACATAGTAAAATACATAGTTATTGCTGCTACCGGCTCACAGACACAGAGCTTGTAGTGGTATCAACCTAAGTACTCGTGATGCTCTCACTTGCATTTTTACATAGATGGTTACATACTTACCCTATTCATTTCATTATCTGCTGCACTGCATTTATTTTGGCATGAGCTTTCTTGTAACTTGCTATGTCCCCTGAGGACCTGGATTCGGATTATGTCCCCAGGATTAGCTGACGAGATCTATCCCGAGGTATACGGGACCGGAGCATTAGCATTAGCATTAGCATTAGCAGGAGCAGGAGCAGACACCGGAGCAGTACCAGATTCAGTAGACGAGTGATCACCGAGGTTATCTTCTGAGTATATACTGTTTCCATACTCAGTATTTGTTGTAGTTAGCTTATTTCTTGTATCTTGACAGATGTATCAGACTCATTATCGGGCTATTTCCCGAGTGTTATATTTTATTGAGATTGATCTTGCTCTATGATTCTGATATTGTTGTATTCATTTCTGTGGATGAGATTAGTATATCTAGACCCTTATTGTTGTACTACAGCTTAAGTATGCTCCGATGGATCCATTAAATTGGGTTTGTCCATCGGTGCGTACTGCTGGCCATTGCCACGTGTCTAGTCCCTCGGTATTTTGGGACTGGGGCGTGACAATGAATCATCAAGTTTTATGCAGGGGTAGTTACCTACGTGGCTTGCATGCCATGATCTTCGAGAAGCATTTATACGCGTTACCTCATAAAGGGATATGTGTTATACGCAAATTCAGAAGATTATTGGAACGTGGGTAGCAGTTGTCATAACTGCAGCGTAAAGGAGGCAATCTTCTTCACAGTTTGGCCTTTTACGCCAACAAGACAGTCATTTGGCTTTTACGCCAACCAGGCAGTTATTTGATTTGTCATGACTGGGAAACCTATGCTCATATCACCATCCTTGCATTTTACGCCAACCAGGCTATTTTCAACTATAGGAGTACGCCGTATGCTATCTCATCGAAATATGCCAACTTGGCTATATTTGCAAAGGTACGTTGATAAGGCTACTTAGCCCAGAATATGCTCAAGACCTCAGTCGTGAAGGATAATTAGCTATTTTATGCTGGTTATCTATTATTCATGAATCATCAAGTTTTACACAGGGGCAGTTACCTACATGGCTTGCATGCCAAGATCTTCGAGAAGCAGTTATACGCGTTACCTTATAAAGGGATACGTGTCATACGCAGATTCAGAAAATTATTGGAACGTGGGTAGCAGTTGTCATAACCGTAGCGTAAATGAGGCAATCTTCTTCACAGTTTGGCCTTTTACGCCAACAAGACAGTCATTTGGCTTTTACGCCAACCAGGCAGTTATTTGATTTGTCATAACTAGGAAAGCTATGCTCACATCACCGTCCTTGCATTTTACGCCAATCAGGCTATTTTCAACTATAGGAGTACGCCGTATGCTATCTCCTCAAAATATGCCAACTCGGCTATATTTGCAATGGTATGTTGATAAGGCTACTTAGCCCATAATATGCTCACGACCTCAGTTGGGAAGAATAATTGGCTATTTTATGCTGGTTATCTATTATTCATGAATTATCAAGTTTTACGCAGGGGCAGTTACTACGTGGCTTGCATGCCATGATCTTCGAGAAGCAGTTATACGCGTTACCTTATAAATGGATACGTGTCATACGCAGATTCAGAAGATTATTGGAACGTGGGTAGCAGTTGTCAAAACTGCAGCGTAAAGGAGGCAATCTTCTTCACAGTTTGGCCTTTTACGCCAACAAGACAGTCATTTGGATTTTACGTCAACCAGAAAGTTATTGAATTGATCTCTAAAAATAGAGACCCCTGGTCACAGGGTAAAGGGGGAAATTGGTTTTGTCTGACAACTTTAGCAACAAGAATTCGATCCTACTTGCAACTTTCCTTTGGCCGACTTTTGCCTTCAGTTCAAAGAAAGTTTGAAGCTCCTTCTACAGCACTTCTTCATCATCGTGTAGGCTAAGGAACAAAGTGATCGACTGCAGATCAGATTTCCATAGCAATACTTCCCCAGAATCATTTTATTGTACTTAATATCCTCGTATAGGATTATTTGTACTTTTCTCTTTTCTCGTTTGTAAGCAAAAGTTTCGTATAAACTTTGTTTATCCAAACAACAATCAGATCAAGATGTCGCCTGATGACGAAAACATACCTCTTTTCATACACCATTGGGAGTTTACTGTTATACAGTTATGACCTTCAGCTTGATGAATACGGGTGCGACATATCTACGAGCCATGAGTATGATTTTCCATAAGCATTTATGGAAAACTGTAGAATGCTATGTGGATGAAATTGTTGTCAAGAGTCGCTACAAAGATGATCACCTTCAAGATTTGAGGACTGTGTTCGAATTAATGCGCCACCACCAGTTAAAGATAAACCCAACTAAATCTTTTCTGAGTGTCTCCAGTGGCAAGTTTCTTGGATTTGTTATAACTTCCAAAGGTATTCACATTAACCCTGATAAAATTAAAGCTATCCTCGAAATACAGCCTTCGCGTAATCTCAAAGAACTTCGTGGTCTGCAAGGTCGTCTGGCATACATTAGGAGGTTCATCTCCAATCTCTCGGGACGGTGTCGACCTTTCACTCAGTTAATGAAGAAAGGCATATCCTTTGTTTGGAATAAAGTATGTTAACAAGAATTCAACGACATCAAACGATATTTAACAAATCTACCAGTTCTTATATCTCCGATCGTAGAAAAACCATTTTTACTGTATGTTCGAGCAATGGATCACTCCCTAGGATCTCTTCTTGCACAGAATAGTGACGAAGACCATGAACATGTGATCTATTATCTTAGTCGCATGATGGTCGGTATTGAACATCGATACAATCCGGTGGAAAAAGAATACCTTGCTTTGATGTTTGCTATTCAGAAGATACGTCATTACGTGGAAGGTCAAACCATTCATGTCATATCTAGGGTAAATCCCCTCCGGGTATTGATTACCAAGCCGAGCGCACTCAATTATCGGTTGGCTACATAGGTAATGCTGCAATCACCTTATGACATGGTATATGTCCCGCAAAAAGCAGTAAAGGGTCAAGAGCTAGATAATTTCCTGGAAGCTTATCCTGTACCAGAAGCTTTTAAACTATTTGATTCAATCCCAGATGAAGTCTTAGAATCTAATATGGCAATGAAAGATGACACCTGTCAACTATTCTTTGACGACGCATCAAGAATATGACCCAAAGGCAATATAGTTGCTGGAGGTTGTCTAGTCCACGTATCTCCTAACAAACTACTCATTCATCGAGCATATTCTCTTACTGAACCATGTTCCAATTACGTGGCAGAGTATACTGCTCTACTCATCGGTCACCAATTAGGTAAAGAATTGGACATAGAATATCTTAAAGCCTGTAGATATTCTAAACTTATAGTCAATCAGATCAGGGGATAATGCGAGGTTCGGCATGAAGACAGCATCCCTTATCATCAAGTGGCAATCGAACTGGCTTTTTTTTTCAAAGGATTTTTTATCGAGCATGTGCCTCATTTACAGAATATGGAAGCTGACGCTTTGGCCGGCCTAGCAACATCATTAGTTGTTCCCCTAAAGAGATGACACTCAATTATGATAATAGGACGACAGTTTTTCTGTACATAAACAACTTACACGTTGAACATAGTTACGTTATAACTTCAACTGCCATGGATAAAGATTGGATAAACCCTTTTATGGACTATGCTATTTATGGAATTCTTCCAGAAGATCCGAAAGAAGCTGCTTCCATCAAAAGAGGCTCATTCAGATTCTACTATGATGCCTCGTCTAAGATATTATATCGTCGTTCTTATGATGGATTGCTGCTACATTATTTTTCCAACCCAGAAGTGAGGTAATCACTCCGTGAGGCTCATGATGGCATCTGTGGAGCACATCAGCGGGGGCATAAATTATAAGACTGCCTTAAGAGAATGGGTTATTATTGGCCCACCATGGTGGCAGATGTTGTAGACTACGCCCGTAAATGCAAATTATGTCAAATATATGCTAATTTTATCCACCAACCAGCAGAGTTCTTATACACTACATCTTTCTCCTAGCCTTTTGAAACTTGGAAAATTGATATTATTGGTCCAATTAGCCCTTATTCTTCTAGAGGATATCGGTTTATACTTGCAATAATCGATTACTTCTCCAAATAGGCAGAAGCAGTCCTGCTTATCGAAGTTAAAATGTTCAACGTAATTAACTTGGTCAAACACCATGTTATCTATCGTTTCGGTGTTCCCCGGAGCATAATACATGACAACGGGCCATAATTTGCCATTCAAGCATTCTATCAGTTCTGTGCCAAGAATCAGATCCAGAATATAGCATCTACGACCTACAATCCAGTGGCCAACGGCTTAGCAGAAGTGTAAACCCCCTCACACAAAATTAGGCCTACTTGGCTTAGATAGAGAGATTAGGGCTAATTTGAACCCAATTAGAAATAGAACACGACATTGATTTAACTATACAATATTTATATCGCTTAGCGTATCTTACCGTTGCTTCAATAATTGGAGCACTACATAGCCATTGCCTATCTACAAATTCCACAAGCTTGTCTTAGACGTGACCGCCTACCATTCTGACCTTGGTGTAACTTATAATTATGCTCTCTTGTGCTACATTTTAGTCGCACAATAATCATCGCGGACGTTTATATTTAATTCTAAATAAATACGACTTTGTACCCTTGTGCGTTCCAATCGAAATTGGAGACACAATCTTGACTATTTTGTGCAACCCAAATTAATGATAATATTCTACTTTGAATCCTCTATGTCTATAACACTTCTGTCCCATCTAATTTTATCCCATGTACTTCTAATTAATTCTAGAACACCTTGCACATTAATTTAATTTAATTTAATCTAATTTCTATCTTTGTGCAGTTTTCTAATTTTTGGGCACTTTTATGCAAAAATGTATTAAGGTGTACACTCCATTGGAGAATACATGAAGAATTCCAACTTTCCCCTTCAAAGGAATTTTTTCATAATTTTTGGAATGTGCAACGCGCAACATCGCCCCTTTATTTTAAACCAATCCTTGCATTTAAATAATGTAATTATGGCCCTCCAAACATCCTCATGTGAGCCCAAGGCCCACTTCAAGGAGGGTTGACCAAGCCCAAACTTTTAGGTCAAACCAAACCTAAATTTCTACAAATATAAATAATCCTCTTCCTATTTTTCCCCACATCAAAAACCCAAACCTAAATCTAATAATCAGCCGACCCTCCCTCATATACTGTTCTTCTTCTTCCTCCTCCTTTTCGCCGGCCGGAGTTGCCCTAACGACCGAGCCTTCGACTCGACCATCGTCCCTCACGACGACTCCACCACCTTATCCTCCCATCTCCACCATCCTTCTCCTCCGGTCGGTTGAACGTCGGAGAAGCCCGTTGTCCCCGCCTTTGCCAACAGCCTCGGCCGAGCATTCCTCGAGCGTTGAGCTGTCCCCTCCACCAAGCCGCTGACGACTTCCTCCTCGACACCCCGCTGCACCTCGCCACACCTGAGCCCCCTCTCCCTCCTCGACTTCTTCTTCTCCTCCTCCCATCTCCGGCTAACCCGAGCCGTCGACTCTACCGTACCTCCCTCCGTTCTCCACCCGACCCACTGCCAGTCACCCCGACCCGACCACCGAGACCATCCCATCGAGCAACCTGAGCACCGCAGACCTCGTCCCCGACCACCTGAACTCTACCCCGGCCTCCATATCCTCCTCCCCTTCCCGGTCCACCACGACGCTGCAACCCGCTGAGACAACTCCGGCCATCCCCCATGCTGAACCACCACAAACTCCTCCCTCTTCCCTGTCCTAGTCTGACCTCCTTCCTGAGTGACCTCCTCCCTGCTTAGCCTCCCCTGGCCGGACCTCCCCTCCCCCTGGCCGAATTCTGGCAAGCATCAAGCAATCACCATCATTATCTCTTCATTATCACATCATCATCATCACCAACCTAACATCATCATCATCATCAACATCACCCCATCATCAATATCTCATCATCATCACCAACACAAACCCTAATCACCTCAACACCATTATCCCAATCATTGTCCTCGTTAACACCATCGTCCATATTATCGTCCTCGTTATCACCATCATCTACATCATCGTCCTCGTCAACACCATCACCCACATTGCCACCCTCGTCATCACCATCGTCCACATCATCACCCTCGTCATCACCATCACCCACATCATCATCCTCGTCATCACCATCACGTAATCATCATCATGATCATCACCATCATCTTCACCTTGAGCATCACCATCATCATTGTAGTCGTAGTCGTAATCATCGCCATCATCGTAGTTATCATCTCATCGTAAACCTCATCGTCATCATTGACATCATCGTCATCATCACCATCGCCATCGTCGTCAACCTTATCGTCGTCACCGTCATTCCTGTACGCGTACCCCTAGGACATACCGGATTGTTCTACACGACTTCTGGAGCAGGACATTCCTGTACGCGTACCCCTAGTTATCATCTCATCGTGCTTTCTTGCCAGACAAGTATACCTTGCATTGTTGTACTGTTTAAATTCTGTATTATTAGTTGCATGTTTATATTATATAACTGTGCGAGTTCGAGAGAGACTCGGGTGCAGTCAACGAAGGCGTTGACGTTAGGACTTGTGTCTGACCTAGTGTCTAGTAGACCCACCTAAAGTTGTGAAGTTATTGGTATGACTCCCCAGGCCTTGACACGTATCAAATTTCACGTCACAGAGTGAGATCATGTAGGGACGCGTGCCTCATACTCGACTGGCCATCGGTATGAGCAACACGTGTAATGGTATTTAGCTTAGTTGTTTATTTCTTTAAAGACTTGCATTATAGTACGAGATGTCCACGTCATGTTTGCGACTTGTATATCTACATTGGGCAGAGAGGAAGACTAGTAGGCGTATGGGACACCCACCTCCTTTATACAGATACCGCACTCGACGGAGTGATATGGACGTTATTATTTATACAGATACCATGCTCCTCGGAGATGGACGTTATTATATTACAGTGTGCCCGTATTATAGGGGGCATATGTGGCATATACTAGCCAGTCATGACGATTAGTAAATTATGTCAGCATATGTCTAGCCTACACCTTCCCATACACACAAAGTTGTCCTCAAATTGCATTAACTTAGATGGTTAGCACACCCCTTTTATTTATCCAGTATTTACTTTATGGTATGCTTCTATGTATCTTGTTATGTCCCTCTGAGGACCTGGTCCCTTTCCAAGTGTAGATGTTCATGAGTATTCGCAGGAGCGCAAATCCGGACTGGTTACTTATATTTCGAGGAGGTCTTCTCTTCGAGCCTCGTGATTGTTAGATGTTGTACTTATATTGTATTTATCTTGTTTATTCCATATTCTAGTTCGGCAGTGGATTGTTTCCATCCGACTGTCATCTTTAGATACTTTATATTGAGATCTAGTTTCATAGATATTGGTTATTTATTTCTATCTAATTTCTGTAGATGATAATTAGTTATGCACTGTGACTTGTGATCAAGATGTACCACTTATAAATTATTTTTCATGATACAGCGTACGTATGTGTTATAGTTTCCATATATTAGAGTTGCCATATACATGCGGCTGGCATGCTTACGTGTCCTAGTCCTACGTATTTTGGGACTGGGACATGACATATTTTTAGTGGTGGCCCATGCATGTCAAGAGTATATTGTCTCAGTTACGTTACTGTACCGAGCAAGCCTGCACCTAGGAATAGAGTATAGGATCTCATCTACAATTGACTATGATTCACCTTTCTTCCAATATGTTCTATTTGAATAGCTGTATCCTGCTTGATTCATGTGCTTCCCTAATAGTTCCTTGAGTATAGTGTTTTATGCGAATACTCATGAACATCTACTCAGGTTGACCCGACGAACTCCGACGATCATCTCTGTGTGGTGAAGGAAATGTGGGAAGAACAGGTTAACTCCTCAGCCTTTTTATAGGCGAAAGAGATCACACCGATCCCCAATAACTCCGCCATAAAGTCAGCCTTGAAAGAACGTGTCAGACTTGACCGTTTCAGGCTCCATCCAGAGCGTTTCAAATTACGAGGAACGTTTCATGCTTCATTCAAAGCATTTCAAATCACGAAGAATTTAAAAGCTTTGAAGGGGGTCTTATAGAAGCATAAAAAATACGCTGAGTAGCTATACGCGGAATTTTAATGCTGGGCAGCGTAAAAAGCTAACTTCAGAGCCATCGGCGTACAAACAGAGCTTTCCAGATATAAAGCTCGAGGACTATCCGCGTAATGCAGTACGTCCAGGCTGCTTCAGCGTAGAGAGGGTGCTATATCGCCTCTATGGCGTAAAAACTCATCCGCTTTCAATGCAGCATTTAAGCGTACGAGGAACGCTTCGTATTCCCCTAAATGAACCTGTCAAATCACGCAGTGAACCTGACGTCTGACTCCTGACAAAGAGTACTGCACGGCTACCCAGACGACGGCTGGAATAATGGCAGACCCTTCGGGACACGCCTCTACATTTAATGCGCAGGATGATGGCGGATCTCTGCATTTAATGCAAGGGATTTGATTAAATCACCGAACCGTCGTTTACTGACATCTCCTCGGCGTAAACTGCTTTTACGCATACGAAGGAATACACTGCCTAGTTTTACACAAGCAGACGTGAACTGTTTACGCTCCGTGGAAGACAAATAGGCTGCCACGTCAAAAGCTGCTCTTCGTACAGGGCTCGAGGCACGTCTCTGCACTTAATGCTCAGAACGGTGGCAGACCTTCAAGACACGCCTCTGCATTTAATATGCAGGAGGATGGCGGATCTCTGCATTTAATGCAAGAGATTTGATTATATCTCCAAAAGCCACAATTCTAGCTAAGACGTCCACATCATCACTCTGGCACGTTACGCATCGGCTTCTATGCCTGCTCGGCTTCCATGCCCACTCGGCTCCTACGCCTGCTCGACTTCTATGCCCACTCGGCTTCTACGCCTGCTCGGCTTCTATGCCGGTTTGATGACACCTCGGCTTCTACGCCATAGTGACAGGTTATTGGCTTCTACGCCAACCTTCTCTACGCAAGGGATACCTACCTACGTGGCTTCTATACCGTGATCTTCATAGCAGTTATACGCATCGTCTCTTAATTGGACACGTGTCACACGCTCATTCAGGAGATCATTTATACGCAGGCAACGGTTATTATAACCATCGCGTAAAGAGGTGCCATACTTCCCACGGCTCGGCTTCTAAGCCGGCTGGGTGGTCACTGTCACTAAAACTCTATAAATAGAGACCTCTATCAACAGAGGAAAGGGGGAGAAAAATTGGTCAAAAGATCAGAAGGTCAAAAAATCGAAGGGTCTTCGAGAGAGAAGAATCCAGAGCTCAGGCAAAGAGTGGTGATCGACGACTTTGGCATCAAGCATCAACCCTCTTCTGCAGCCTTCGAAGCTGCTTTCCGTCTTCTACGGCACTTCTTCATCATCGTATGGTCCAAGGGACAAAGTGATCGAACGCAGATCAGACTCCTATAGCAATATTTTACCCAGATTAAAAAATTGTACTCGACATCCTCGTATAGGATTAATTGTACAAGCTTGTTTGTAAACCAAAGAACGGGTTTCGTATAAACCTCGTCTTATATATATTTCTTTCGTTTATTACCATAAACATACGCATGTGTTATGGTTTCCATATATTGGAGTTGCCATATACATGCGGCTGGCATGCTTACGTATCCTAGTCCTACGTATTTTGGGACTGGGCGTGACAAGAAGCCTTCAACAAGACCATAATCAAACTCCAAAAAAAGTTTGTCTCATCCAATAAACGCGATTGAAATAAAAAACTCGGAGAGTGTTTATGGGCTTATCGTACGACAGTTCAAACTCCAACAGGTTATAAACTATTCTCCCTGGTCTATAGATGTAAAGTAGTCATTCCACTCAAAATCTAGATACATTCTCTCATAATAGCTATTTCTAATGAGCTAACGGTAGAGAATAATGATCGATTACGCTGCAAGAATTAGAAGCATTAGCTAAAAAGCGCGTGCACGTTCAATATCGCATTGAACTATACCAAGTACGTATTTTAAGAGGTTTTAATGGAAAGGTCAAGGAAAGAATATTCCAAGTCGATGAATTGGTTCTTTCAATGAGGAGACCTATGTCACAACCCTTAAGAGAAAAGGCAAATCCAAGCTAAATGAGATGGTCCTTATGTGGTGGAGACAGTATTCTCCAACGGATCCTACAGGCTTGCTAAGCCTAATAGATATTTAATAATGATGCATATCAATGATAAATTTCTCAAGAAGTATTATGTCTAAGCACGATATATTCTTCTCCATCTCCAGCAGATTAAAGCAAGATATATTTTGTTTAATCACCATCAACTCATAGCCCACACGGCCTTTCGAACTATTACCTATATTAATTTTTGAATAAGACATGGATAATGGGTCCTCAAAGTTCTCCAGCGGGACAATACTTAGATCCAACGGAACACTCTCGTTGAGATCACCTAAACGATTCCCCCCAACCAAAATATTATATTCTTAAAACCCAGTTATTTTAAGGATATCCTATTCCTGATCCCTAGTTGGGTTGGGAATAATCTCACATGTTTACTCACCAGTCACTAAGTGTAAAGTGATTCATGTCTATATTACTTCTGAATTATATTTTATTTATTATCCCCTAAAGAGGAGATAATAGTTCGCCCTTGAACTACTCTTTCTTTTCTTTCCCGGTGGAGTAAACTAGTGCACTATCACGTTACATCACCTCTGATAGTATTATATCCTATAAAAATTTATTATTTGTACTCAGCACGAGTATGCCTATAGTGATACATCTACCAAATTCTCTCACAAAATAATTCTGCCATGTCTATAATACCTCTGAGCAGATATATATTCAATCGGTCTCGATTTGAAAGTATCACTATGGTAAAACAAATTTCTTTTATTGATAAAAAATAAGGAAATGACAATGTTGGTCCGAGGATTCCCATGTACGCACATGTAAACCTCCTCACCCAAAATAGGTATTTTGTGTGTATTTTATATTATTATATTTATTATAGATGTTGAATTTTTTTAGAGTATTCTCTTAGTTAATTAGAAAATAAATTTTTTGATATATTTACTTATATAAATATTTATTTAGAATTATTTGAGGTTATTTTAGATTTTGGAGATTTTCTAGAATTTTTGGTAATTAAAACTTAGGAAACATAAATTTTTAGGACTTCCATGATTTACTATGAGACCATACTTGAATGTTGTTACTACCAAACATTTATTTTAGAGTTAAAATATTTAAATATATTTTTCTGTAATTTATTTAGAATTTTAAGTAATTATTGGATTTTTGGAATTATTGAGGATTTATTTGGATATATAAAGTCTTAATATTATATAGATGCTAATTTAGTGTTCATAGATATTAATAAGATTATATATAAATTATTTGTATTATCTTTAATTTTATTTATGATTATAAATTATTGAGATGAACTCAAACTCTATTTTAAATTAATTCAAACCCTGAGCCTACTAGAAAAACAACTTTATGCATATCATATCCTTATTTAAACTGATCCTAATCATATCCAAATTAGCCAATCCTAGTCTTATTCAATTAAACAATATTCACCATTATAAATACCTATTAGACTTATGGAATAAACTCATCTTTCATATTTTTTTATCCCCAAACTCCTCTCTTTTTCGTCCAAAAATAGTCAAAATTTGTCATAAATTCAGCCTCATTTTCTAGTAGTTATGACGACTTAAAAAGACGATATCTCCTAGCTCCGGACTCCAAATGCGCTCCAGTTTTTTTTGTTAGAATCATATCAAGATTAGTTTTCTGAATATATAAATTATTTCAGTAATTTCTGAACCTATTTTTCCAGAATATTCCGAAAGTGTCAGTTGTCCGAAATCAGATGCATTTTTGTATTTTTGAGATTTTGGGAGATCCCGAACTCGGAATTATGAACCGTTTAAAGTTTCGGAAAGCTGACATGATGAAATTCTAGAAAAGTATTTTTCCAGAATTTAAAATATAATTTTATTCTACTGTAAAATTCGTGCAACGTAGACGTAAATAGGAAACCACCGAAAACTGTCATCTGTGCGCCCTTGTGGCCATAACTCTTTACCGACTTATGATTTTATGAAACTGTCGATTCCAGCATTCATGTAGCATTGAAATCTATAGGATTCCACACACAAATCCAGGATTTGAGTTGGTTGACTTTTTGGTCAACGGATTGCCTCGAATTGCGTACCATGGATCACAAATCCGTAAAGTTGACTATCTTTGGACCAAAATTAGGGTTTAACAATAAAATCAGATTAAAATACTATTTTAGGTTATTTATTTAGAATTAAAAATTAATTAAAATGGAGGAACCTATTCACCCACTTTTGTAACCTAACTTGTTTAATTTATGTGACGGGTAGATCGAACGACGCCTTGAGTTGCGAATTTATCCTTTTTCAGAGAAGGCAAGTATACCTTGCCATTGTACTGTTATTTATATTTCATATGTTGCATGCATCTTTATTTTCTGTCTTTAGTTCATATATTTTAACTGTTATATAAAATGCGCGCGACTGTGTCGTCGCGATATATTTTAAATTATGTATTTGCATTGACCTTGTTTATGAGACTACCCCATTATCATATAGCATCATTAGGTTCATTTGACTGTGACACAGTTTTTACACGAGTTATGAGTCTCATATAGATCACGGACTTACGTATTGACTGATCATCGGTACGTGTGGGATGTGCGTTAGGGATAACTACTGATAGAAACTTTGTATGCTAGAAGACTTAGCAGTTATTAGTAGTCCAGGGACATAGCCTATTGTAGTACGGTGGACCAATCCTTGTCCTTGTTTGGTTGCAGAATTGGGCTAGGGTACTAAAGATAGGCTATGAACTAAATCGTGTCATGAATGTGACATGCTTAGAGCATGGGGTGGGGAGAACAACAAGTATCGCATTTAGGCTCCTTTGCACTTTCTTTATTGTAACCCGGAAGATCCGCTGGAGATAGGGGCGGTGATGATCCCTATACTACTTGGCTCCTACTCTCTCTCTGTTCAAGACAACAGGAAGCTGCGTAAGGTCTGGATGCCCAAGACATCCCCTACCATTCCTGCCGACTCTTCGACCTCTTCGACCTCTCCGACCAACGAGGTTGTAGCATCGCTCCCTCCGCGCCTTGCGCATAAAATTCAGTCGCCTGTCGCTGACAGGACCGACAAAACTTCTGGCAATGCCTTAGGGCCAACCCAGAAGTATACAACGCGCTCTGCGCGTAAAAACCAGTCTCATGTCAATGGCAGGGCAGACAAAACTTCTGACGATGCCTTAGCGCCAAATCAGAAGGTCCAAACGTGCTCCGCGTGTGAAAATGCATCTGCCCTCCGCGGAGAAGAAGATGATCCCTGCAATCTACGCAAGGGAAAGCAAGTGGCGGACTGCTCAACTTCTCGGCCTTTACGCCAGCAAGGGAAGAATCTGCCCACCCTCCGGATTACGCGAGGACCTGATGGCCGACTGAGGACCTCCTCAGCTTTACGCCAGCCAGAATTATGCCAGAAGAACTCCCTCGACGTAAGGCAAGCTCGGTTTACGGAAGAACAAACTCCTCGGGGATTATCCGCCACCTATATGGCCAACCTGTTGTATACGGGTGGCACAGGGAAAACTATGGTTCCCAACATCCACATGCCCTCTGAGGTGAACAGAAGGAACAAGTCTTCTTCTGTAAATCCTCCTGACCTGTGCGAGTATCTGATCCAGAAGCACAAGGATAGGGGATCTTCCATCATGTCTATTACGCCTCCAAGCGAGCACTATTGTAATAGTCATAGGATTGTAGTTAATTATTGCTGTTCTGGAGCAAAACGGTCAGATTTCGACCGGTTGAACTACTCTCCGTCTTTCCAGGAAGAAGAGCCCACACATGCATCAGTGAACATGGCTTCACACATATCTAGAGGAAGGTCGAGCTCAAGGCGTCATCCCTCTAGAACTCTGAGCCGAAGGAGATTCAACCAGCTCCTTAGAAACACTGAAGTTGGGGTGTTCCAAAACACCCGCTCGAGGTCGCGACAACCGACTTCGTACTCTTCTGATTTCGATGCTGGGGGTCGCCAGTCTCCTGAATCAGATGCTGAAAGTATAGAGTCGACTTCTACAGAGACCTATACTAATCCTTCAATGACACCCAGGGAGATGGGAGTTTATGCCCTTGGAGATGAAAGCGAGGAAGCTTCTCCGTCGGGGAGCACTGAGCAACGCATTACTGTACTGGAGACATCTCTGAAAGAGATGCAATCCATGATGGAGAACATGCACCAGATGATGCTGACTCAACACACAGCTGCTATGGATCAAGCATCGGTCCCTCCAACTCAGATACGTATGGGGGTGGACTTACCACCATCCAACTCGATCCAAGAGCCTGCTCTGGACCAAGAGTCAGCAGTTCCTCCGCTTTCTCACTCGGATAATGTATTACCTCCCGTTGCAGTCGTGATGCAACTGATTCCCCACCACTCCGTGGTCCCACCACCGGCTAAAAATCCGATACAGGCAGTACGAGAGTTGAAAGCCCAATTTGATGCCTTGAAACACAAAGATCAGCTCAAGAAATTGGGAATCAACCAACCTTACCCAGCTTTCTGGGAAGAGGTCCCTTTCCCACCGAGATACAAACCGCAGACTATGGCTTTGTTTGAGGGAAAGACATCACCGAGTCAGTACATGAACTACTTCAGTATGATGACGGTGTTATTACAAGGGAACGACGCCCTCCTCACTCGGGTGTTCAAGGGCTGTCTCTCGGGAGTGGCTTATCAGTGGTACCGTAGTCTGGCGGACAACTGCATTACTTCCTTCGAAGACTTCAAGGCTCTATTCTTCGCACGATTCTATGAGAGAGGGATGGACATGTCTATGTCCTCTCTCATCGAAGTGAAGCAGAAGGAAAAGGAAGACGTTCGCAATTTCATCGAACGTTTTCGTCAGGCCACTTTGTAAATGCCTCCCGGAGTTCCAGACTCGGCGTTGGTGGACATTTGCAGGAAGAACCTGCTTCCCGTGGTCTCGGTGTTCATAGGGCCATATCAGTTCCATGATTGGCCCTCGTTCATCATCTCAGCGGTGGCCGCCGAGGACAACAGTCGAAAGGCGCGTGATAATGGCATCATGATCTCTACCTCCGATAGAGGCAAAATGTCATCCCCCAACAGCGACCATCCTCGTGGTTCCAAAGGGAAAGAAGCTCTGGCAATCAATATGTCCAGGCAAAAGACTGCGGCTACCACTCAGACGAAACCTGGGACTTCCAGGCCCATTGAAATATACTCTTTCGACGACGACGATATTCCGAGCATATTCGAGTGTCTCGTCAAAAGTGGCAAGATTACCCTTCCTGAGGAGAAGCGGCCCAATGAAGTCGGCAGTACTAATAACCCTAAGTACTGCATCTTCCACAGATACATACACCACCCTACAAAAGCGTGTTATGTACTGAAGCGGAAGATCCAGGAGTTGATCGACGCTAAGGCCATCACTCTGCGCAACAGCGAGAAGACGGTCACAGCCAACATGATCTCCCTACAATTTGGCAATTTACCTCCCCAAGAAGTCCCGGATGGTATTACACCTATTTCCCGGACAACGATGAACATCGGTAATCTCCCTCCAGCTAGAGGTCAAAATCATGACCTGATACCCCTAACTACCCAGCGAGGTGAGATTATGTGGATTCATCCAGATCTGGTGTCAGAGATCGAGGAAGAGACTCAAGCTGCTAAGGCTAAGTCTAAGAAGAACTCGAAGCGTAAACCATGCCATATGGTTGCGACATCCTCGATATCAGAAGACGAGGCTTTGGCTACTGGAACCCGTTCAGGGAAAGCTTACCTCCACGACTATGGAGCAAGTCAGTAAGATGCACCGGCAGACACTTCAGCTGCCAAGCATTCAGAACCAGAACCCGCCATACCAGAGGCCAGTCCTTCGAGACCAACTTCGGCCGACAAAGGGAAGCAAAAAGAAGTGCGCCTCGATAAACCTTTGAAAAATATTCAAAACAAAGGTTTAGAAAAGCCATACAACTTCGACATCCTGGCCCAATTGGCCAATACACCAGCCAGGTTGTCCATCTTCGAGCTACTCAGGCTTTCTCAAGACACTCGTCAGGCCCTGAGTGAAGCGCTAATGCAGGCGGAAGCATACTTGACCCAGCTCAAGTCCCCTGGCGAAGAACCCATGGCATGTCCTCAATGCCACAGTGTGATGGAGGTGGTCCCGAATATCACTTTCACTCAAGATGACATGCTGTTAAAACATAACAGGCATGACAGACCCCTCTATTACACCGGGTATGTCGGTTCCATGGAGGTTGACCGGATTCACATAGATCCGGGATCATCAATCAGTATCATTCTTCATAGTCTGCTCAGACCGCTGAGGATTCCTACCAGCGAATTGGCTTACACCACCACTACAATCGTGGGTTTCAACGCTAGGAAAAGTAAGCCCTTGGGGAAAATTCGTCTGAGGATCCAGATCGGCGACCTCAGATCAGTGGCTACATGTTATGTCATCGATTCAGAGGTGTCCTACAATATTCTGCTGGGTAGACCTTGGATCCACGACCATAACATCGTTCCTTCGACTCTGTATCAATGCTTCAAATATGTAGATACTCAAGGAACAGTACAAACGGAGGTTGCTGACCTGAACCCGTTTAAATGAGTAGAATCCTACTACTCTGATGCCGTGTTGTACTCTCATGACTACATGGAAGAGGTGTCAGGCGAAGCAGAGAAGGAATCCCACCGGGAGCCAGAAGAACCCTCTGCCAAGCAACCTCTGTCAATCGAGGTGAAAGGGCGAACTACTCGTCCGAAAGCCATGAAGCCTATGGCTATCCACCTGAACAAAACCAGGCCAGGAAGAGGAGGTGATCCTCTAGTGATCACTTTGAACCAGAACCCTCCACCCTTGGTCATCAACCTTCGGCGCAGCAAACAGCCGACTGATGTAAACACAACCAGGAACGCGGTTTCAGATGATAATAAAGCTCCTCTTTCCCAGTATATTGACGCTCAAATTCTAAATCAGGAATCCTTTCCCCATGACGATATAGAACCTATAGCAAAAAAATTCTTGGAAGCTATAGATTCCTATCATCCGTATGTGTGGGAAGTAGCGTCATCATCCAATATCGTCACGACATATGGACCACATGAGGATTCTATCTTCATTGTCCCGCCTGCCCGCAGCAGTCAGCATTCAATAGTCTTCGGCCGTATGCGCAATGAACCGACTATATAAGAAGATTCCTTCGATGACGATGCCGATAAAATGCAAGTTCACAGGTACAGCCCGCAAGCTTTGAAGATCATACAAAGTATGGGTTACGACTTGAAGCTGGAACCAGGTCTCAACTACGGAAAAGGCAGACGAATGCCGCTACACGATGATCCCTACTGTCAACGAACTCGTTTCGGATTAGGGTATACCGCCTCCCTTGCAACTTCTGAGTCGAACGAGGATATCTTCTCCTCTTTTCGAAATGGCTCGTCGCCCTCCAACTCATCTGATGCTCCCGAACGAACATTATCAGTGAATACGATAGTGGCAGATTCCTTCAAAGTAGAAGAACAAGAATCTGAACCGTTTGAGAATGACTCTTGGGCTCAACAAATGGACACACAATGGGAATTCTGGTTCGAGCAGAGAGAACCTCCCATTGAAGATGATGTCATCAAGATTGATGTTGGGGATGAACTCTCGCCAAAGTCGATATTTATCAGTAATAATCTTTCCGAAGAAGAAAGGGAAGAAGTTATCCAGCTGATAAAAGAATATATCGACGTCTTTGCGTGGAATTATGAGGATATGTCCGGCCTTGATCCAAGAGTGGCTACTCATAAACTTAACATACTGCCCGATTCGAAGCCTGTGAAGCAGCACCAACGCCGGTTCCGTCCAGATATGATGGACGCCATTGAAGCTAAAATCAAGAAGTTGATAGCCTGCGGTTTCATCCGGGAAGAACAGCATCCCGACTGGGTCGCTAATATTGTCCCAGTCACGAAGAAAAATGGGAAAGTACGAGTCTGCATCGATTACCGAGATCTAAACGCAGCCTGCCCCAAGGATGAGTTTCCTCTTCCCATTACGGACATCATGGTCGACAATACATGCGGTTTTGAACGCATGTCCTTCATGGACGGATTTTTAGGATACAACCAAATCAAGATGCATCCTGAAGACAAAAAGCATACTGCCTTCCGGACACCACTGGGGGTATATTGCTATACGGTCATGCCCTTCGGATTGAAAAATGCCGGAGCTACCTATCAGCGAGCCATGAGTAACATATTCCACGAGCATTTATGCAAAACAGTGGAGTGTTACGTAGACGACATTGCTATTAAAAGCTGCCTCAAGGCTAATCACGTCCAAGACTTGAGGACAGTGTTCGAGTTAATGCGCCAGCATCAACTCAAAATGAATCCCCGCCAAAGGCATTCAAGTGGACCCTAATAAAGTCAAGGCCATCTTAGAAATGCGACCGCCCCGTAATCTGAGGGAACTCAGGGGATTTCAAGGTCGTCTGGCTTATATCCGGAGATTCATATCCAACCTCTCCGAGAAATGTCAGTCCTTTTCTCATCTTATGAAGAAAGGTGTATCCTTCGTATGGCACGAAGCCTGCCAGCAAGCGTTTAACGATATCAAACGCTACCTCACTCATCCGCCGATTCTGGTGCCTCCCGTCATAGGAAGACCATTCTTGCTGTATGTTCGAGCAATGGATCATTCTCTGGGAGCTCTTCTCGCACAGAAGAACGATGCGGGTCATGAACAGGCTATCTACTATCTAAGTAGGATGATGGTCGGAGCTGAACACCGGTACAGTCCATTGGAAAAAGAATGCTTGGCTCTGATGTTCGCTATTCAGAAAACGCGACACTATGTCACAGGCCAGTCTATTCACGTCATCTCCAGGATCAATCCTCTTCGGGTACTGATGAACAAGCCAAGTATTCTTAATTCCCGACTCGTGACTTGGGCGATGTTATTAACACCGTATGACATAGTGTACGTCCCCCAGAAGTCCATCAAAGGCCAAGCATTGGCTGATTTTTCGATGGTGCCTCCAGAACTATTTTTCGATGGTGCCTCCAGAACTGGTCCCAGGGGAAACGTGGTTTCAGGAGTAGGAATTTTCCTGGTTACTCCTGATAAACTCGTCATCTATCGAGCCTACTCTCTTAGCGAGCCCTGCTCCAATAATATGGCGGAGTATAATGCCCTACTAATCGGGCTCCAAGTCGCTAAAGAATTGGGCATCGAATCTCTGGAAGCTTTCGGTGATTCTCTGCTGATCTTCAATCAAGTCAGAGGAATATATGAAGTCCGAAATCCAGACCTCATCCCTTATCGCCAAGCAACGGTCGAGATAGCCATGACATTCAAAGAATTCTTCCTAGAGCATGTACCGCAATCTCAGAATCTGGAAGCTGATGCCCTAGCTAGTCTAGCTGCAGATTTAGCTACTCCTATAAGAAGGCATAATTCGGTAATCCTTCTTAACAGAGATTTATTCTGTGTGAAAAACAACTTTCACATAGAATGCAGCTACGCTGTGAACACCGATCCTCCCACGAGAGACTGGAGAAATCCCTTTATAGATTTCGTGGCATACAGAATCTTACCAGAGGACCCTAAAGAAGCAGTATCCGTCAAAAGACGATCATTACGCTTCTACTTTGACGCTTCCTCACAGTGTTTGTACCGTCGGACCTACGACGGACTGCTATTAAGATGTCTCTCCAATAACGAAGCACAGCAGGTTGTCCGTGAAGCTCACAACGGCGTATGCGGAGCGCATCAACCCGGTCCTAAGCTACAGGATCGTATTAGGAGAATGGGCTATTACTGGCCTACTATGATCGCAGATGCAATGAAGTATGCAAGACAATGCAGAGCCTGTCAAGTTCATGCGGACTTCATACATCAACCTTCGGAACATCTACATCCTACGGTTGCATCCTGGCCTTTCGAAGCATGGGGTATGGATATCATTGGTCCTATTCACCCGTCTTCTTCCAGAGGTCACCGGTTCATACTGGCCATCACGGATTATTTCTCCAAATGGGCAGAGGCGATCCCTCTTGCTGAGGTGAAGGCATCTAATGTGATCAGCTTCATCGAGCATCATGTCATTTATCGCTTTGGGATACCCCAAAGGATAATCTATGACAATGGGCCTCAATTCATCAGCCAAGCGTTTCATCAATTTTGCGATAAAAATCGGATACATAATGTGGCCTCTACGGCATATTATCCAGCTGCTAATGGTTTGGCGGAAGCTTTCAACAAAACCATTATCAAACTCTTGAAGAAGTTCATCTCTTCGAACAAGAGGGATTGGAATGAGAAACTGGTAGAATGTCTCTGGGCCTACCGCACAACGGTACGAGCACCGACAGGTTGCACCCCATTCTCATTAGTTTACGGGAGCGAAGCAGTTCTCCCCATCGAAATCCAGATTCCGTCACTCAGGATAGCAGTAGCTAGTGAGTTGACTCAAGAAAAGAATGACCTGTTAAGGCTTCAGGAGCTAGAAGGATTAGACAAGAAACGCCTTCAAGCTCAACAACGCATTGCGTTCTACCAGGCACGCATTTCCAGAACCTTTAATCAAAGGGTGAAGGAAAGAGTGTTCAAAGTTGGCGAGCTAGTCTTAGCTGTGAGAAGGCCAATGATTCTTACTCACAAGAGCAAGGGAAAATTCCAGCCCAAATGGGAAGGCCCTTACGTGATCGAGACGACGTTCTCAAACGGCGCTTACAGGTTAGCCTAGCCTAACGGAGACTTGTTGATGGCTCCTATCAATGGCAAATTCCTGAAAAGGTACTACGCTTAACCTCCTTTGCTCAAACGGAGTGTGGTAAAGATCTCATTCTGACAATACTACTTCCAAAACGATACTAGTCGAATCATATTCTATCATGTCCATATAACCTCTGAATAGATATGTTCGACTAATTTGGAACTTCAAGACCTATCACGTCCATATTACCTCTGATAGTATTTTGTGTACAAACTTTAGTCAAAGCATATTCTATCATGTCCATATAACCTCTGAATAGATATGTCCTGCTAAAGCTTACCGAGAGTATATCACGTCCATATTACCTCTGATATCACTTTCACCCATACCTGTCATTTATATTCCAAAATGATGGGTCCACAAAGTCAGATAAGAGTCTCTTTATTATTCCCAAAAAGAGCAAAAGTACACTGAAAAGCATCCTGGGTTCTATCCCCAGCCAAGCAAAAAAAAAAAAAAAGAAGAAGAAGAAGAGGGGGTACATCATTTGGGGGGAGCGATCAAATCGCGAATCTGCTGCGCCAGTGCAGCCATTCTCGCATCCCTGGAGTCCAAAACGGTAGCTCGAGCCCACTCCAACCATGTCTCCTCATCATTCAAGAAAGATAATTCAGACTGAGCATGTACAAGACCGGCGTGGATGGCACTCACATGTGCCAAGTTCTGTTAAGCCACTTCCATTTGGTTCTGCAACACATCTACACCTGCGGCTGAAGCGCGAGCCCACTCCTTTGCTAAAGAAATCTTAGCCTCCAACTTGCGGACCCTCGCTTCATTTCCTTCATGTTCATCTTTGCTCTTGGCCAACTGGGGAATGACATACTCTAAGATGGTATGCTTATCATTCATCTCTTTCTGCCGCATCTCGATAGACTTGCTCAGAGTTTCCAACTCCCCCAGCCTTGCAGTCAAGGAGTCGTATTCAGCCTGGACCAGATCGTCAACGCTGTCTCGAGATAGCTGCAGATATTCGTTAATGGGTTGCTCCAAACCATTAACCATCTCCTCCAGGATGTCATCTACCCTAGTGTCGTCGAATTCCCTGATCGGCACGATGGCAATCTGAGAGGACCTCTTCAAAGCCTCGAAGCTTAGATTCTTCTCCAGCACCATTGATATGAGCATCTTCAAGGTAGTATAGAAAATACCAGTGTATTGCTCAGTCAACAGGGCTAGGTCTGAATTGACGCTAGGGGTTGCTGCAATATTGGCGAACCTCCCTCCACGAACAACCGCAGATGATGTTGCCACAGCCGCCGCCTCAACAGGTGGTGCGACGGAAGAAGATGCGCCAACAACGGACGAAGTGACCGGCGCACTCAGAGGAGGCATTGGCGCAATGACAGGCTCATCCTCCTCCTCAGACATCGGAACCGTTTCGGGCGAGCCGGCACCCGAAGATGCTTCCTCTTCGAAGTCGGGCACCTCCGGGTCACCACCAGGAGCTGGGACAGAGCCGAGAGGCGCGTCAACACTGTACTCCCCGAAGAGGTCTTCCCCTAGAAATAAGACAAAAGAGAGTTAATATCGAAATGATGTTAAATTTTCTAAAGAAGGCGTAAAGACAGCATTTACCCATGGTCGATGGTGTATATGTCACGTCTGCGGCCAGTACAGCTAAATCATTTCTTAATGATGCTAAGCAAGCTGTCATACCTGGAAAAGGGGGTGTGCTAACTGACGTCGGCAGGTATTCTCCCGAGTCTTCATCCAGACTCAATCGAGGTTCATCAGCTGGAATCTCGCTGGGTATATTCACAGACACGGTAGGAGCTTATCCCATTGCCGGTCTGGATAAAGACGGCCTTATTGGGCTCGGCCTAGGAGGCGATCTCGTACCACTGCCTGAAGCGATAGCAGCGACAGCAGGCTCAAGCAAGGGTTCTCCGGCACCGCCGGCCGAAACTGCAGAGGTTCCCTCTCTAAAAGGCGAGGAACCTCCAATCAAAGAATAGTCCCCGACAGGAGAAACAGTCGGTTCACTCCTAGGAGCCTCATTACCAGGGATCCTGAGAGGGCGAGTAACCGTCTTCTTCTTCCTCTTGCGAGGGAAAGTCTCCTCCAAAATAGGAGCCCTTCGCTTACCAGAGATTACCAGAGGCGCTGCAGGAAGAGGTATGTCACCCCTCGGTACTGCCAACAGAGGCTCATCTGGATGGACGGAATCGTCACCCTCGTCAGAAGAGACCGAGGGGATTTCTACTCTTCCTCCGGACTTGGAAGAGGGTATCCTGAAACTTCCATGCATGTCGAAGTCACGATAGAAGGTGTTGGTTGCCACAAAAAACTGCGCGTACGTATGGAGGATGCGCAGCTCCGTGGAGAGCGAAATGACGGGCACGGTGAAAATTGCTTCAGTACAACCCATGATGAAGTATCGCCATCCTCTAGCTCCATCAATAAGTCCACCCCTGGACCTGAAGCTGGTAACGGCATTGCCCACATGTAGTTGGTCATACCCAAACTGCCTGGCGAACCGACTAGGCAGGTAGGGCTCCAAGAAGCAATGGTCTTCACTTCTGTACAGTAAATGGGAAGGTCTAATACAGACCAACTAATTAAAAACCTCAGGAGAAAGGACGGTCTTCCGGTCGCCTATATCCTGAAGTCTGATCCCCGATTGATTGACATGTACGGGGGGGACAGTGCAGAAGAGCTTCCAGCTGTGACTGATGTTCAGCACCCACCGACAGTCTAAAACTGTGGCCACATTCCAGGAGGATTTCTTATAATTCAGCAAGAAACTACCTCCTGAACTACTGCCAGAGCCGGGAGACATCACTCTGGGGTTATGGAGAATTAACCATCCCATCAAATACAGGTATGGTAATTCTACCCTGGGAAAACTATCACGCCAAGTTTCATCGGCAAGTAACCCATCAGTCATGGCCCTCAGGCCGGCTTGTATACGGCACACCATGGCAGGGAGCAAGCCCAGTCTTGCCCCGAACACCAGATGTACTGCAGGCCATAGCGTGTTGCGGTGAATGCGGTCCGAAGATGCAATGTCGGGTACCACCAGTCGGCGCAGCCATATAGAAAGGAAGCCAGCCAGTTGAGCTTCCTTGGACAGAGGCCTGCGACAGTGTCTCAAATAACTGTAGGCCTTAGTGCCCGCAGGATATTTCCCTATCCCTTCGTCGCGAATCAGATCTGGAGCCCTAGCGTCTTCCATGAGGTCGTCAACTTCTTGAGCAGTAAGCACGCTCAAAAGACTCAGAGACTGATCCTTGCCTTCCAAGACTTTCTCCGGCTGAGCAGTCCTGGCCCGGTGAAAGAAGAGGTAGGACGTCCATTTGTTGGTGTGAGCCAAATCTGAAGGCTCACCATAAAAGGCGGTGCATGCCAGGTAGTGACACATCAACTCCTGGTATACTGCCACTACCCGAGAGTCTGAATCCCCCAGCTCCCGGTTCGTGGGAATATACTCTTCATAAGGAGTATCCCCCATTGGCAGTCTCGAAATCTCTGCCATCTCGTGGAGGGCCAATCCCAACTCCCCTAGTGGAGTGGCGAAAGTCCCGGTGAGCGAGATATATCGCTCCATCAAGGCCAGAAACAGGTTGGGGTTGAGAGGCAACCCAACGCTGGTGGCATCCACAGCTGCATACAGACCAATGCTCTCCAGCTCGTTCTGAAAATACTTCAGGGCCCAGTCAACTAAGCGAGCCTATCGAAGATTTATTGGGGTGATCCACCCATTGCACCGAGGATTCCCCTTAGGGTATACTCCTCCGTGCCCCATGAAATCATTGCAGAAAGTCGGTAACTGGACCAGCTGGAGCACCAAGCTGTCTTCACTCGGGACACTGCCCGGGTATAAACCCTTGAACGGCATTACAGAGCCGGAAGGATGGCTGACAAATGACCCTTGGTCAGATCCTTTCTGGTAAAATATCTTCCCCGGTCGGCCGTGAAGATTGGGAGTCAGCACCCACGACATCCTCCTAGAATGTGTGGCGTAGAAAAAGGTCGAGATGGGGTAGTCCCTCAACATCTTGGGCAGATACATGACCAAGCCCCCGACGGGGAAGACCCAGAGTTCTTTCTTCGGCTTCTTCAGTTTCTATACTAGACATTACCATCTTGCAGCTACCAAGAGGCAACAGTCTGTGCTTTACGCCAAGACTGTAAAAACTTGATCATTTACGCCGGAATCCATTTCCTAGGCATAAAATTCAAGGTCGACAGTATACAGTCTGTGCTTTACGCCAGACTGACAAAATTCGAGTTTCTGCGCCGGAATTCTCATCCAGAAGCGTAAAACTCAAAATTTTATAGTATATGCCAAATTTTTGACTGTCAAAGCTTTTACGCTCAAACTGCAAAAATATGGAGTTTTTACGCTGACACATTAGAAATGTGGGCGTAAAAGATTAAAATATCTCCGTGCATCATCTTCCTCAAAGAGGCTATCAGCACAGAAGACGACCTAGCGCGGTCATGTACAACGTGTACGAAGGATTTTTTGTCGTTCTTCCCATCCCAAATGCTTTACCTCTAATCCCGGGTGCACTGCTAGTCGTCGGGACACTTCGTTCAGAAGGAAGCTCGCCTTGCCCGACAGAACTCGCTCTCGCGTGGGCAGAAGAGCGAGAAGAAGAGTCAACCTTCTTTCCCTTAGAGGAGGAGGGGATCGGTTTTGGCACCATTTCTGAATGCTCGGAGAGTAAAGGAAGGAGAGAACTCGAAGAGGCGAAGGCTTTCTTTTGCAAAAGACAGATGAAAAGTTTTTCTCTGCGAGCCTTGGGATATATAGAGTTCGGATGGACTCCTCGAACCCCGCACCAAATCCGATATTTAATGTTCGGTTATGATTGGGTACTACGTCAGCCTATTACTCAGGAAAGGCGGACAGTCAGCGAATTCGAAAAGTTTTCATGCAAAGCAGATTCGTGGTTCTACGCCAAGGAGCTTTCTACGCTCGACAGCTACAGATCTACGGTTTTACGCTGAGAGACTTTAAGTCTATGGTTTTACGCCCGGATGCCTTTGTGCTCGGTAGCTTTTACGCTTGAGAGGCTACAAACCTACGACTTCACGCTCAGAAGCTACAAATCTATGATCTCACGCTCGGTGGATTTTACACTCAGAGGCAACAGATCCACAACTTCACGCTCGGAAGATTTCCTTTTCAGATGGCTACAAATCTACAGGTTCTACGCCAAGGAGCTTTCTACGCTCGATAGCTACAAATCTACGGTTTCACGTTCGGAGGCTATAAGTCTATGGTTTTACGCCCGGATGCCTTTGTGCTCGGTAGCTTTTACTCTTGAGAGGATACAAACCTACGACTTCACGCTCAGGAACTACAAATCTATGACTTCACGCTCGGTGGATTTTACGCTCGATAGGCTATGAACTCAGGATTTTATGCTCATCTACATTACAGATCTATGACTTTCCATGTATCTGAGGATATGCAGGCCAGAGTATGCGTATATATCTGAACAACTCTCAAGGCGGTCAATTGCAAGGGTTCACACAGAAGATACTCCTTCGTGGCCCCAAAATATCCCAAGTACTCAAAGCATACAGAGTTCAAACATTGAAAATGACTCTTCTTCTTGGGTCGATTGGAAGTTCATCCAGAATCCAGTCTGAATATTTTATCTACAGTTCAAGATGGCGACGCAATTTGACAGCCGTTTCTCGCCCTATATCAAGGGATTCTCGGGAAATCATTCTTGAAGATGGTGGTCTGAATAAAAATTCTTCTTATCAGAAGTGACGGTTCAAAATTCCATGCGGCTCCCCATTCCTAACAGCAGGACAGTTCGAATACTCGACTTAAATGCTAAAGCGGCTTTCTGCGCGTCTTTAGTTATGCGTAAAAGACAGGACGGGACCTAATGCTCTTTCTACCAGAGTCGGCATAAAATTACCAGACGTGTCGAAGCTACACATATTCAGACTTCACAGCAAAGTATATGGCAAATAATCATATGCACAAAAGAAGACGATTTTATTAAAACATGGTTACATATGAGGGAAATCCAGTCTACAAGGGTTTTTCTTCATTTCCAAGATTACATATGAGGAAAATCCCGTCTACAAAGGATTTCCTCATCGTCATTTGAATAGCACGCCCAGAATCTGTTCTGCCAGGTTCTCGCACGGGTGGGCTTCTTCATCCATCTTCTCCAGCAGTCAGTCAGTTCCCGCAAACTGACTGACATGAATGATCAATGGCGGGAGGATACAAAATTGGGCCTAGACCCATCCTCCAATACAAAAAAGCAGGGTAAATCTGCTTTCCTGTATCCAGCGCCATTACAGATTGAGTTGAGGTATTTGACCCAACTCAATCCTGGACAGAGCTAGTTTATCTGCTCTCGTCCACGAAGGTATCCGGAGAAGATACAGCTTACAAGCTGTGTGGTCAAATACAACCATTCCTCTCTCCGAAAGAACCGCCATACAAAGTTTCTGATTATCTCGAGCAAGGGAGGCTATGATATCCTTCCATGATCCATCGTTGCAGATGACATTTGCTCGAAGACGCCATCTTTTTCGGCCCCTTACATGCTGGAAGAACATGGTCTTCTTCTTCCTCAGGTCGACCCGACGAACTCCAGCGATCATCTCTGTGTGGTAAAGGAAATGTGGGAAGAACAGGTTAACTCCTCAGCCTTTTTATAGACGAAAGAGATCACACCGATCCCCAATAACTCTGCCATAAAGTCAGCCTTGAAAGAACGTGTCAGACTTGACCATTTTAGGCTCCATCCAGAGCGCTTCAAATTATGAGGAACGTTTCATGCTTCATTCAAAGCGTTTCAAATTACGAGGAATTTAAAAGCTTTGAAGGGGGTCTTGTAGAAGCATGAAAAATATGCTGAGTAGCTATACGCGGCATTTTAATGCTGGGCAGCGTAAAAAGCTAACTTCAGAGCCATCGGCGTACAAACAGAGCTTTCCAGATATAAAGATCAAGGATTATCCGCATAATCCAGTACGTCCAGGCTGCTTCAGCGTAGAGAGGGTGCTATATCGCCTCTATGGCGTAAAAACTCATCCGCTTTCAATGCAGCATTTAAGCGTACGAGGAACGCTTCGTATTCCCCGAAATGAACCTGTCAAATCACACAGTGAACCTGATATCTGACTCCTGACAAAGAGTACTGCACGGCTACCCAGACGACGGCTGGAATAATGGCAGACCCTTCGGGACACGCCTCTGCATTTAATGCGCAGGATGATGGCGGATCTCTGCATTTAATGCAAGAGATTTGATTAAATCACCGAACCGTCGTTTACTGACATCTCCTCGGCGTAAACTGCTTTTACGCATACGAAGGAATACGCTACCTAGTTTTACACAGGCAGACGTGAACTGTTTATGCTCCGTGGAAGACAAACAGGCTGCCACATCAAAAGCTGCTCTTCGTACAAGGCTCGAGGCACGTCTCTGTACTTAATGCTCAGAATGGTGGTAGACCTTCAAGACACGCCTCTGCATTTAATGCAGGATGATGGCGGATCTCTGCATTTAATGCAAGAGATTTGATTATATCTCCAAAAGCCGTAATTCTGGCTAAGACGTCCACATCATCACTCTGGCACGTTACGCATCGGCTTTTATGCCTGCTCGGCTTCCATGCCCACTCTGCTCCTACGCCTGCTCGGCTTCTACGCCCACTCGGCTTTTACGCCTGCTCGGCTTCTATGCCTATTCGGCTTCTATGCCGGTTTGATGACACCTCGTCTTCTACGCCATAGTGACAGGTTATTGGCTTCTACGCCAACCTTCTCTACGCAAGGGATACCTACCTACGTGGCTTCTATGCCGTGATCTTCGTAGCAGTTATACGCATCGTCTCTTAATTGAACACATGTCACACGATCATTCAGGAGATCATTTATACGCAGGCAACGGTTATTATAACCATCGCGTAAAGAGGTGCCATACTTCCCACGGCTCGGCTTCTAAGCCGGCTGGGTGGTCACTGTCACTAAAACTCTATAAATAGAGACCTCTATCAACAGAGGAAAGGGGGAGAAAAATTGGTCAAAAGATCAGAAGGTCAAAAAATCGAAGGGTTTTCGAGAGAGAAGAATCCATAGCTCAGGCAAAGAGTGGTGATCGACGACTTTGGCATCAAGCATCAACCCTCTTCTGCAGCCTTCGAAGCTGCTTTCCGTCTTCTACGGCACTTCTTCATCATCGTGTGGTCCAAGGGACAAAGTGATCGACCGCAGATCAGACTCCTATAGCAATATTTTACCCAGATTAAAAAATTGTACTCGACATCCTCGTATATGATTAATTGTACAAGCTTGTTTGTAAACAAAAGAACGGGTTTCGTATAAACCTCGTCTTATATACATTTCTTTCGTTTATTACCATAAACATACGCATGTGTTATGGTTTCCATATATTGGAGTTGCCATATACATGCGGCTGGCATGCTTATATATCCTAGTCCTACGTATTTTGGGACTGGGGCGTGACAAGAAGCCTTCAACAAGACCATAATCAAACTCCTTAAAAAGTTTGTCTCATCCAATAAACGCGATTGGAATAAAAAACTCGGAGAGTGTTTATGGGCTTATCGTACGACAGTTCAAACTCCAACAGGTTATAAACTATTCTCCCTGGTCTATAGATGTAAAGCAGTCATTCCACTCAAAATCCAGATACATTCTCTCATAATAGCTATTTCTAATGAGCTAACGGTAGAGAATAATGATCGATTACGCCTGCAAGAATTAGAAGCATTAGCTAAAAAGCGCGTGCACGTTCAATATCGCATTGAACTATACCAAGTACGTATTTTAAGAGGTTTTAATCGAAAGGTCAAGGAAAGAATATTCCAAGTCGATGAATTGGTTCTTTCAGTGAGGAGACCTATGTCACAACCCTTAAGAGAAAAGGCAAATCCAAGCTAAATGAGATGGTCCTTATGTGGTGGAGACAGTATTCTCCAACGGATCCTACAGGCTTGCTAAGCCTAATAAAGATTTAATAATGATGCATATCAATGATAAATTTCTCAAGAAGTAAGGGACCAATTACTGCCGTAAAAATATGGCCAAGTTTCTGTGTGAATGGGTTCAGGTTCAAGTCAACAAATGCTCCTATCAGAGACAGCTTTCTGGATCTTGATTCCACGAAAAACAGTGGTTTGTGTATCAAATCTTCAAACTACAAAGACGTCAATCCGGGCAATGAATTTTTTGGCATCTTACGAGAGATTGTGGAGTTGACATATAATTATGGCACAGAACCTGCTAATATCGTGCTATTCATGTGTGAATGGTTCGATCCGATTCAAGATCAAGGTTGGAAAATTGACAAGCATGGCCTTGTGGATATAAACTACAAGCGTAGATATCAAGGCTACGAACCATTTGTCCTATCAAGTCAGGCTCAGCTCGTGTACTTCACAACTTATCCTAGACGGGGGACAGCGAGGTCGGATTGGTGGCAGTATGCAAGACTAAAGCTAGAAATACCTTTGACATTGACGAAATAGCTTATCAGGAGGACGATCTACCTCTTGTAACAAATATTGTAGATGTGGACTCAACGGAAGTTACTCATTACACCAGTAATAATGTAGAAGATGTAGAATTATTCGAAGAGAATTACGAAGTAGATGAAAGTGAAGACGAGGAGGAGGAAGAGCAGGACGACGAAGGCGAACAAGATGAATTTTCTGAAGATGATTGAAAATAAAAAATATTGTATGTAGAATGTAACTATATTTTGACTGTAGAATATAGATCAAGGTTAGAAAATTGACGAAGTAGATGTACCCATTAACGAATATATGTATTATATTTTGACTGTAGAATGCTTTGAGATATGCATCACATTTCGACTGTAGAATGTAGTATATATTTGTGTTTCTCTATATTCATCATATGTTGTTATCAGATATGACAGGACGACGCGGAGGATTCGGCAGGTCCCGAGGTACACAGAGTGCCACTCCGGTACTGCCTACTGTTGGTTCTGGATCATCGTCGCCCAGTACTCCAGTATATCGATCACTCACATCTCCGACTGTTGGGACGAGTAGTTCCTGGCGTGATAGTACACCCTCGTCCAGCATTCCTCCTGCTGATGGACCCATGGGGACAGATGAGCATGTCGAGGAGGTCGTGCCCACGTTATCCCAGCATCAGCAAGATCCTCCATGCGCACCTCCGGAGGAGACGAGGACAGAGATTTGGGCCGACGGTATAAAGTAAGTCAATTGGATGGTTTAGTATATATTTGTGTTTCTCTTTATTCATCGTATATTGACTTTTTCAGTAATCTAAATTATTATCTCTGTATAGATATCGTCCATCGTCGGTTCAGAGACGCCTGGGCCAATTTCTGAGGAATAACTACGGTGGCCCTTGGATCAACTACTCTGAGGCTCCGGAGGAGAGGAAGGCGTTCTGGTTTGCGCACTTCCAGGTAAAAGTATATTAAATAAATCCTCTAATTTATGCGTATTATATAACTTATTCGTGATGCTAACTTAATGAATTATTTATTGTAGCAAACGTATTTTTATCCTCCGCACCGGGCCGAGTTGATCGAGCGGCTCTTTCCTACCGTTGCCGCCAAGCTTATCCGAGATGCTCTGGATGACCAGAAGGCTCGTGATCGTGCTGGAAAACTGATCCAAGGTTGGATCATGCCTGAGCAGTGGACTGCGATGAGGGCTAGATTCGACGATCCGAGCTACAAGGAAAGGTCTAAGAAGGCTAAGGCGACTAGGCAGAATGCTGCCAAGTGGTGTGGTGGCTCGATTCCGATGACAGAACATTTCCGTCGTTTGGTATGTTTTTTTTTTTCAAATATATTATTTTAATATAAGTACCATAAAATGGTACTTGGAAAAAATATTTAAGTTTAGTAATAAATAATATATTTTTAACAGGTACAGAGGGGCGAGGATGCAAATATGGTGACCGTCTTCTTGGCCACCCATCGCAAGGACGGAAATCTCATTGATGAGAGGGCCTCACAGACCTATGTAAGTATTAATATAAGGTCTAAGTTAATTTTAATATAACTTAGGCAATTATCGAGTTTCCAAACCTTTTCTAGGCCGAGTATCTTAGGCTGCATGAGCGGGCGACTGCTAGTGCACCTACACCTGGAGAGGCTGGTACTTCGTCGCAGCCCGCTCCATCTCCGTCGGCGGACGACCTGTGGGTGACCGCCGCTGGTGGTCTCCAGAGGGGTACGTACTACGGTACGGGCTCCTATGGCGCCCTGGTTGCGACGCAGTCATCTAGGGCCTCCCCGACAGCTGCGCATTCCACGCACCCCTCGCAGTCGCAGCCCTCACAGTCGTCAGCCAGAGTCCAGGAGGTCGTCCAGGAGGCCGTTGAACGTCAGATTGCGTCTCTCCGTGACGAGTTGCTACGAAGTATGGAGGAGCAGCCCCGGTCCCAGCCGCAGGCGGACGATCCGATGCTCATCGCACGATTGGATATGCTCGACCGCAGCATGACGGAGCTACGGGAATTGACAAATGATATTAGAGCCTCCAATGACCGCAATATCATGGAGCTGCAGGCGTCACAGCTATCGATGGGCGAGAAGCTGACGAGAATGCAGGATTCAATGGGTCATAGCAGTACGAGGCTGTTATCTACCTTGGATTCTTACAACCAGCGACTCGCAGACTTGGAGCGGGCACGGCCTCCACCGACGTCACTGCCTTCTCCATCGACATCGGTGTCGATTCCACGGGACGAGTATGAGGAGTTCTTATCCTTCAAGCGCGCCGGTGGTCAGCCTCCTACAGATCCGCAGTAGTATAGTTATTTTTATTATTATTTAGGATGCGATTGTATATTATGAATTATTGATACTTCAACAATAGGCATGATGTATGATGCTTCTTGTGGTCTTTAATTTTTTAGTTAATTTAATTGGATTATATAGTTATCTTGCATATCCACATTTGTCCTTGGTATTGGATACTTCAACAATAGTCCTTGGTATTGGATACTTATCTCGTATTTGTATTGTTCATCTTATATATTGTTAAACTTTGGCTACATCTTATACTTCAACAATAGACCAAATCGGTTCAACCAGTAGATTAATCTAAGTAGCCCCAAGTTCAATTTCTTCTGGAAACTAATTTTTTTTATTTTTTTTGTAAAATTAGTGACGTTTTTAGCGACATTTAGCGACGTTTAGCGACGTTAAGTTACGTCGCTAAATACATCCCTAATTAGCGATGCTGTAACAAGTCGCTAAATACGTCGCTAATGACGTTGCTAAAAACGTCGCTATACGTCGCCAATTGCTGACATGGCAGAATAGCCATGTCATTAAAGACGTCGGTGTAACGTCGCTATATAAGTCGCTAATCAGCGACGTTTAGCGACGTTAATAAAAGTCGCTATTTAGTGACTCGGAGTCGCTAAACGTCGCTAAATTTTGCGACACATTAAAGTCGCTAAAAACGTCGGTATAGCGACGTTTAGCGACATTTTTTTTTTTGCGACTTGGTTTTTTTCGACAACTTTATAACGTCGCTAATTACGTCGCTAAAACAAATTAGCAACGTCATTTGGTGTTTTAGCGACGTTTTTAGACGTCGCTAATTTGACTTTTTCTGGTAGTGGTTTATCTCTATTTGAGATGTTGTGTTTGACTTATGTCATTCTTTCTTATCTTTTATCATGCCATTTATATTCTTATAGCTATTGTGATTGAGTATACATTATGAGATGTCGAGAGATGTTTATTTCATTGTAATCCTTATGGAGTTGATATCATTGACAGGTTGTGAGTTATGTTAGTATTATTGAGACTTAGACAGCATTCTACCGCCGATGCTGCGGCGTAGGCTAGACCTACCCACGACCCATGCCCAAATTCTGGGTGCGGGTCGTGACATTTCCCTCATTGTGTCTTTGGCTTCGTCTCCCGTGGAAGGGGCAGATGAACCGGACAGAGGGTAATTTTTGCCTATGGGCAGGGCGATTGCGTCAGAATCTGCATTGGTCCCCGGATCCAATCTTGCTTGTCCTGAGGCCCTCGCTGGTTGGGAGGCTACACTTGCCTTGATGTCTAGCACAGCTTGGGTCAAGGCTTGCATTTATTCACTCATGGTCTGCATCATAGCCTCGAGGGCCTCGAGGCATTGCCGATCACTAAGGCCTTCATGCTCATCCCCCGCCATGTATGTCGTTCTTGTATGAGGAGAGATGGATAGGACAGAAGATGTAGCACTTTCTGCTTCAGACTCTTGTAACAAATAGTCGCCGAGGAAGGTTGGAAATTTTGCACCATGTTCGGACTCAGAGGGAGTAGTACCCCCCGGCCACGTCTTCTCTCCGAGGGTGGCTACCCCCAGGGACTTCAGCATCTGTTCCTTGGGAATCCTCATCTTCTTGGAACGATGGGTTATCGTATAGGCCTGGGATATTACTACCCCCAGCTTGTGTAACCCCCAGGGGTTCTGGGGAGGAGCTATACCTAGCAGCTGATAGCTTCTTCTTCGAGCGGGTGCCCTAGAAAACTCCTTCCGCAAGTCCCGCTAGTGGTCCTTCTGGTAATCGCCTTCTCAATGCGTTGGTTGAGATTGATGGACTAGAGGTGCTGGACTTTTTTTCTCCCAAAGTGGAAGGGCCTTTCTGAGCAGAGTAACACGAGGCAGATTGTATCTCATCCTCCTCGGGTGTTTGCACCAGATCCTTGGATTATTGCTGGATAGGAACAATCTGGTACAGTCGTTGGAATGCCGATGACATGCTTGTAGGTACTGCCACTTTGTTGCAGCAGTAGTTGATGATAATTTTGGCACAGTAATGTCCTGGGGAGGATACTTCATATCCCGTTGCTGCCTCCCTCGCCTTGTGCTTATGATTGATCATATTATGCAAGTCAGACGAGGGCTGACTCACCTTTGCACCCTTTTCGTGAGCATGGGTAGATCGAGCGCACGGGTGCATGGGTGTTATTTTTTCTCCCTCATCTAGGGTTCATATAAGAACCATCCTCAGATCGTCAGTGGAAGACTTTTGAGGTGGACCATGTCTATTTGCCGCTGAGGACTGGAGGTACGGGTCGGTCTTATACAGCTTTTTATCAGGGGCCCGCATAACAGTTAGTGGTACCCTCAGACGGTTAGCCGAGTGGAAAGTTGCTTGAGCATGACGATCTCGCACTACCCCAGACTTGTTGGACTTGGCACCTGTAGACTCATAGTAAAAAGAGTCCAAGTTTGGGTTTTTACCACTCTCAGCATGGCGCATAGGTTTAGCGCTGCGTGAGATTCGATCAAAAATAGAGGTTCAGTTGTTGTGCTGGCTGCATATGGACTTTTGCCTGCGGCCATCGATAGGTGCCGCATGTGGACTTTTGCCTGCAGTTGTAAACTTATGTGGCTTCTACTGTTGCCGTATGAAGCTTGTCTCAGCCACCAAACTTCTAGCATCACAGTGTTTTTCTGTGCCAGAATTTGGTCGCTGAGAGCCTTTCCCAACTGTCGCATGAAAAGGTCCAGTCTGGGTGGACGCATAATGTGCGTCTGCGGAAACAGGGAGAGAGGTGGGGAGCGCTTGCTCTGCAGTTGGGTGAGATGCAGCGACCTTTTCTACCCATGTCATGTGGGTCTTCTTAGGCTTTGCTTGCCTTGGAGAAGGACTCGCGCTATCCCCGGAGAGCATGTCCTCGAAGGCCTGTTGGTCGAAGCGGACCACCAGTATCCTTTGAGTGGACCCAAGCTTGGTTGCGTCAGATTGTGCCACAGCTTTATCATCAGAGGAGAAAGACATCCCCAGCAGAGTCGCTATCTTATTCGCCATTAAATTCAAAAGTTCTAAGAGAGCTTGATTTAATTAACAAACGAAAGAAAGTACAAAGAGGTCATATGAGACAATCTAAGTACAATATTTTTTATTCTGGGGTGTGGCGATAGACAAGGAGTGCTCTGGCGTCTCCTTTACTCTATGGACGATCTGATGCAGGATGAGGAAGCTCTTCTCTCTCACTTGATTGTCGGTTCACAGATTGTCAGCCTCTTGTAGGGGTGTGATATCCTATCATTTATAGCCTCCATGTTGACGTGCTATGGGTATCGCATATACTCGTACTTTGTGGCCACATGGGGCTCCTCCAGCAAAATACGGTTGTAACGGTAGCCGCATAATGCGAGCAAGCCGCCATATGAGCTTGGTTAAGGTATGTTGTTGATGAGTTCTCGGGATTGTTTCAACCTGTTGGGTGCGTGACTTGGTCAGTTGAGCACGTAATTCGCACCAACTGTGCGAGGAACTCTTTGGTTATAACAGAAAGATCTTGTGAGTCAGGGGCCGCATGTCCGTCTTGGCCGCATAGTCGTTGTGGACGCATAGGTGTCCTTTTTGGCCTTGGTCAGATGGACACTCATACCGCATGGCGTCATGGCCGTATGCTCGTCCAGGCCGCATACGTGCACTCATCTGGCTTTGGTCGAATGGACACTGCAATCGTATGTTGACAAGGCCGTATATGGCTGAAGCCGTAGATAGGAAGACACGTGGCATGGCACGTCTGTCGAGGCCATTAATGTATATGTGACTTTCTGTCATTTTGTATGCCGCACCTTTCACGAATTTTGAAGCTGTCAGAACTTTATGTTTGTCATGCCCCAGTCCCAAAATACGTATATGTATATGAACTCCAATATATGGAAACCATATACACACGTATGTTGTATATGAATATCCAATCCACCAGTGGTAATATACTGTCACAACAAGTCACATGCAATCTATATCTCATCCACAGCACAAATAATCAGTAGGAATAAAGAGCTGAATAATAACTGAAAATCCAAAATGAGTATCAAGTCTGGTAGTCGGGTGGAAACAAATCCACTATAAAACGACTATACTGAAGTAGCAGAAATCTCTAAACAGTGGAAATAAATCAAAGATACTCTGAGGGTAAGACCTCCTCATTCAGGTACGTAGAGTCCGGTCCAGGTTCGTACTCCTGTGGGTACTCCTGCTCGTCCATATCTGGAAAGGGACCAGGTCCTCAGAGGGACGTAACAAGATACATAATAACATGCCAATAAGTACGGAAATATAAACATCCAATAGGTCGCCTAACCATCTAAGTGAATGCAGTTTGAGAATAACTTTCCACCAAGTGGGCTATCTGGCCATATAGTGGGATTGGCATGATTCTCTCAAAGAATCAGGGGCCTACAAAGTATGTCGTCTTTTGAACGACAGAGGCCGCCAAGTAGTATAGGGGTCATCACGACCGCGTATCTCCGGTGGAGCGTACGGGTTACATATAAGAAAAGTGTAAAGGAGCCCAAATGTCTTACTTGTTGTTCTCTCCATCCCATGCTCTAAGCATGCCACATCCATGACACGATAAACCTCTAAATAACTGCCAGGTCTACTAGCATACAAAGTTTCTATCAACAGTTATCCCTAACGCACGTCCATACGTACAGGAGGCCAGACCTGTCACGTAGTCCGTGATCTATATGAGACTCACAATTCGTGTAACAATTGTGTCACGGTTAATGAATCTACTAATGCTCCATAATACTGGGGTGGTCTCATAAAATAGGTCCAAAAATCTACAAAATAAATATCTATATAAGCAGAATTAAACATGCATGTATCAACTAAAATGTAAATAATAGTACAGTGGCAAGGTATACTTGCCGAGCAAAATTCTGTATAGTGCAAGCGTCCACAACAGTGTTAATTTGAAGTAGTAAGGTTTAGGGTTCGGGGTGTATTGTATGGATATATATAGAGAATAAGAGGCGGTGGAAAAATTTAGTGTTTAAGAAAACTACTGTCGCTGCTGTTTCTTTCTTTCTTTTCATTGGTTTTGGTTGCGGTTGGGGAGAGTTTAGTAATAACAGGTAAAGAGGCGGTGGAATGAGCTGCTGATATTTTTCCCATACGTGCGGAGGAGAGACTTAAGCGGTGGAGTTCTATTTTACGCGAGGAGCAGTGGAGGTTTGCTTTACGCACGGAGCAGAATTTAGGCGGTGGTGGAGTTTACGCTTGGATTTTTTTTACGCGTAGAGAGGGGAATTAGGCGAGTGGTTTTTTACCCGCAGATGAAGTAAGAAGCGGTGGAGAGAGTTTACGCGTGGAATTGGAAATAGCAAAGTTGGTTTGCTACTGCTACAGTTGATATTTTCCTATTGGGTTTGGGTTAACGGGTTGAGATCTAATAGGAATTCTATATATATATATATATATATCAATACATAGAAAACTCTAAAAATTATATTGGTGCATACGGTTAAGCTAGCAACTGTCCAAAGGGTCTTCTACATGGAATAAATTAGAAAAAAATTATAATGGTTCCATAAATCCTCTAATTGCACAAATACCTCAAATAAAAATTAAATAAAATCTATTTCCTCTATTTAGCTCATAATTACCATAAATAAATTAAAAATACGATTTTCAGATTTAGGGGTTTTACATTCTATCCAACTTATAAAAATTTCGTCCTCGAAATTAAAACTAAGCCACGGTATAATATCAAGAATGGTATAAGATATAAATTAACAATATAAATTTATACCTTGGTCGGTGAATAGGTTCAAAAAATGTTTGCGCATGTCATCCTCGCGCTCCCAAGTAGATTCTTCTGGCGCACCATGCTTCCATGCTATGCGGACCAAGGGAATAGATTAGTTTCTCAATACTTTCTCTCGACGATCAAGGATTCCCACGGGTTGCTCTTGATATGACAAGCTCGGCCCAATGGTAATCTCCGAATGGTCGAGAATATGACTTCTGTCTGCCATATATCGCCTGAGCTGCGACACATAGAATACGTCATGCACTCCCTCAAGTGAAGGTGGTAGCGCAAGTCGATAAGCCACTTCTCCCACTTTCTCTAGCACATCAAATGGTCCAATATACCTTGGACTTAACTTGCCGCGCCCTCCGAATTGAATAGTGCCTCTGGTAGGTGATATCCTTAAGAAGACATGATCGTCCTCTTTAAACTCCAAGGGACGACGATGAAGGTCTGCCCATTGTTTCTACCTGTCTTGCGCTGCTCCAAGTGTTTTTGTATCTTCTTAACTGTCTTAACGGTGTTGACCACTAACTCTGGTCCCAGAATTTGACGTTCTCCCATGTCACTCCAACACACAGGAGACCTACACTTCCTTCCATATAATGCTTCAAACGGAGCCATCTGGATGCTCGCCTGATAGCTATTGTTGTAAGAAAACTCCACAAAATTTAGGTGGTCCTCCCATGATCCTCCAAAGTCTAACATACAAGCCCTCAACATATCCTCCAAGGTCTGAATAGTACGTTCTGACTACCCATCTGTTTGTGGGTGATAAGATGTACTGAATTTCAGACGAGTTCCAAGGCTCTCTTGCATGCTCTTCCAAAAGTGTGATGTAAAGCGCGAATCCCTGTCTGATACAATGCTAACTGGTACGCTGTGCAATTTCATGACTTGTCTCATATATAAGTCAGCCAAAGCTTCTGTAGATTGGCCAACTTTAAAAGGCAAGAAATAGGCTGACTTGGTGAGTCGGTCCACTATTACCCATACTGCATCTCTACCACTTGGACTCTTGGGAAAACCCGTGACGAAGTCCATAGTGATGTGTTCCCACTTCCACGCTGGAATCGGGAGTGGTTGCAATAACCCTGCTGTTCTCTGGTGCTCCGCCTTTACTTGCTGACACACTAGACATTTAGCTACAAAGTGAGCTATCTCTCTTTTTATTCCATGCCACCAAAAGTGATGTCGTAAATCACGATACATCTTGGTACCTCCAGGATGAATAGAATATATCAAACTATGAGCTTCTGTCATCAGCTCATGTCGAATCTCTCCATTTAGAACATAAAGACGATCACCACACCGTAATGTCCCATCATTATGGATGCGCAGCCTTGTCTGCTCTCTGGCCTCTGTCCTTTCCTTTAATCTTCTGAATCTGGCGTCTATAGGAAATGCGACCTTGATTCTCTCTACTAGTGATGATTGTATTTGCAAGTTGGCTAGTGTCCCGTCTGCTCCGGGCAAAATCAATTCAATGCCGAGACCTTGCAATTCTTCTAAGAGTTCTCTTTATGCTGTCAAGAAATAAGCTGCTGGCTTTCGGCTTAACGCGTCTGCTACAACGTTAGCCTTGCCTGGGTGATAATGTAGCTCTATCTCAAAATCTTTCATCAACTCGATCCATCGACGTTGCCTCATATTTAACTCTTTCTGTGTGAAAAAATACTTGAGGCTTTTGTGGTCGGTATATATTTTCACTCGTTCCCCATATAAATAATGTCTCCATAACTTCAGAGCAAATACAACGGCTGCAAGTTCCAAGTCATGAGTAGGATAATTCTTCTCATGTACTCGTAATTGTCTAGATGCATACGTAATCACCTTGCCATGCTGCATTAATACTCATCCCAAGCCTTTCCCTGATGCGTCACTATAGATCACATAGCCTCCTGATCCTGATGGAATAGTTAGCACTGGTGCTGAACTCAGTCGTTTCTTCAACTCCTCGAAAGCGTCTTGACACTCGTTGGTCCATATGAACTCTTGATCTTTGCAAGTCAACCTAGTCATAGGTGTTGCTATTCTTGAGAAGTTTTCTACGAACCGTCGGTAATATCCCGCAAGTCCAAGGAAACTTCTCACCTCTGCTGCTGATTTAGGAACAGGCCATGTCTCGACTGCCGAGATCTTTTTTGGATCAACAGAAATACCATCTCCTGTAACAACATATCCAAGAAATGAGACTCTGTCCAAGAAGAACTCATATTTACTGAGTTTTGCATATAACTGCTCTCTCCTCAAGGTCTCTAGAACAATCCGCAGGTGCCTTTCGTGCTCCTCGTGGCTCTTAGAATAGACAAGTATATCATCTATGAAGACGACCATGAACTGGTCCAAATACTGATGGAAGACTCGATTCATTAGGTCCATAAAGATGGCTGGAGCATTGGTCAATCCAAATAGCATGACCAGAAACTCGTAGTGCCCATATCTTATCCGAAATGCAGTTTTCGGGATGTCCTCCTTCAGTACTTTCACCTGGTGATATCCCGATCTCAAATCTATCTTTGAGAACATCTTGGCTCCACTAAACTGATCAAATAGGTCATCAATGCGTGGCAGTGGATATTTATTCTTCACTGTCACTGCATTCAAGGCTCTATAGTCAATGCATATACGTACTGACCCATCCTTCTTTGGTACAAACAACACTGGGGCTCCCCAGGGTGATGCACTTGGTCGGATGAAACCTTTCTCTTCTAGTTCTTTCAACTGTGTCTTTATTTCATCCATTTCCTTCTTCGTCAGTCTATAAACATGTGATGCTATGGGTGCTACTCCCGGTGTTAATTCAATCAAAAACTCTACGTCTCTATCTGGGGGTAGTCCTGGCAATTCAGGAATTTGTAAATGGTATTGTCAGAATAAGATCTTCATCATACTCCATTTAATCAAGGGAGATTAAGCATAGTACTCCTTCAGGAATTTGCCGTTGATAAGAGCCATTTATCATATTTTCAATAGGTTTGGCTAATCTGTAAGCGCCATTTGGGGGGTTTGTTTCAATCGCATAAGAACCATCCATTTCTTTGCGATTGTTTGTATGGACTTCGGATATCGTACCAGAGATAATATGGACGTAGTACAATACCGTGTTTGTTGAGGACATTCCACTGGAGGATCTTTGGTGGACCTATTATTTGTTGCGCATGTTGAGTGCAAAATAATAAGTTCGAAACAAGCCTTATCAGAGGTAATATGGACGTGATAGGTTTTGTGGCTAGTAAAGACATTCCGCTGGAGAATTTTTTAGTGGACCCATTACTTATTTGTGCACGTTAGTGCAAGCAATGAGTTTTAGACAAATCCCGACAGAGGTAATATAGATGTTTGTAAAATACGACCCTGTGGGGATAGTGGAGAGACGTAGTTCAGAGGTAATATGAACATGAACTAACTTTTTCTCCGTTGAGGAATATGAAAATAGTTCAGAGGTAATATGGACGTGAACTCTTCGTTTCCATTGTGGACCTATTACTTGTTGTGCACAAAAGTACAAGTAATAAGTTTAAGACAAGCCCTGCCAGAGGTAATGTGGACATGGCAGTTTTTGTGGACCTCATACCGCTGGCGTACTTAGGGTTAAGTACGGGTATTAAGTTGATACGACAACCGATATCAGAGGTAATATGGACATGATAATCGATAGCCAAAAATTTGGAAAGTTTGTTCAGAGATAATATGAACATAACAAACTTTTGAGTGGTGACTCCACTGGGGATGGAGGTATATATATCTGCTCAGAGATAATATGGACATGGCAGTTTTTGTGGATTCAACACCACTAGCGTACTTAGAGTTAAGTACGGGTGTTAAGTTGAAATGACAAACAATATCAGAGGTAATATGGACGTGATATCGATGGCCGAAAATTTGGAAAGTTTGTTCAGAGGTAATATGAACATGACAAACTTTTGAGTGATGGACTTATTATCCATGGTGTACCATAAGTACAGATAACAAGCTTAAACGACTAGTACTATCAGGGGTTATGCGAACATGATAGTAGAAAGCTGAAGAGAAGAACTTTACTCAGAGGTAATATGGACATGGAGAAGTTCTGATTGATAGCAATAACCCGGGAGGTTTTGTTCAGAGGTCACTTGGACATAGCAAACTTAGCTGGGAGAAATTTTATTTAGACGCCTCATCCGGCATTGAAATGAAGGAGCAAATTGTCACGTTGGAATGAGACCAATTTGCAATGACCCTCTTCCCGTTTATAAATGCAAAGTGATGACTTTGACGTCGATCAACTCCTGGATTCTCCTCTTTAGTACATAGCATGCCTTTGTGGGGTGATGAATGTACCGATGGAAGAGACAATATTCTGGGTCATCGACATTGCCAGCCCTTTCAGGGTATCTGATGTTGGGTAGCCGAAGCTTGTTTTCCTTCACCAATATATTGAAGATTTCAATGATGTCATCATCATTGAAGGAGAGAGTCCCATTAGGCCTTCGGGCTGCCGATACCTGAGTCGTACGGTCTTTGGGGAAGTCGGTCATAGCTGCATCATCTTCAGATTCAGCTAAAATTGTACCCCCAGCTTTGAATACCGCTCTGTTTTGTCGAGGGAGACTACCCCCAGACATGTCATTGTCCACAGCAGTTGATTTAGAAGGACCTGCCTCTGGAATTATAGGATCAGACTTTGGAGGTTTGGAGTTTGCAAGAGATACGGTATACCCTAACCCAAAACGAGTTCGTTGACAGTAGTGATCATCATGAAACGGTATTCGTCTGCCTTTTCCAAAATTGAGGCCTGGTTTCAACTTTAAATCATAACCCATATTTTTTATAATCTTCAAAGCTTGTGGGCTATATCGGTGGATTTGCATCCTCCCAGCATCAGACTCGTGCGAATCTTCTTGTACAATCGGTCTATTCCATATTCGACCAAAGATTATTTGATGTTGATCGTTGCGAGTAGGTGGAATAATAAAGACAGATTCTTCATATGGTCCATCTGTCATGACGACATTAGATGTTGGCGCTACATCCCACATAATCTCTCCCAGCTTGGTAGCTAGGGACTCTATATCTTGATTTTGACCCTTGTCTTTGCGTTTATTAGTCAGAGCACGAATATTGGGAACCCCAACCCTCTCTCTGCCGTAGGAATACAGCAGTTCAGCCATGTGAGTAGCACATGATCCATGAGGAGCGTATCTATCCACAAATTGGGTCTTCTCTACGCCGAGAAGCTTGTCCTGTCGTAACTTAGAATTTTGATCAGGTTGACATAAAATATGAGAAGTCTTCAAGCGGCCATCAGCATTCCGCGTAATCTGAAGAGCAGGCAACTTCTTTTCTTGATGGCGTAAAGGCCGAGAGGTCGAGAAATCCGCCACTTGTTTTCCCTTGTGGAGATTGTAGGGGTCCTTTGCCTCCTTATGAGCAGAAGAGGTATTTTTACGCACAGAGCGCATTTAAAATTTTTGACTTGGCGCTAAGGCCTGTTCAGAAACTAAGTCTGCCCCGCCAGCGACGGGAGACGAGTTTTTACGCGCAGAGCGCATTAGAATTTTTTGACTTGGCGCTGACGTCACGCCCCAGTCCCAAAATACCGAGGGACCGGACGCGTGATAATGGCCAGCAGCACACACCGATGGACAAACCCAATTTAATGGATCCATCGGGGCATACTTAAGCTGTAGTACAACAATAAGGGTCTAGATATACTAATCTCATCCACATATATGAATACAATAATATCAGAATCATAAATCAAGATCAATCTCAATAAAATATAAACTCGGGAAATAACCCGGTAATGAGTCTGATACATCTGTCAATGATACAAAAATAAAGATAACTACATCAAATACTGAGTATGGAAACAGTATATACTCAGAAGATAACCTTGGTGATCACTCGTCTACTGAATCTGGTACTGCTCCAGTGTCTGCTCCTGCTCCTGCTAATGCTCCTGTCCTGTATACCTCGGGGTCGATCTCATCTGCTAATCCTGGGGACATAATCCGGATCCAGGTCCTCAGGGGACATAGCAAGGTACAAAATAACTCATGCCAAAATAAGTGCAGCAATATATGAAACAATATGGGGTAAACTATATAACCAGCTAAGTGATATGCAAGTGAGAGTTTTAGCCATACTCGGGCTGAGACTACTACAGGATCAGTGTCGGAGAACCCATAGCAGTATTTTCTCGAAGGGCCAGAACTGGTGCCATAGCTCTGTGTCAGAGACTAAGACACATCCAGATTACAATATATATAATATAATCAGCCTTTGATATGGTAATACTCTCCCCACCCAATGTAACCACGCCTCTCATGTCCATAACGTCTCATGTCCATGTCAAGCGGGATCATATCTAATGCAACAAGTCATATAATATCTAAGAATATAATGTCTATGTAAAGTCCTGTATCCTACACAGAATCACCATGAATATCTCAGGAAGATCCTGTCTCATGAATAGTGTCAAGTGTCCTGGGTCGTAGTGTACTTGATAAGACAAGTTCGAGAATGTAAAGTGTCACGAATATCCATCTCTAGATGACAATACCCAACACCGCGTACGGTGTTGGCACCCGACTAATAATCGGACGCTAAGTACGTCACACGGTCCTAGGTTAAGCATGCACATCAATATAAATAAAGTAAGAAAAATATGTAACAATACTGCAGAGTTTGGCAAGGTACACTTGCCTGGGGTCCTGCTGCTGGTATGAATCAGAGTCCAAGTCACAGTCCAAATAGCCTATGTATTACAATTTACCATGTCAAAAGATAATTTATTTTAACTTATTTAATTCTGGAATAATTACTCTAAAATCCTATTTTAATCTTATTATTCTGATTTTTAGGTTAATTCCTAATTTTTGTCCAAAGGAACTGAATTTTATCAACTCGAGACTCATGGCACGCAAATCGAGGCGATCTGTTGACCAAAAAGTCAACCGACACAAACTCAACTTTCATGCATGATTTCCTGTAGATTTTATCATCAAAAACATGTTGTAATTTACGGCTCGTCCAAATTCAAATTCGTTTGGGAATTATGGCACATACAAGTTTCGTATCGTGCACCGATGGTTAAATTCTAACCTAGAAGTTCTACAGAATTAACAGTATGAAAATACATCGAATTAAATTCTGGAAAAAACATATGTCAATGATCTCGACATTAGCTTTCCGAAATTTTAAACGGTTCATGATTCTGACTCCTGGTTCTCCCGGAATCGCGAAAACATCAAAACACGTCTATTTTCGGACATGCTGTGCTCTACGAATTTTCCAGAATTTAATACTAATAATTTAGAAAAAAAATTTATATTATCAGAAATCTAACCTCATTATCGTTCTAACAAAAAAAACTGGAGCGTGTTTGGAGTCCGGAGCTAGGAGATATCGTCTTTTTAATTCGTCATAACTAGTAGAAAATGAGGCTGAATTTATGACGAATTTTGACTATTTTTTTGGACGAAAAGAGAGGAATTTGGGAAAGAAAAATATGAAGGATGAGGTATTTATAATGGTGGACACTACTTAATTAAATACAACTAGGATTGGTTAATTTGGATAGGATTATGATGAATTTAAATAAGGATATGATATACATTAAGTTGTATTCCTAGTAGGTTCAGGATTTGAATTAATTTAAAATAGAGTTTGAATTTATCTCAATAATTTATAATCTTAAATATAATTAAAGATAATACAAATAATTTATAAAATCTTATTAATATCTATTAACACTAAATTAGTATCTATCTAATATTAAGACTATATATATCCAAATAAATCCTAAATAATTTTAAAATCTAAATAAATTCAACATATATAATAAATATAATAATATAAAATATACACAAAATACCTATTTTGGGTGAGGGAGTTTACAGCTGAGGCCTTGTCAGAAACTATGTCTGCCCCGTCAGCGATGGGAGACAAGTTTTTACGCGCAGAGCGCGTTGTATACTTCTGGATTGGCGTTGAGGCATTGCCAGAAGTTTTGTCTGCCATGTCATAGACGGGAGGCAGTGTTTTATGTGCAAGGCGCGGAGGGAGCGATGCTACCACCTCGTTGGTCAGAGAGAGAGAGCCTGCAGGAAGGGTAGAGGATGTCCGGGGCATCCATACTTTATGCCACTTCCTGCTATCCTGAACAGATGGAGAATGAGAGCTACCCCCTGCGCGAAGCATGTCTTCATGAGCACATTGGTCGAAGTGGACGACCAGAGTCTTCTTCGTCGATCCGACGGATACAGCATCGTGTTGAGCAATGATTTTCTCATCAGAAGAGAAAGTAGTCTCCAGCAGAGTCGCCATCTTGTGTTTGATAATAAACAAAAGAAATGAAACAAGGTTTATACGAAACCCTTTCTTTGGTTTACAAACAAGAAGTACAATTAATCCTATACGAGGATATCAAGTACAAAATTTAAATCTGGATAAATATTGCTATAGGAGTCTGATCTGCGGTCGATCACTTTATCCCTTGGACCACACGATGACGAAAAAGTGCTGTAGAAGACGAAAAAGAAGCTTCAAAGACTGCAGGGAAGGTTGAACTCTCATTGCCAAAATAATAGAGAAATGTTCGTACGCAGCTCTTTCTGGTTTACAAACTCAGGCTATTAAACTCACGAGGTATACAAAACACTATCAGAGGTATCATGAACATGATAGGTTTTAAAAATTCACCTGGAAAGTCGCCATTTTATTTTAAATAAAACAGATAAGAGGGTTTGTACGAAAATTTCGACACTTGAATGTTTCTGACTCTCTTCTCCAAAAATTCGACCCTTCTCCTCACTCTGATCACCACGACCCCTTTCTGGATGTTTTTCGATCACCCCCCTGACCTCTGTCAATAGAGTTCTCTATTTATAGAGCGCAGTTGCTGTAAATATCCAGTCGGCGTAGAAGTCGAACAGTGGAGAGTGGGGCGCTCTTTACGCGACGGTTATGATAACTGCTACCCACGTATAAATGATCTCTCGACTCTGCGTGTGACGCGTGTCCCATTAAAAGGTAATGCGTATAACTGCTGCGAAGATTATGGCATGCAAGCCACGTGGGTAACTGCCCCTCGCGTAGAGATAATTGGCGTAGAAGCCAAATAACTGTCTCCTTGGCGTAAAAGCCAAATAGCTGTTCTGATGGCATAAAGGCTCAGTAGGCGTAGAAACCGAATAGTTGTCAAGTTGGCGTAGAAGCCAAGTAGGCGTAGAAGCCCAGTAGGCATAGAAGCCCAATAGCTGACATATTGGCGTATAAGCCCAGTAGATATCATGTTGGCATAGAAGCCAAATAGGCGTAGAAGCCCAATGCTGCACAGATAGGTAACCGGCGTAGAGATAGCCAGTTATCTTCCTTTGACTGAGGTCTTGAGCGTATTCTGGACCAGATAGCCTGTTCACATACCTTTGTAAATATAGCCTGAGTTGGCGTATTCCGAGGAGATAGCATACGGCGTACTCCTATAGTTGAAAATAGCCTGATGGCGTAATATGCATGGATGGTGATATGGACGTATTAGCCCTAATTATAGCTTTCTTAGTCATCAGAGACAGAACAAAATCTCGTGCATTAAATGCAGAGATCTGCCCCCATCTCGCACATTAATTGCAGAGACGTGCCTCGAGTTCTGTACGAAGAGCAGCTTTTGACGTGGCGGTCAGCTTTGTCTCATCCTGAGCGTAAAATCTCATCTCTGCCTGTGTAAAATAGGCAGCGTATTCCTTGAATGCGTAAACAACATCTTAATTCAGGGATTTGTCACTAAACGACAGTCTGGAGCTCTGCGCCGAATCATCATTACAGCCGTCGTTTTGATAGTCGTGTAGTACTCTTTGTCAGGAGTCAGGTTCATTTTACTGTCTGACAGGTTCATTCGAGGAATACGAAGAGTTCCTAGTACACTTCCATGCTGCATTAAAAGCAGATGGGTTTTACGCCATAAAGGCGAGGTAGCAACCTTTTACGCTGAAGCAGTCTGAAATACTGCATTACGCGGGTTGTTCTGGAGCTATACTTTACGCTTAACAGCGTTGAAGCTCTGTTGTACGCCAATGGCTCTGAAGTCATACTTTACGCTGCACAGCACTGAAACTCTGCTTTTACGCGGGCTTCATGCATATTGCGTATAATCCTGCAGCGTATTTTTCATGCTTCTATACTAACATACTGCATGTAAATGTCTAATCTCATCCACAGAATATAATATAATAATGACTGAAACAAATATTGGTAAATAAAATACAAGAGTCTGGATATCCATAATACATCTGAAATAGTCTGATGGGGACAAACCCACTGAAATACAGCAATGGAATAAAAGTGCAGAAAGAAGTAAGATAACTAGACTAAAGTATCAACTAGCTAGATAAGAATGCTCTAGTTCGAAACAACTGCGTACCCAAATCACGGGAACTCCTCTGGAAATGCCTCGAAGTCCTCAGTCACGAATCCTGTCTCTACTCCTGCTTCGTAGATGGTCGGGTACAAGTGCTCGTCCGGATCTGGAAGGGAACCAGGTTCTCAGAGGGACGTAACAAGATACAAAAATGTATGCCATAAAGTAAATACTGTGTAAACTCAAGGGTGATCTAACCAGCTTAGTGAAATGCACTTTGAAGACAACCTTGGTACGTATCGGTAGGTGAAAGGTATAAAGCGTAGCGTCGAGCCAGAGGCTAAATACCTGGCATTAGCTGCAAACTGGATGCCAGGAGTATATGCTGACTACATCACCGATCATGATAGCGCGCAGCTAGTAACCTCTGTCGGATACATCAACAAGCATATATGCCCATAATCGGGTAACCTGAGCCCATAATCGGGTAACACATGGCCTATAACCGGGTAACACTGAGGCTCACGGCCCCGCAGTTTACTCTGAAACTACGGCAGCCAAATGTCTGTCCCATACGCCCATTAATTGTCTTCTCCGCCCAATGCCAATGTATAAGTCGCGAACACGACGTGGAAATCTCGTACTATAATGCAAGTCGCTAAAGAAATATACAACTAAGCTAAATACCGTCACACGTGCTGCTCATACTGATGGCCAGTCAGTCATGAAGCACGCATCCCTACATGAACTCACTCTGTGACGTGCAATAATAAGTGTCAAGGCCTGGGGAGTCATACCGATAACTATACAACTTTAGGTGGGTCCACTAGACACTAGGTCAGACACAAGTCCTAACGTCAATGCCTTCGTTGACTGCACCCGAGTCTTTCTCGGATGCACACAGTTAAATATTAAAATAATAAAATATTTAACTAAATAATAGCTGAATTTAAACAGTATAATAAGGCAAGGTATACTTGCCTGGAACTCTGGTGTGCACAAGCAATGATCCGGAACCAACAGCCAAGGTAGTATCATCTTGGATGCCTACGAATAAATAATATTAAATATTAATCACTATATTACACTATGCTAATCACGTACACAAGTACGACCTACGCAATGTCATGAGTTACGCAGATACCAAACCAAATAAATGTTTTAATTAAATACGTTGCTAAGGTTGACTAGTCACGGGTCAAGGGGGTTAGGGGTACACTTAGTCTACTAGTCCACAGTATTTTACAAGTTATTCTATGGTATAAATTCTCACATGTTACAATCACGGTCATAGCTCAAATTTGTGTAGGTGCTAAGTCGCACCTCTAACACATGGGTACCAGGTATTTCTACGCACTAAGATTTCCAGGACTCGTCTGATGTGGGTAGTCATCTAGGTCTCCATGCACGGGTATGTCATGACTCAGATACCGTGCACAGCGAAATAATTGCTACCAAAATATACTAAAATAACAAATAATGTATAACGCAACACAGGTCCCAGCTAACATATTAGTGTGCATGAAACCAGTGTCTAAACCTTGGTCAACACAGTGTTCCTTATTAAAATAGTCATATTTATTGAGTAATTACTAACATCAATACCTATTCTAAATTATTACACTTAAACACATAGCACTAGGTTTACACAACTACACGTGTCCATTCAACAACGCATCGACGCAAATACATGACGTAAAGACAGAATTAAATATACCTAGTCGATGATCGTGTTCGGGGGGGTGTCCGCTGCACGAGGGGGTGATGGTGACGACGGTGGCGGTGGAGATGGTTGTTGATGGTGGTGTAGACGATGAGGGGGGATGACGGTGGCTAAGGTGGCAGTGTCGAGGGCGGCTAAGGTGGCGAAGGCGCGTGGAGAGGGAGTCGGGTTGCTGGTGATGGTGATGTTGGTGGTGGTCGGGTCGACGATGTCGGGGGTGATGGTGACGACGGTGGCAGTGGAAATGGTGATGATGGTGGCGGGGAAGATGGTGATGAGGGTGGCTGTGGAGATGGTGATGCTGGTGGCGGTGGTCTCCGGTGATGAACGGAGGAGTTGGAGTCGGGGTGCGGGTTGGTGATGGTGAAATTGGTGATGGTGATGAACGGAGAAGGAGGAGGAGGCAGAGACGACTGTGGTTGCGGTGGAGGCAGGCGGTGACGGCTGCTGGTGGAGGGTTGGCTGGGTCGAGGTCGGTAGAACAGGCGGAGGAGGAAGGTGACGGCTGAGGGTGGCCGGAGGGAGGTGACTGGTCGGGTGAGGGGAGGAGAGGGATGTATAGTTTTTAGGGTTTGGTTTGATTTTTAGGAGAGAGAGAGAGGTGTATATGTAGTAGAGAGAGAGTCTGTATATGTAGGAGAGAGAGAGGGCTCTCCTTGGGATTAGGGCCAGCTGGGTACTTTTTTCTAGGGTTGAGGGAACACTCTACATGATGAAAGAGTGGCTAGGATGAAAGGGTTTGAAATGTATGGTGGAGATATGGGAAAATAAAGTTAGATGAGGTACAACCAATGGGGGGAATAGTGGTGGACCAATCAAAGAGGGGGGATGAGGTTCTTCATGTGTTGGGTCCAATGAGGGGTGGACACCTCATTGGACATTTGCATAAAAGTCCCTTATCAATTGGAAAATTATATAATTAATGGAATTTAGGATTGGATGAGGCAAAATATCATGATTTGTGTGATGTAGTAGGCTAAAATGGTGTGTGGTGTTTAGTATAAAGCTTGAGGGTATGAGTGAGGGTTTGGGTTGGAGTTGGGTCTAGTTTTGGGTGAGGTTGGGTCCTTACTCCAATTTAATTAAAATTAGTATAATTGGTGCTCTTTAATTTATTGGAAGTACATGGGATTAAAATTGGGTGGGACACAAGTGTCATGGACGTAGTAGACTCAGAATAGAATATTATCATAAATTGGGTTGGACAAAATGGGTCGAGGTTGTGTCACCAATTTTGATTGGAACGGACAAAGATGCAAAGTTGGATTTATTTGAATTCAAGAACGGACGTTTGTAACGAATATTGTGCGACTAAAATGAAGCACAAGAGAGGGTATTTATGAGTTACACAAAGGTCAAAATGGAAGGCTGGCACGTCTAGGAAAAGTGTGTAAAATTTGTTTGGAAGCAAATGCTAGTGTAGCGCTCCAAATATCGAAGCAACGGTAAGGTGCACTAAGTGATACAAATATTGCACAATAATTCTAAAACAATGCGTTCTAATTCTAATTGGCTCCAAATTAATTCTAGTCTCTCTATCTAAGCTAAGTAGACCTAAATTTGGTCGAGGGGATTTACAGTAGGCCTTCGGGCCAGGAGTCTGTAACACAATTACCTCTTCAAAAAAAAGTATGATTTGTAACAATATTTGAAATGAAGAACAATTTAAATTTTTAAATAAAAATGTTTTTTAACTTTTCTTATTTAGAAGTACAATATTTGGAAGTTACCACAGTCTTCAATAATTCTACTTTACTCTCTTGGCTGACTAGTATATCTTCTTCTGTTGTGTCCCATCGCACCACAATTACTGCAATAAAGTTCCCTTGTCGATGATTTTCGGGGTTTGATAATATTCTTCTTTGGCCTTCCGGCTTTGCGTCGTATATCCAGTACTCCAATTTCTTCAAAGGAGCTTGAATCTTGTAGAGAACTGAAATTGGTTCCATCTTTAGTTCATATACACTTCTCAACCTCTCCGTAGAAAATATTACATGATAAAAACTGTCAATACTTATATTGCAATATCTACACACAAAATATACATGTAAATATGGTATATAAGTATGGTACCACCTAAAACATGTACAAGATCTATCGTTGAATCGTACAATATATGTTCTACTGCTTGCACGATCTATTATTTCAAACGTATAACCATCAATATGTAATATTTCTAGATGATGCTTTTCTTTGATAATACAGGCCATAGTCCGTAACATCTTCGCACAATAATTTGTATCTATATTTGCAGCAATATTTCTGTTCTTGTCCTGAAGTGTTATAATCTTGGCTCTAATACCATCAAGAAGTGTTGTTATTAATTTATCTCGTAAATTCTTAATCCAGTTGTTAAAATATTCAACAAGATTAGAAGTATTAATATCTAATCTAGGACAAGTAGCATACGCAGTTATCCAATGTTCAAAACGATAATTTTTATTGTTTACACCAATAAGCCAATCGTATATTATTTTGTTATCGTCTTTAATTATTTCAAACAAATTATCTGCATCTGTTTAATTGTACGATCTAGCAAGCGAGTCTCACAAGTTTTGAAATGTTGGTTCTTTCATAACTTTTTTTATATTTTGTTTAAAATGTTGAATACAAAAAAATGAGAAAATTCTGAAAAAATAGCACGCATAGCATGTATTAATCATTTTTGCTTATCAGATATAAATAAAATTTTACAATCATTAATGAAGCTTTCAAAAGATATTCTAAAAGAGTTTAAAAACCAAGACGAAAAATTATTATTTTACCTTCAGCAACAACATAAGCAATAGGATATAATTTATAGTTAGGATCGTGAGCACACGCAATAAATAAGATACCTTGATATTTAGATGAAAGAAATGTAGCATCAGTACTAATAACCGATAGACAATCCGTTAAAAATTCGTCAATGCAAGACTTAAAAAAATTAAAAATTCTTTGAAACCTATTATTTTGGGGCCTTCGGGCCGGGATATAGTGGGCCTTCGGGCCGAGTTTGTAGGCCTTCGGGCCAAGATTGTAGGCCTTCGGGCCAAGAGTCTGTAACAGAATTACCTCTTCAAAAAAAAGTATGATTTGTAACAATGTTTGAAATAAAGAACAATTTAAATTTTTAAATAAAAATGTTTGTCAATTTTTCTTATTTGGAAGTATAATATTTGGACGTTACCACGGTCTTCAATAATTCTACTTTACTCGCTTGGCTGACTAGTACATCTTCTTCTGTTGTGTCCCATCGTACCACAATTACTGCAACGAAGTTTCCTTGTCGATGATTCCCGGGGTTTGACGATATTCTTATTTGGTCTTCCGACTTTGCGTCGTATATCTGGTACTCCAATTTATCCTCTAACAAAAGGAGCTTGAATCTTGTAGGGAACTGAAATTGGTTCCATCTTTGGTTCATATAGACTTCTCAACTTCTCCGTAGAAAATATTACATGATAAAAACTGTCAATACTTATATTGCAATATCTACACACAAAATATACATGAAAATATGGTATATAAGTATGGCACCACCTAAAACATGTACAAGGTCTATCATTTAATCGTACAATATATGTTCTACTGCTTGTACGATCTATTATTTCAAACGTATAACCATCAATACGTAATATTTCTATATGATGCTTTTCTTTGATAATCCAGGCCATAGTCTGTAACATCTTCGGACAATAATATGTATCTATATTTTCAGCAATATTTCTGTTCTGGTCATGAAGTGTTATAATCTTGGCTTTAATACCATCAAGAAGTGTTGTTATTGGTTTATCTCATAAATTTTTAATCCAGTTGTTAAAACATTCAGCAAGATTAGAAGTGTTAATATCTAATCTAGGACAAGGAGCATACACAGTTATCTAATGTTCAAAACGATAATTTTTATCGTTTACACCAATAAGCCAAGCGTACATTATTTTGTTCTCGCCTTTAATTATTTCAAACAAATTATCTGCATCTGTTTGATTGTACGATCTAACAAGCGAGTCTAACAAGTTTTAAAATGTTGGTTCTTTCTTAACTTTTTTTTATATTTTGTTTAAAATGTTGAATACAAAAAAAATAAGAAAATTCTGGAAAAATAGTACGTATAGCATGTATTAATCATTTTTTCTTATCAGAAATAAATAAAATTCTACTCCAATCATTAATGAAACTTTCAAAAGATATTCTAAAAGAGTTTAAAAACCAAGACGAAGAATCACTATTTTACCTTCAGCAACACCATAAGCAATAGGATATAATTTATAGTTAGGATCGTGAGCACAACCAATAAATAAGAAACCTTGATATTTAGATGAAAAAAATGTAGCATCAGTACTAATAACCGATAGACAACCCCTTAAAAATTCGTCAATGCAAGCCTTAAAACAAATAAAAAATCTTTGAAACTTATTATTTTTGGCAATCTTAAGGAAACATCTACTACCTGGATTCGTCTCTATAATTGTAAAATTATACTCTTCAAGACTAGCATATGTCTCATCATAACTACCATTTATTTTAGCTAACGCCATCTCTCAGGTCCCCCAGGCTTTGGAATAAGTAATATGTATACGATGTTCCCTAAATATATCTTTAACAATTTATAATGCACTATATGACTGATTATCTCTAATCATATCAACTATACAGGTCGTAATCCATGTAGTAGTAACTAGTCTATGACGTCCTGTTGTAAGTCCAGCTAAACAAGAATGATGACTTTCTAATTCAGCAACCTTAACTATTTTGCCAGTTTCAATAGGTTTGGCATATGCTCTCCAATTACAATTTGGTTAATCACAAGTATATATAATTTCATAAGCATTGTTCATAGTACTAGCTGAACAACTAAAATTATCTTCAATTGCTATATTACTTATAAAACTTCTAAATTTAGGACGGCTAGAGAATTCTTTTCCGGTGAATAATTTAGAAATGATAACATTATTAACATCATCAACTACCTCATAATCTATATTTTTAATTAAAGTATCACTATTGTCATCGTCGTCGTTGTCATCATCATCATGGTCATATTCATCTGATGAATGACCTTCTTGTACAAATAAAATAATTTGTTGAGAAGAACTAGCACCCGAACTAACATGCTGGTATTCAGAAAAATATTCGTTAATTCTATTATCTAATGTTGGTGCTTCTTGAATAACATATATATATTTATATATTGTGATTGCGAATTATTCTCAAGAATAAAATTCCATGCATCTTCACCATCTATCAAAAAATATCTAGAACCAGAAATAGATTTTAGAATAAATTCGTAACGAACAGAACAATGTTCAATAATAATATTATGCAAAAAATTTAAAAGTAATATTCTGATAAGTAGAAAAAATTTGAGTTTCTCCTCCTTTGTAATATAACTCGTTTAGTGTACCTCTGTGCGAGCATACTATTCTTACGCTACGATCCATGAATGGTTGTACTGCTACATGCTGAGAACAATTTTCGATAGTGGCTGAAATTACTTCTGCTGGAGGCTCTGAATTTTGTGGGAGGAATGAGAGGTAGAGAGTGGTAAATTGTGTGAAAAAATGAGTGTGAGGTTGTGTTGAGTGAATGAGAGTGAGGTTGTTGTTGAGTGAGAATGAGAGTGATGTCAGAGCCTCTACTGTTTAAATAGGTAGATTGTGGGGTGAACGTTAGATGTAACTCGTCAAATATGTTGGCGAGTTACTAGTCGTTATGAACACCAACGTTCAATGCTCCTGGGTGAACGTAAAACATTAGCCAAAGCCCGACAATATTATTGTCGAGTTGCTCCTGGAGCCACAACCCGTCAATATTATTGTCGGATTGCTCATGGAGCCACAACCCGTCAATATTATTATCGGGTTGCTCCTTCACCCGACAATTTTTTTAACATTCCCCTCCTCACCCTCATGGCCCGACAATATTATTGATGTTTGTCCCTTCATTTACAATTCCAGGAAACTTCTCTCCTGATGCACAAATATAGTAAATTTATTCCCTTCATTTAAAAATTTCTGAAATGAAATCTATATTCAGATCCTATAATATCCAAAAAATAATAGATCTGTATCACAAAATAATATATTCATATAGATTCAGATTCCAATCCTAAATTCATCACTAGTATCAGACATGAATAATATTTTTCATTTCTCTAAACTATCCCTCCAAACTATTCATTTTTATGTGGCAGCTGACGTGGCAGTTAATGTGACAGGTGACGTGACGGTTAATGTAGCAGCTGAAATAACAAAAATTAAAATTAAAATTAAAAAAATTTGGACAATTAAATTTTTGGTTTAAAATTTGTCATCTCAGTTGTAATGTTAGATATCACATAATATTGTTTAACATGATACGTCAGCTATCACATAAGAAAGAAATAGATGATTTAGAGAAATAGTTTGGTGTTACGTACTCTATCACATACACATTAACCTTTAACATTGTATTTGGAGACACCTCTACCATAAATATTGTCTAGTGTTATTTTATGTAAATTGTCAATAATGAAAGATCCTAATAAATCACTCACATCTAACATTGTAAACCACGAATGAATATGTATTCTACAAGTATTCATTTCTTATATTTCATCATATAATCTGATTGTCCTATTCCAGATTTTCTTCTTAGGTTTTGTTGGTCTTTGATCCCTCGGAGCATCGTTTTTTTCATATAGTTTGAAATGCATGATTGACTAATTGTTAGTATTTTACTGGCTGATATATTAAAAGGATATTTAGGCTTGCGATATTATATAAGTTCTATAATTAGTATTTGGAGTCTTCACATATATATATATATATATATATATATATATATATATATATATTTTGTTTGAATTTTAAAAATGTTATCAAAAATATTATTAATTAATTTTTTGATAATACTTTTGAGACCTAAATACTAATTATGTATGTATGGAGATTCAAATACTAATTATAAAATTTATATGAGACCCAAAATCTAAATATCACTGTATTAAACTATTTTTATGAAAGTAAAATTATTTTTAGAATAAGATTTTTTTTTAAATGATTTTTAGAATAAGTTGAGAATAGTTTCACAATCCATCACATGGGCATTTTCCGAACAAAAAATATAACTTTACAACCTGTGGCTGCTGGCCATTTCCTTCGAGATGAAATAACATACCAACCACTTGAGAAGGAGAGAAGAAGATTCTTCCTACTTTGCCCAAAATATTATAAAAAAATCACACCACTCTTCCTTAAATACACCTCCTCCTCTTCCCAAAATATCCCCAAACCATTCTATAAATACCCAATTCCAAGACGAAGTTCAACCTTCTCTTTCTCCTCCTCCTCTCTGAAATTAGGGTTTGCGACATCTCCAGCGGAGTATTGCTATCCATCAACACCCCCCCTTCTTTTTTTCAGTAAATTTCTAAATTTAGGGTTTGATTTAGAGTCTGGAATTCCCAAAATCCAGTCTTCTTGGTTGAGATCTGATAATTTTTGAGTGGATTCTGTTGTCGGAATCGACCTCCAGCTCGAAAAGTTTCGATTTTTAGGGGTTTTGGTAACGAATTACTGTTCCGAAATATGCTATTTTAGTGTTGTTTGTGCTAAAGATCTCAGCTTTTTATTCGATTTTCCCCCAAATTTGCAAAAAAAAAACCATTCCCCCAAATTTGCAAAAAAAACCAGACCTTCTTTTGAATTAGTGTTTCTGTTCATGAAATCAAATCCATCAGGAACTGAACTCTAGCCCTTTATGAACTACGCCGATCTCCTCCGTCGTCCGATCCTCCAGTCCTTCTCCGTCATCTTCCTCCACTACTTCTATGTCATCTCATGAATTGCTCGACTAGAACCTAAATTTCTACTGCCCCCCAATTAAATTCATCCAGAGATCCGATATTTATATAAAAAAAACCTAATTTTAACCACCAACCTCCAAGAGTAGAATCCACTATGTCGTCGTCGCGATCGAGATCCCCTTCCTCCGAGGAGAATCCGGAGTTGGCCATGGACCAGAGGAAGCGGAAGAGGATGATATCGAACCGGGAGTCGGCACGGCGGTCGCGGATGCGGAAGCAGCAGCGCCTCGACGAGCTGCTGGCCCAGGCGGTGCAGCTGAAGGAGGAGAACGCGCAGATCGCCATGCAGCTCGGCGCGATGACCCAGCAGCTGCTCGCGGTGGGCGGGGACAATGCCGTGCTGAGGACCCAGGTGGCGGAGCTGACCGACCGGCTTCGGTCGCTGAGCTCGGTGCTGCGCTTTGTGGAGGAGTTCAGCGGGATGGCTGTGGACATTCCCGAGATACCGGACCCGATGCTGAGTCCGTGGCAGCTCCCGTTTCCCGCGCTGCAGCCGATCATGGCGTCGGCCGACATGTTCCAGTTCTGAAAATGTGCATTAGATTATGGACTATATTAGGGTTTTTTTTATTTATTTAGATGCTTTTTAAGTATCTATGTATGTTGTTTGGATGGATCTAATAGCATAATTTGTGCTATTAGTGTTATGTTTGATCTTTCCTTGTGTCATGGTGTTAACCTATGCGTTTTCTTGTTATTTGAATGCAAAATTTGGTATGGATTTGGTGTCATCAATGTCTTTAAGCTTCACCACAGACAGACCAAGAAAGAAAATGTGAGCAGTGTCGTGTCCGATATAAGTTGGACACGCTTCAGACACTTTAAAATACGTTAGGACACCAGAACTCTAGTTAATAAACACGGAAGGTGAAATTCTAGTTGTGGTGGGCTTGGGGGCTGCTGCACGAGTTGGCCCACTGAATAATTTCTCGGAGTGGGGTGGAAGCTGGCTCATAACCTCTATGCTTTCGTCAATTCGAGAGCAGATCTGTTGTTGTTTGATATTTCTGTTCCCTGTCAACTATATGTTGTTCTTTTCTTTTCTTTTCTTTTCTTAATATCAGTTGGAATCCATATGTAATAAAATGAAGACTAGAATATGGAACACAATTAATAGGAGAGCAGATCTGTTATGCGTCAATTCAAGTAGCCCTATTATGCTTGCATCAAAGACCACTAGACGGGTAGGTACACCTATGTATAAGAAACAAAAAATTTACTGTACCGATAATATTTTTATATTAATTAACTAAATCGATAAAATGTTATACATATTGCTATCTTTGATGGCGAAAATATAGCATACTAAAAATTAATTCAGTCGGGCCATATTTTTGCCAACGCAACTGGCAAAAATCTTAAAAAAAAAATAAAGAAAACTTTATAAATTTTCTTCACTTGACTTTTGGTTGGCTTTTTTTTTTTCAGTTTGTTTTGGGTTTTTTGGTTTTTATGTTTTGGATTTGTTTTTGGGTTTGATTTAGTTTGATTTTGTTTTTCTTTTGGGATAGTTGGGTTTAGTTTTTTGTGCTGGTTTTTTTTGTTACTTTTTGTGTTAGTTTTTTCTGGTCACTTATCAACTGTTTTTTTTTTGTAACGTTCATATTTTAACGTTCATATTTTGACAACGACTTTTTTTTCTCATATCTATAAATTTCTTTTCATTCTCTTCTTCTGCTATTCATTTCTCACTCAACCCACATACTTTTAAAAAAAAAATTCTTCTATTCATCTCTCACTCAACAGAATGTCATCTCTTACTCAACAGAAACTACTTCAGCTCACTCACTGTATTTAGAAGCTCATTCTCTTGTCATGGATCAAAGTCTAACAATACTATGTTCGGTTGGAGGTGTGCTAAATGGGTTAGTTTATGAAGGAGATTTAACTGAAATTTTTTTAATTGATCGAAACATCTCGTTTGATAGTTTACGTAATCAAATTGTTAAGCAATGTTCTATTGATTATGAATTTATATTGTTTCATGTTTATTTATCTAATTGTATAAAGTTAGTTAGTGAACAAGCATGAAAATTTATTCTAGAAGTTAATGTACAAGCAACGTACATTAATATCTATATAACTTCACCACCACCTAGAAATAATATTGTAAGTAGTATGCGTGCTTCTAATCAAGTTAATACTGCTCCTAGTTCTTCTCATCAAGTTATTTTATTTACTGAACAAGAACATATAATAGATGATGGTAATAACGACGGTGAAAACAGTGATGATTTAATTGAAATTTTAGATGATAAATTTGATGGCAATGTTGATAGTGTTAGCATTTCCGGATTAATCATTGGAAAAAAAATTGATAATCGTTCTGAATTTAGATATTTTATTAGTGATATAGCAATTGCACATAATTTTACTTGTCATGCTACTTTAAACAATGCTAGTGGGATTGTATATAAATTTAACGATTCAAGTTGTAATTGGAGAGTATACGCTAAAACCGTTGGTAAAGGTGAATGTTTTGTTATTACTACGCCAGAAAACGTACATTCTTGTTTAGGTGGACTTACAACAGGTTCTCATCCATTAGCTACTACTGAATGGGTTAAAAATAAGATTATTGATAAAATTCGAAATAATCAGTCATATAGTCCATCGCATGTTGTAAATGATATATATAGAGAACACGAAATATATATTAAATATTGTAAAGCTTGGAAAGCTAGAAAACTTGCTCTATCCGAAATAAATTGTAGTTATATTGATAAATATAGTAGTCTTGAAGAGTATAGTTTTATAATTATTGAGACAAATCCAGGTAGCCAATATTTTATACACACTACAGAAGACAATAGATTTCACAGAATTTTTATTTGTTTTAAGGCATACATTGATAAATTTTTAAGGGGATGTTTACATGTGATTAGTATTGATGCTACTTTTCTTTCCTCTGTATATCAAGGTATTTTATTTATTGCTTATGCTCATGATCCAAATTATCAATTATATCCAATTGCTTATGTTGTTGCTTAGAGTAAAAATACTGATTCTTGGACTTGGTTTTTAAACGGTTTAAGAACATCTTTTGAAAAATATTTTGATGCAAGGAATACAATTTTTTTTATATCAGATAAACAGAAAGGATTGATAAAAGCTATGCATGATATCTTTCTATAGTCGTCTCATTTTTTTGTATTCAACATTTTAAACAAAATTTGAAAAAAGTCTTCAAATTTTCATATTTTAAACATAGTTTAGATTATCTTGCTAGATGTTATAATGAAACAGATGCGAACTATTGTTTGGAAAAAATTAAAGATAAAAACATAGATGTTTACAACTAGCTCGTTGGAGTAAATGATGAAACTCGTATTTTTTCACACTGGATAACATCTTATTCTCTTTGTCCCAAATTAGGTATTCACACGTCGAATCTTGTTGAATGCTTCAATAACTGGGTTAAAAATTTACGTGATAAACCAATAACGACACTACTTGATGGGATTTGAGCCTAAATTATAACACTTCAGGACAAGAACAGGCAAAAAGCTAAAAATCTTCAAACTAATTATTGTCCGAAGATGTTACAAACTATGGCTCTTATCATAAAAGAAAAATACCGGCTGCAAACTTTGAATATAGTTAGATATTTGTTTGAAATATTAGATTGAAAAAAAATAGAACATATGTTGTATACTTAGATGAAAAATCGTGTTCATGTTTAAAGTGGTATCATACTTTACTTCCATGTGTACATACATGTTATGCGTGTAAGTCTAAAAATATTAGAATCGAGAGTTTTTATCCAGGTATTTTCTCTGAGGAAGCATTAAGAAGCGTATATGAGCCGCACATGGAGCCAATTCTAGTCCCTTACAACCTCCAAAGTACATTGGTTAGAGGTCACATTGGAGTACCAGATGTACGACGCAATACGAGAAGACCAAAGAAGAACCGGATCAAAGCGAATGATCAAGCTTCAAGAGATCTTCGATGTAGTAACTGCAATGGTACAGTAAAAAATTATCTATTTCATAAAAAATCTATGTAGACTCAATCCAAAGGCTGTTGTTTATATCTCAAGAGTATTTTGCCCAAGCTGGTACGGTAAAAATATTACCTATTTCATGTCAAAAAAATTATAAGATAATAAACATATTGATCGTATGAAATAAAAAAAAGATAATAATTTTTTTTACCTCGTTAAACCTTAGTGAATCGAATTGGCCCCGATATACTGTGATATCCTTGTGAGCACATCGAGCTGGATCTGCTGCAGCCGTCATCCAGCGTAAAGTTGATGGAAAGATACCAGCATCGGTATCAATACGGGAGACTGGCCTACCGATACAAAAGTGCTCGTAGGACCAAACCTAGAAAAAATATATCATATAAATGTACATATTTTTTTAGTAAATAAAATTATATAAAGAATTTATACATGTATTAATGTCATACATCCACTCAAATTTTTCTTTCTTTTATCCGCTGAAGTAAATGCACAAAAGTTGACATGGAGTTGTACAGATATGCCAACAATGATGCTCCCCATGCATGACGGATAGGTTCTGCCAGATTTTTCAAAAAAGGTAAAAAACATAAATTTGTCCTAAATCAGGAGTTTAGAAACAAAATTCCGTTGATTAGACCTACTAAGTAGGCCCTGATGTAAGCAGTAACCTGAACAGATAATAAAAAAATAATATCAGTTAAACTAAATAAAAAAATATATTACATAAATAATAACATTAAATGTTATACTTACCCGATTCGCACCCACTAAGATTTTTTTCTCACCAATACGATCTAGGTGCATAAAGTTGTGACGGAGCCATGAAAGCGTCACGAAACTTTTACAATATATGGTAGGCGGCTCCACGCCTAAATATTTTCCAATCACAGTTTCGTCGAAAAATGATTCATCATCATCAAATATTATAGGTTCACTTGTAATAGGTAATCCTAAGATATTTGCAACATCTACTAGCAAAATGGTCATTTCTCCGAATGGTAACTGAAATATATTTTTTTCGGGCCACCACCGCTCAACTAAACTGAAGATCAAGTCTCTGTTGTGACATTGAAAATATATCTGATCAATATAGTCAAAATCAAATACGATCACCAAACAATATTGTTCTTCAGTCAACATCCAGTACCCAACGTCGTCCTCATAACGCCATGAGACATGCTCTCGTGCTCGAAACGTATCAGGATAATCGTATTGCTATATATGAGATATATAAACGATATTATTATTAGACATGTAAAAAAAAATATAAACTATATTGACTAAAATAATTCAATTTTAATATACCTGTCCTGAAAATACTAAACTAGAAATGTGCGTATCACGCTGCTGGATAATCATATCAGTGGTAGGTCCTCCCGGAATACGTCCATCGTTTTGGGTATCCATCTGTAAAATGTTAGTTAGGATTTAGATTCGAAAAACATTAAGATTATGGTTAAGATTTCTGCTAAAGTTAGGGTAATGGTTAAAATAGTTCGTATTAGTAATGTTATTATGGTTAAAACGGTTAGTATTACTATTAGTATTAGGGTTAGGATTAGAAAAATGGTAGGGTTAGGATTATAGTTAAGGTTAATTTTTCATAAATTTTCCGGTTTAACTAAACTTAGGATTATGGTTAAAATAGTTAGTGTTAGCAATGATATTAAAATTAGAAAAATATTTATGGTTAGGGTTAGGGCTAGGGTTAGAGTTAGGTTAACAATGAATTTGATAAATATAAGATGTATAACACATTAACTAGTAACACTAACTACGTAGTAACACGTACCCGAATATATTTCTCATGTTATTACATAAACTACAATTAACTAATTTTTAAATATTTTTACTCTCTACAAAAATTTATGTAACTACAATTAGTGGTATAATCATAACTAACATTAACTACAATTAACTACAATTAATGGTATAATCATAAATATGCTTCTTCTTTTTGCTAAAATAAGGTTATATTCATAACTAACATTAATCCAAATTTATTAATAGAGGGTCGAATTACAGATGAATGTACAAAAACAGTTTCATTCCGTGAACCATAACTAGCATAACTAACATTAACTACAATTAATGGTATAATCAAATCTATTTTGCTAAAAGAAGGTTAGAACATAAATATTTTTTTTAAGGAAGAAAATAAATATACTTATTATTCTTTTAGATGTGTCAAATGCATATAAAATTGTGAATCAAACTAAATAAATGGATAGATGTGTCTGCTCGACTCCAAAGTGAATCAAATCTCACATTCTTCATTTTGTTCTACTTGTAGGATTACATATTTTGTTGATTTGTATACTTGTAGAAACGGTTACAATTATAATTATGACTACTTAAATAAATAAATATATTACAAAACAAACCTCTATTCTGCTCCTTGCTCCTTGCTCCTTACTTCTGCTTTGATTCTGCTCCTTGCTCCTTCTTCTCTATTTCTACTCTACTCCACTACGATAGTATCCCACTCTCTTGTGCAGTGGGTTCACTACTTCCTCCCTCCCTCCCTCCTTATAGAAATCCCACACCAACCAACACCCACCCTATTAAACCACCCACCCGGTAAAACCATTTAACTCTGTCACTCAACTCCATTAATAAACCGTGTCACCCACCCCATTAATAAATCGAACCACTGGTCAGATTAATGGGGAACCGAACCGTCAGATTTTCGCCAACATGTTTGGCAAAAATTTGGTTGCCGAAAAATCAACAAATATTTTTTCACTGCCGCCACGTCAGCCTGCTGAATTTTTTCCAATTGAGTTGGCGAAAATATGCGCATCTGTTGGACGGATTTTACTTTAAAAATAATATGCTGATTTTTTGCCATCTGTGATGGCGATATGTATCGAAATTTTAAATTTTTTTAATTTTTTATCGATGTAGTTAATTAATATAAAAATATTATCGGTATAGTAAATTTCCTGTAAAAGAAAGGAATGCCATCCATTTGTAAATATGATGGTGTCGCAAAACAACTTTATCCCGATGTACAATACATTCTTTTGAAGGAAATTGCAATTGCCAATGTAACTTTTAGAATGATCAAGAATTTTTGAAGTAATTTATCAAAATTATTCTTGATTTGTAATCAAAGTTATAAATTTAAATTTTAAAAAGAAATATTTTAGCAAATGTTTTTACTATAAATATAAAAACTAGCATATATTTTTACTTATTTAAAAAATTAGCAAATATTTTCATTACAAGTAAAATAATATTAAATAGTGGGGATATGTCTAAAATGTTTAAATGTTGTATACAAAAAGAATAAGGACATTTGTTAGATTTTTAGATAAGTGGAAGTATATGCTAGTTTCTATATTTGTAATGGGAACATTTGCTAAAATATTTTTTTTATAAATAATAGTAAATTGAGGATAATTTTGATAACCCGTCATAAAAATACTTGGATATTATAAAAATCTTCTTGACAATTGCAATTCTTTTGGATGAAAATATCTTTAGGCATGTATTCTACTTCAATAAGACCATGGTTGGTTCCAGAAAAAATAGGATCTTAAAAAAAAAAGTCATTTATTTATAGTGAAGAAAATCGATTTCTAAGGAAAAGTAAAAAAAAAAAAATATTTTCGAGGAAAAGAAAATTCGGGAAAAAAAAAGTTCGCTCAATCTATGGATTTACTTTTTTATTTTCAATTATTCACTTTTTTTTGCCAATTTCTCGAACATTTTCAAACACTAAATTTATTTTAATAAAAATTATAATTTTTCAAAGTAAAGAAAAAACAAAGAATTAATTTTTTTTGTTTTCTTTTTCGCGAACCAAAAGAGCATCCACATCGGGATACTCCATATCATACTTCAATTTTTTTGGAAATTATGTAAATTATTACTTTTCGAGCATCTCCTTAATATTGCATACAATGACACGTTTCAAATAAAATCTCAAATTCATACTTCAAATTAACCTTCTTATTTTTTTCTTTATTTTTTTGTTGTTGGTGGACCAAGTTGGATTATTGTTCACTTGCTATGACACGCTTAAATTTTGAAAAGACTCTTGGCTTGCTAGCATCTTTCAAGTGTGGACAAGAGTCCACTGCAGCTCTCAAGTGCTACAAATTTTGACTAAAATAAAAATACAATACTAGGAACCACTCCTACTGTTGATGCTCTAATATATGACTTGTATGCCTACTCTTAGGCCCTAGTTTGATTATTGGAAAGTAAAAGAAAAAAATTAATATTTTGCTCTTTTCATGACATAGAAAATTATAATTTTGATCAAAAAAAATCCGGTGTTAGTCAAATTAACCTTTGAGCATGTATTAGTTTAGTCCTAAATTTTCTAATAAATGCAAAAAAAATGGAAGAAAAAGTAAATCATCGGAATGGGTGGAGAAAATAATTTTTTTTTCTATTTTTCTTTTTTGGAAACTATTTTTTTTTACCCATTTCTTTAGGCATCAAAACACAAAATGAATGTTTACTTTCATAATGTTCTGATTCTGAGAACAAATGTGAATTTAGGGAGAGGTTAGATGTTTCTTCGTGGTTGCTAACATGTCAAAGGAAGGTTGTCAATTATCCAATGCTTTTTGTCAATTATCCAATGCGGATCATCTTTTGGCATGGTCATAATTTTAGGGGTCCGTGTTTAATTTGTTTTTCAAAAGAGTACATCTACACCGACCGTGAAAGAAATTGCGACCACGTGACGCTCATTTATTGGCTGAATTTTTTCCACCTACGTTATTAGAGAAACTGAAATCATTGATTTTGCTCCGACCAATCATGAGCTGCCATGTGGCAGCTCGATTTCTTTTCGGTTTTTTTTTTTTTTTGGACTGTCAAGTGTTTTCGTTTCAAAAAATGTGTGCATCTTCATGTTCAGTTTGGTGATCATTTGATTATTTTTGGATGCATATCGTAGCAACCTAAAACTAAGAAAGTAGGAATCACATGAGTTAGGAATAACATAATTTTAAGGATTTAAGAATGTCGAAATAGTAGTAAAAATCAAGTGTAGTTGTTCACCAAACTACATTTAAAATAATTTTAGGTTAGATAAAAAAAATGATACGTGGTAGCCTTTGAGTGGAAGGGTAATTATCTATGGACAGATCTACATGGGAGCGAGTGAATACAGTCTGATTAGAATGTGTTATTTTAGGTTATGTGTTATTTTAAGGACCCTGAATTTTATACATCTTAGAATTTAAGTTCTGACATGTCCGATTAAAAAATTTATATACTAAATTATATTTTATTTTTTATTTTATTTTTTCTGTTATATTCTTTCTATATATATATATATATATATTTTTATTAAATCCTCCTTAAACTATATAGAAATGTTTCACTGTCAAAGCATGGGGGAAGAGGATAATAAAAGAATAAAAAAAACAAATAATAAAAATATCAGGATCTAAAGTCTAAGTTAGTCCTTATTTTAATTTTCATTATGTAAAGGGCGCCGAGGTTGTTTCTTTTACCAATTTTCCAGGTAAAGGCATTTGCAGTAGTGTAGTAGAGTATATATGCTCTCATTATATAAAACGGGATATGAGTCATAGACTCATATTTCTATTTGAACTATGCATATGTAGATCAATAGAAACTAATTCCTACATCACATGTGCATCTAAGTGCACTAATACACTCCAATCCTATTGGTCCAAATGTACATTGGCTCATGTAGAAATATGAGTCTATAGCTCATATCCCTTATTTTAATTTTCATTATGTAAAGGGCCCCGAGTTTGTTTCTTTTACCAATTTTCCAGGTAAAGGCATTTGCAGTAGTGTAGTAGAGTATATATGCTCTCAGTATATAAAACGGAATATTAGTTATATGCTCATATTCCTATACGAACCATGCACATGTGGACCAATAGAAATGAATTTATGCATCCTATGTGCACCCATGTGCACTAATACATTCCATTTCTATTGGTCCACATGTACATTGGCTTATGTAGAAATATGAGCCTATAGCTCATATCCCTTTTTTCATATATATATATATATATATATATATGCTCATATTCTTATATGAAGTATATGCACATGTGAACCAATAGGAATGGATTTCTACATTTCATGTGCACTCATGTGCACTAGTACACTACATTCCTATTAGTCCACATGTACATTGGCTTGATTCCTATCTACCGTTGGTGTTAAAGGGAAAACTGCGAGGAGCCAACCCTAGTACGAGAGGACTCGGTTGATTGGAATTTGAGATATCATGGAAGCTGTAGGAGGACATCAATCCAGTGGAGGTATGTCTTCACTATTGCTATTCACTACCGTCAAACAAAGAACAGTCAAGGCAGTCCTAATCTACTTCTTTTTCTCTTCCAGCTAGTTCCGGTTCTCTTGATTGAAGATGGGTTGATATGGGCATATGAGCCTATGACTCATATCATTTTTTTCATATATATATATATATATATATATATATATATATATATATATATATATATATATTGCTCATGCAACATAACAAAACGACTCAATTGATAACAGTTGATTTTCATTACACCTCTATTATGTAGAGGGCCAACAGTTTTAAGTCTGGTGGCCTTGTTTCTTTTACGAATTTTCCAGGTAAAGGCATTTGCAGTAGTATAATAGTATATATGCTCACAATATATAATTTGAATTTCCATGTATCACAAAGAGTGACAAAACTGAGAACCAAGCATTCTGATTTGAACTATATATAGTATCATGGAAGTCTAACATGATTCTTTGGGTGAACCCTCTTGTAATATAGTTCACTAATGCCTACGTCTAACCCAAACAAGTATCACAAGAGTGACAAAACTGAGGGCCGAGTTCTAATTGTCATACAACAGTAAATAGCTCCCCATTTTATAAACAGACTTGTCTTATGAAAGAGCTAGGACTCAAAACAATTTCCAAAGGCTTCAAAATGAGAGAATGATGTTCTGCCTCATCTAGTTCTTGAGCTTATCCACATTCAAAAGATTCAATCAAACAAAACATTCCTTGAATGATGAATGGGACATTGCAAGCTACTCTTCAGCAGCATTCACGCTGATTCGCTTCTTGACCGAATATCTAACCAAGCCCGGGAGGAGGAAATTAGAAAGAATTATTAAAGCATATCTGACCCCCCCAAAAAAAAAATCTGGCAATGAATCCATAGCAAATTTGAAAAAACTGCAACTCTTGCTACAAATGAAATGTAACATCCAATGAGCCAACGAAAATCGATGAAATGTGATATTTGATCATGATGCCCAAATAAACTTGTGTTTATTACTGAGGAAAAAGGTACGCTGACAGAAGACTTAATCTAGTTTGAGGATCTTTCAGTATGTATATACTTTCCTCTCACATACAGGAGAAGAATGATGGAAACCAAACTCATTAAGGCTTTCCTCTTAAGGATTTGTGTGAACAAGATGAACTGTATCCAATGTCCTAAAAAAACAGATTAAGCAGCTATGAAATGGGATGCTTAATCAAATTAACGGGTGACCAACAAATAAAAATTATAAGCAACCAGTGAGAATAATTGCCCATGTAATCTGATTTATTGGTAAATAGCGCGATGGCACAAGCGTGTAAGGGAAACCACCTATCATATCCAAGAAGAATCGCCACTAGGTTGTACATCGGTCGGTGGTCGACCTATTTGGTCACAACCGCAGCCGAACCAAAGTAAATCGGTTTTGAAATAATCATAGCCGAATCAAACCAACCGACTGGTCAGTTCGGTTTTGAAACCGACCGACTTGGTTCGGTTTGGCTCAGCTCGACTGATCGGTTTTGATCACATACAAAAATGAACATAAATGTAGACAAATTGTTTTCACAAAAAAATTGTAGAACATCAGATAATACTGAAATTCACAGACATCACATAATACTTAGAAGCACACAACAATTTCCCAACAGACATCGACTGTTACAATAAAATATAGTCATAATTAGAACGTCACCCTGAAGTGAATTCCATAACAAACATTTGGTGATTAGCTACGCATAACCTACTCATCAATTTTCTAATTAACACTAAGTCCATACTAGGAAGTGCATGGTAACTAATAGATGCATTGAGTTCCTAGCTATGCCAATAACTAGTCACTGTACATCAGGACCTTAACCACTTACATAATTTCCCCCAACCTCCACACACTGTTTCTTCACCCAAACTTACAGAGACTAGTAGCCGCATCCTCTCTTTCCAGCTGCCGCTGGATGTGGATGGAGTATGGACCAGGTACGTTGGACCCTACTTATTAACCTATTTGGGTATATTGGGTTCAGTTTGGTTCGGATTTAATCGGTTTTTTGAATGATCAAACCTTGACAGAACCAAACCGGGCGGTTATAAATAAAATCTAGCCGAACCAATCCAACCGGACTGTCTGCTTGGTTAAAAAACGACCAGTTCTGTTTGGACCGGGTCGATTTGGTTGTTCGGCCCAAATGTGCACACCCCTAATCAACCACCATTTTAGAGAAAGCACACACTTATCCGGATGTCTACTGCAATCTTTAGTCCATGTGCACAACAAACCTAAATCAGAAAATTCTTGTTCCAGTCGATTTCTTTCTATGGGAAGTCCAGGATGAAGACCTTATAGAGAAGCTTCCGGTTTTGAAACTTTCTTAGGTACATCATCGGTCTTACAAGTGATTGTTATAATGCTTGGATGTCTGTAAGGCTACATCTGTGCCCATGGTAAAGAAACTCACCTTCAAAGCTAAACATTATCAGAGGCAACACATTAAAGCTGATATAGCCTTTGTTGTACCCATAGCATAGTGGAGAACGTGTTTATGACTACTGTTTTCACTTAGTTCTCTCTATGATTTTCAGGAGATACTTGCAGAACACGACAAACTTGCTGTGACATAAATCATTATTTACACATCTTCAATGAAGTTTTAGAGACAGCTTCCCTGATCAATCTCACTTTACGTTGTACGAAGGAATGCAGCAGAGTTTCTACCATGACAGTTTCTATTATGACAGGGATGGCAGTCCTATCATCAGAAATACTACCATAACTCTCTTAAATTCTGCATATTCATCTCCCTAAAGGACAAAGTAGATAAACCAGAGGCACAAATATTACATGGACATACAGGTATAACTAGACTGGTAAAGTTAGCCATATGAGCCATCTATATCAACCAAATAGTAGTAGAGAATCATATTTGCTGAAAACGTAAAATATGAGAAAAGGATATGTGATGTTAAACACATTGTTCATAAAGTATTTTGTTTTAAGTACTCCAAAGTTGAAAATAAAGAGTACTATTAAACTAAATTAGCATTAAATGAAATGGATGATCAGTAAACAGTTTAGATAAAGTGAAAGTAGGTTATTTATATAGACAATTACAGTGTTACACTCCATCAAATCAAAATCCAGGATAATTGCTGGGCTATTTAATTTAGAGAATTTGAGGATTGGACCCTAGGGAGGAAATAAAGCTATCAAGGACTTGCAAAATGAAAGCCAAAAGAATGTTCAAGAAATGACCTCAGAAGGAAAGGGAAAGCAATTGTTATGGTTGATGAAAGAATCACATTTCTTCATAAAACAATGGACTTGAGAAAGGACTATTTTTACCCAAATTAAAAGCAAGGAGATGATGAGCTTCCTTTGAAATTTCACAAGAAACATTGACAAGGGGGTGCTAAAATCGTTGTGGCCAAGAAAGTTCAACATAGTCACTGTGCCCATAAGTGGATTTTGGAAGTGCCAACACAGAGTATTGGCAGCGGAGCAAACCCACAAGTATTCAGGATTTTGAAACAAAATTCAACCAAACATTGGAATTTGCTAAAATACAGAACCAGACAACATTTATTGAGATTCCAACTATATAATTCCCATCATGAATTGCAAACTACACACATTTCCAAAATTTACTTTGCACATGCACAAACGTAATGCTTACACAATTACAAGTTACCCCTTCGTCTGTTAGGCATCTGAATAGGACTCATTTAGAGAAGAGAAGTTAAAAACAAGGACTAATTTATATGTTCAAAAGTGAACAATGAGAAAGAGAACGAATTGTGCATATCCTTCATTGCATATTAGTTTAAAACAAATGAAAGAGAGAGTCTAGGTCTGCTGTAGCCTGTAGGATGTTTGTTGGGGGCTATGGGTCGTGTTGCGCTGACTTAAGATTTCCAGGTGATGTAGCAATCACAGTTGCAATAATGACAAGGTCATTGACAATAGTAAGAAGACGAGTTCTTCTAATCCCCACCCCAAAACCATGGTGGGTCAACCACTGAGAGTTTGGATAGTAAAAACTATCGTCTTGGTATAAAATTGATAGTCAAAACAAGGTCATTGATTCAGTGAAGAAGTCTACAAGTTGCAAGTCACAAAAGAAAGAACTATTGCGTTGGTATAAAATTGTCTTACAAAACGACAACCAATTTCAACGGTTGGGTAAAAACCGGATTGGTAGCTATTACAATGGAACTTCGATTGTCACAGTAAAGTGACCTTGGAGGAGCAAACTATACCCATGTTGTGGAGCAAATGATGAAGGCACACTATCTCGAAGGTAGTAGTGGACATTTCTCGATATTCAGCTTTTGTACTTAATTTGGAGACAACATTTTGCTTCTTGGAGTGCCACGAGATAAGAGAGATTCGAGAAAAACACAAAATCCATTAGTAGAGAGACCATAGTGATGTCCCCACCAAATCTGCATCATAATATCCATGGAGCTCCAAGTTAGACTTGAATAAGTAGAATGCAAGTTGGAGAGTGCCATGAAGGTATCGTATAACCCACATGGTGGATAGTTGTTGGTGCTTGAAAAAAATTGGCTGAGAATATGAATAACCTAGGTTATGTTGGCCAGGACGAGATATAGTCAACTAGACGAGAGCACCTTACTCTATACCAAGTGGGGTTTTCCAAGGGTTCACCTATAATCCATAGTTGAGTCTTAGGTATTGTTTCTATCTCTTCATGCATGAAGAAGTTGCAAGTCTCCTAAACAACCTACCTTTTCCTATGTTCTACACGTTCTTTTGAACTTAACCATGTTAAATTTGATTGTCATTTGTAGGAATTTTTATCCCAAGTCGATAGTTGTTCCTTTTGCATCTTCCAGCTTGCAGACTTCCAAGTCTCATACTATGCACCACGAGTTTTATTATCCAAACTCTTAATAGTTGTGTTTGGGGAGATGTTAGATGAGACTCTCTTCTCTAGCCATCAACAGTGAATTTGTCATTATTGCAACTGTAATAGCTACACTAGGGGTGAGAGCATTATTCGGTTTAGAATCAGTTCGGATTGGAAAGAAAAAAAATTTGGTTCGGTTTCGGTCTTGAAAATACTAAAATTCCTTATTCGGCTTCGGTTTTGTGTTTCGATTTCAGTCCAAACCCGAATAAGACTTATGCAGCTATGTAAATACCCTCAATGCTATGCATATTTTGTGATTAAAATATGTATATTTTGAAAACAACAATTATATATATATATATATATATATATATATATATATATATATATATATGTTTTGAAGTCTAACTTTGATAATTTAACTAGTCCAACTTTGGGAACAACTTTGAAATACAACAAATGTGGGATATAAAAATTACAAATTTTAATATAATTCATGTTGGTGTTTTCCACTTTATTTTGGGAGTTTTAGTCCCACATTGAAAAACCACCAATGTGTATATCTCAAAATATAGCTTTGCTTTGTATTGGTATATGCACATGGGATGGTGCCCCATGCGGGTTGACTTTCCTAGAGGGATTAAGTGTGAACCCATTTATGACAATCTTTATTTTGTCACCACCTTTGGAAAGTTTTCCTTAGGAGCTAAGTCCCGAAGGGCTTAGCGACTCAGACTCGGACTCAATGACGCAAAGTGGCGTTTTGTTAGCGCATTTTACACTTAGCACGTCAGCATTGTCCCATGGCGCTCATGCGCTCTTTTTATGCGCGAGTTGCATGCACGATTGCTGACTCAGGCACTATGCGGCCAGAGCTATGCGGCCAGGCGCTATACGGCCAGCAAATTAGCATGAGCGAGTCGAATGTGGAGGAAAAAGGAACTGTTATTGGCGGCTCAGTGCGACGCAGGATGCGCGTGACTCTGTGCCACGCGGCTGCAGCTTTCGACGCCTGGCGGCGCAGTCTACTCTGTGCAGTACAACACGCATGCAACGCGGTCGGCGCAGGCGACGCTTGCGGTGCGGTCGGCGCATGCCGCCCTGTGGCCCGGGTTTGGGGGCAACTGGTCGGTCAGCGCGTATGCGGCCTGATTTTTTTCTCAAGCCGTATGGGTGCTAAAATCCTCTTTAAATATAGGCTCTCCTCTTTTATTTGGGAGGTTGAAAATTTGAGAAAGAGAGAGAAAAACCAGAGAGGACCAGAGGAGCCTGCGGCCCAGTAAACATCCTTCCACATATTCCTTTACCGAGTGATTCCGAAGATGACCAAAAGCGTTCCAGAAGTTCTCGTGTGAACTTGCTAGATCCTGGGCAGTTCGTCGTTTAGTGCGAATTTTGCCTTGAGCTCTGGTGGTTTTGATCACCCCAGCAAGGAGTTTCCTTCTTTGTATTTCTATTCTTGTTCCCATTCCTTCTCGTTGTAGCGTCTGCGAACGTAAATAGAAGAACGGTTTTCTGATTCTTGTTATATTTGTATTTTTTTGGGTTGTCGGTTTGTAACATATTTCTTGTTTAGTGCTTCTGTGGGATTGTGTGTCATTATAGAGAAACTCTTTTGTGGATCTCAGTGCACCAACCTTTGTAGAGACGAACTCTAGTGTGAGTCTCTACTTTGTAGTCCTCCTCTACTTTGATTTGACTTCGAAATTAACAATCTCAAGGCAAGATCCGAGTAAGAATGGACAACCGCTTAAACCTTCTCGATACTAGTTTTCACAAGCTTGAGAAGTTTGATGGCGAACACTACAATATTTGGAAGAGGAAGATCTCCTTGAATCTTCAACTTGTCAATGTTGCTTATGTGTTGGTTAATCCTGAACCTACCATTCCCGAAAATGGAGGAGAGATTGTCGTTGGCATGGCGCAGAACGCGCACTCCAAGTGGGAGAAAGACAACGACCTCTACAGGTTGCTGATTCTCAATGCTATGGACGACTCGATGGCGGAGTCCTACAGTAAGAAGGAGAAGGCAAGAGATGTCTGGGAATCTCTTGAGAAGCTGTCACGCCCCAGTCCCAAAATATATGGAACCAGGCCACGTGGCAATAGCCAGCTGACACGTCTCCGAGGATATCCCAATTTAATGGATCCACGAAGAGTGCTACGCTGTCCTATGATACTAACATGTCCAATATCAGTCAATAACAGGTAAACTAATCTCATCCACAATACAAAGAGCAAGAAACACTAAATAAACTGCTGGTTAATAAATACCAGTCTCGAGATATCATAGTACAACCAATGATGTCTGGTGGGAACAAACCCACTACTATGACGAAATAAAGTACTAAAATGAGATATAAAAGAAATGGCTATGGCATCAGTTGAGAGGATAATGATGCCCTCCACCTAGGCTAAAGGCCTACCAACTGGTCACGGAAACTCTGACGGCTGCACCTCCAACTCCTCGGCTGAAGCGAATCTCGTCTCCTGTCCTGGGCCGTATACTGTGGGGTAGTAAGCCTCGTCTAAATCTGGAAAGGTACCAGGTCCTCAGAGGGACGTAACAAGATACAAGAAAACAACATGCTATATATGAATACTGAATAAAATAAATACAATAAGGGTGTGCTAGCCATCTAAGTGAATGCAATGTGAGGTCAACTCTGATGCGTATGAGTAGGCGTAGGCATAGCGTCCATACTCCGAAGAAAATGGCATCTGTACAGTATATCGTCCATATCGCTCCGAAGAACGTGGCATCAGTATAAAGGGAAACTCATTGGACCCGGGTTCCTCCGAACTACGGCTCCAATGTGTGTATCCCATACGCCTCCTAGTTGTCCTCCCCGCCCAATGTAGATACGCAAGTCGACTACTCGACATACATACCATGAATCTATATGCCAAGTCACTAAATTATATCCTGACTACCTGCTAGCCGTGATGTAGGATGTACGCAACGATAGCTAGTCGAGTGCGCAAGCCCGCATCCCAATATGAATGTATCTCAGTGTGCGTGTAAGGTGTCAGGTCTCAGACAATCACAGAGTATCGTCCAATGGGTTGAGTCTGCTAAGATCTAAGTCCATCTATACTAATCATCGACGTAACCGTCGAATGCAACCGAGACAACTCGGACGCGCACAGTTGTACAAACAACAAGAATACAATACAACATATGCATATTTAAATTAGACAGTAAATATAGCAAGGTATCTTGCCTGTATCCGGAAGCTGTGAATGCCAAAAGCTGGTTCCTGCGATGTCTCCTGGCTGATCCAAAGGTCCTAAACACAAAAATATAATATAACAATCTAACATCAGACACTAACATACATAAGTAATTTTGGCGTTGCTCCTAGATATTGTTACAGGTTTACTGCTGACCGATTACAGCATCACAGGTGCACGTAGCTAGGGTGTGCCCATGTTCTATCTTTGGTCAACGTTTTCCTTGTGACAATAATTATCGGTTTATGGTTGACAACTATTTCTGCTCTGCACGGAAACATGTCCTTGGTTTCATATTCAACCATACTTGGTTTATGTCCAGTGTCCGAATGAGATACTGGACCTAGATGACAGGTCTAAATTAAGTTATTCGATGGTTATTAGATGAGTTCTAACCCTGGTTAATTGTCATGCCCTTTTATATAAAGATTAGGGTTAATAATGTTGTGTCCAAGAATCCAACTCTCAATTTCGACGACACAATACTCACATATGAATATGATACTAGGGGGAAGGAGTATAGGCGTTACCTAGCGGCTGGGCGAGGTTCTTCAGCGTAGTCGTCTTCCGGTGGGTGGCGGTGCTCCGGTCAGCAGCCGGCGAGCAAGGCAGCGGCGGCAGCGGCTTGCAGCAGCGACTGCGGGTGATCGCAGCAGCAGCGCAGCGCTGGGCGGCGGCAGCGGCCTGTCTGGCGGGTCGGTTGGCGGGTCTGTCGGCGTCAGGCGGAGCGGGGTTGGTGTATGGCGGCAGCAGTCGGTCGGGGTAATGGTTGATGGCAGGCGGTCGGGTAATGGCTGATGGCAGGCGGTCGGGTAATGGCTGATGGTGGTGGGTTGGAGTCCGGCGTCGAGGGTGAGCAGGTGGCGGGGTGGCGGCTAGTTGTGGTCTGGCCGGAAGTAGGGGAGGGGTCGGCTAGGGTTTGTAGAGGGTGGTGTTGGTTTTCTCTAGGGTTTCAAGGAAGGAACTTCATATATATATATATATACATATGGAGAAGTTTGTGGGCTGATCTTGGCTTGGGCTTGTCTGGTCTCATTGAGATGGGCTGGTCCAATGGGAATGAGTATTGGTGGGCTGTATAAGTGTTGCTTGAGGTGAACCTAGCCTTAATTAAAAATTTAACTAACAGTTTAACTAGATAATTCATCGTGTATTTAAACATTAGAAGCTATATTATGAGTGGTACACCAGTGTCGTGGCATACAGGTTTGAGGTAGACTGATACCTAAATTTGGGGTTTGGGTTGTGGTTTCATCTCAGTAAGGTAATTGATTAAATTCCTATTTTTAGACGAGGGGGTTTACAATCTACCCTCCTTAGAGCATTTCGTCCTCGAAATTAAAACATACGTAAGGTAAGAGCTAATGACTGAAAAGGAAATTCTAACGCGTACCTAGTCCTTCGAAGAGATGGGGATAACGTTGACGAATATCTTCCTCGCGTTCCCAAGTCGACTCGCCTGGTGCATGATACCTCCATGCGACACGAACTAGGGGAATGGTCTGCCCTCGTAATACCTTCTCACTTCTGTCTAGAATCTCCACAGGCTCCTCTTGGTAGGATAAGCTCGGCCCGACTGTGATCTCGGAATGGTCAAGCACGTGACTAGGATCCGATATGTACCTCCTCAATTAAGATACATGGAAGACGTCGTGGACTCCTTCCAAGGTCTGCGGTAATGCTAATCTGTAAGCAACCTCTCCGACGCGTTCTAAGATGTCGAATGGTCCGATGTACCTCGGACTCAGCTTCCCTCTGCCTCCGAATCTAATAGTCCCTCGAGTAGGTGAGATTCTTAAGAATACGTGATCTCCTACCTGAAACTCTAAGGGTCGACGATGTGCATTCGCCCAATGCTTCTGTCGGTCTTGTGCTGCTCGAAGGTGTCCTTGGATCTTCTTTACCTTCTCTATCGTCCGAACAACCAACTCTGGTCCGAGAATCTGTCGCTCGCCTATATCACTCCAGCATACTGGAGAACGACACTTCCTGCCATACAACGCTTCATAGGGAGCCATCTGAATGCTCGCTTGATAGCTGTTGTTGTAGGAAAACTCGACCAAATGTAGGTGGTCCTCCCATGATCCTCCGAAGTCAAGCATGCACGCTCTCAACATGTCTTCTAACGTCTGAATGGTGCGCTCCGACTGGCCATCTGTTTGGGGGTGATACGCTGTGCTAAACTTTAGGCGAGTACCAAGGCTCTCCTGCATACTCCGCCAAAAGTAAGATGTAAATCTCGTATCCCTGTCAGACACAATGCTAACTGGCACTCCATGTAGGCGCACAATCTCCCTCATGTACATATCTGCTAAAGCCTCCGTCGATTGTCCCACTCTAAAGGGTAAAAAGTGTGCGGACTTGGTGAGTCTATCCACGATTACCCATACTGCATTGCGCCCACTAGGACTCCTCGGGAAGCCTGTAACAAAGTCCATAGTGATATGCTCCCATTTACACTCCGGTATAGGAAGCGGTTGAAGCAATCCTGCAGATCTCTGGTGCTCGGCCTTGACTTGCTGACACACCAGGCACTTGGCCACAAAACGTGCTATCTCTCTCTTCATTCCGTGCCACCAGTAGTACTGTCTTAGATCTCTGTACATCTTTGTGCCTCCTGGATGAATGGAGTAGGTGGAACTGTGTGCCTCTGACATCAATTCCTGCCGAAGTTCTCCATTTGGAACATAGAGACGATCTCCGCATCTCAGTGTTTCGTCTTCATGTATCCGCAGTCCTGTCTGTAATCCAGCATCTGTCCTCTGTCTGAGCCTCTGAAATCTGGCATCTGTCGGCAAGGCAGCCTTGATTCTCTCTACCAGTGTCGATTGCAATTGGAAACTCGACAATCGTCCATCTACTCCGGGTAGGACAACCTCTATCCCCATCTGTTCTAGATCTCTTAACAGATGTTGTTGGGTAGTCAAGAAGAATGCCATAGGTCTTCTGCTCAATGCGTCTGCTACTACATTGGCCTTTCCCGGGTGGTACTGTAGCTCAATTTCGAAGTCTGTCATCACCTCGAGCCAACGTCTCTGCCTCTGATTAAGATCCTTCTGAGTGTAGACATATTTCAGGCTCTTATGATCCGTAAATATCTCCACTCTTTCTCCATATAGGTAATGCCTCCAAAGCTTTAAAGCAAAGATCACCGCGGCAAGCTCCAAGTCATGGGTGGGATAGTTCTTCTCATGTGTCCTCAACTGCCTAGAAGCATAAGCTACAACCTTTCCATGCTGCATCAAGACGCATCCTAATCCTTTCCCAGACGCATCGCTGTAGATTACGAATCCTCCGGGTCCAGAAGGTATGGTCAAGATAGGTGCTGTAGTCAAACGTTTCTTCAGCTCATCGAATGCCTTCTGACACTCTTCTGTCCAAGTGAACTCTTGCTCCTTACGGGTCAAGCGGGTCATTGGCTCTGCAATCTTCGCGAAGTTCTCTACGAACCTCCGGTAATATCCGGCAAGTCCTAAGAAACTCCTCACTTCTGAGACATTGGTAGGGGTTGGCCATGTCTCTATAGATGAAATCTTCGCCGGGTCTACTGAGATACCGTCTCCTGAGATGACGTATCCAAGGAAAGCGACACGATCTAGGAGAAACTCACACTTGCTCAGCTTGGCATAAAGTCTCTCTTTCCTCAGTGTCTCTAACACTAATCTCAAGTGCTCTTCGTGCTCCTCGTGGTTCTTCGAATACACCAAAATGTCGTCGATGAAAACTACCACGAACCGGTCTAAGTATTGGTGGAATACTCTGTTCATCAAGTTCATAAATACAGCTGGCGCATTCGTCAGTCCAAAAGGCATCACTAAGAACTCGTAGTGACCATAACGAGTCCTGAATGCTGTCTTTTGAATGTCTTCTCTTCGCACCTTCACTTGATGATAACCCGATCTTAAGTCGATCTTTGTGAACACTACTGCTCCTGTCAACTGGTCGAATAAATCGTCAATCCGCGGCAGGGGGTACTTGTTCTTGATAGTCAAAGCATTAAGGGCTCTGTAATCAATACACATACGTACTGTTCCATCCTTCTTAGGCACAAACAATACTGGTGCTCCACATGGCGATGCACTAGGACGGATAAATCCCTTGCTCTGAAACTCCTCCAATTGTAGCTTCAACTCGTCTAACTCCTTCTTCGCCAATCGGTACACATTAGAAGATACCGGTGCTGCTCCTGGTACTAGCTCAATGGTGAACTCCACGTCTCTATCTGGGGGTAAGCCTGGTAATTCGTCGGGGAAAACATCCTCGAATTCTACAACTATAGGTGGGGGCGCAATCTCCATAGCCATGCAAGTTCCAGCTGTCTGTCCTACTCTTTGTTCGACGGTCCCTCGCATGTACTCGAACTCCGGTTGATCTGGTGGTCTAAAAGTGACGCTACCCTTCCGGCAGTTCAGTACAGCATTATACTGGCTTAACCAGTCCATGCCTAACACAACATCAAAGTACGGTATAGGCAATACCAGTAATCGCGCTCTCATCTCTCTACCACATACGACTACCGAGCACGTTCTAATAGTGCTGGTAACCGGCACGATACCTCCTCCGGTAAGAATCTTCCAACTCTTAGGTAAGGGGGAAGTCGCTACTCTATGCATTGCTACAAATCTACTAGATATAAATGACAATGTAGCACCAGAATCAAACAATGCTGTCGCAGGTAAAGATGCGACTAAAATGGTACCTGTGATTGCTTCTCCTTCTGTTTCCTCTTCGGTGGTTGCTAAGGCAAAGGCCTGTCCCTGTCTCTGTCCTCCTGCCTGCTGTCGGGCACGATCAAACTGTGCCTGCTGTGGGGGCAAGGGTGGTCCCCTCTGGAATCCTCCGGGTGCTGGTGGACGCTGGCCTCCTGGTGGGGGTAGTATCCTCGGGGCTGGTGCTGCTGGTCTCTGTCCGGCCTGTGGGGCTGTCTCCCTGCGCTGTGGGCAGTCTCTGGCAAGGTGCTGGCTGGCTCCACAAATCATGCATGTCCCAAGTCTCTTTCGGCAGTCCTTTTCGAAGTGACCTCTCTTACCACAGAAGTGGCAAGTCGGGAGTTCCTGGTATGGATATGGTGCTGCTCTCTGCTGTGTCTGCGCTCCAGGACGACGGATGGGTCCTCCTGCTCCGGGCTGGACTCTAGCTGGCGTGGTCGTGGTGGAACGTCTAGATCTTCTGACAATGGCCTCCTGGATCCTTGCCTCTGCTAGGACCTCCTCATAAGAAACCCTCGCCTGTGCGGTGGTGTATCTCTGTAGCTCGAAATTGAGACCGTGGTGGAATCTCTGAGCCTTCTCTAGATCATTGGGTATCAGGACGGCTCCAAATCTGCTAAGGCGGCTAAACTCTGCGTCATATGCGTCAACAGTCATATTCCCCTGTTCTAGATGTAGGAACTGGGAGTATAGGGCATTTCTGACTGTTGCCGGAAAATACTTCGCATTAAAGTACTCTAGGAACTGTTCCCAAGTCTGGTTCTTACCTACACTGCGCTCAATGGAATCCCACCAGTGATGGGCGTTGTGTAACCTCCGATTTCCAAATTTCCGAAATAATTAGATTTTTTAATTTATTTTAAATACCAAGTTATAAAGTATTTTCTCCTTGAATTTTTATTTTATTTTGAACAATGTTTGATTTTAGAAGGTAATTTAAAATCTTGTATGAAAATCATTTTTTCCTAAATGACGATTCCTTATAAATAAATAATAATATATATTCCTCTAGTTTCAAATGTTTATTGGCTTGAAATCATAAAATTAATTGTTGGATAAAATTAATTAAAGGACTAGTTGTTTCTTCAAATAATTTTTATAATTAATGGAATAGTAAATAAATAAGTTACGTAGCTTTCCTAAAATATTTTCTGAAATTATAATCTTTCTTTTTAAATTTTACAAATTGCCATTTCCTATTAACTAGCCAGCACACCCTCATTTTTCCCACATGAGAAACCCCTTTTATATTTAATTCTGGGCCATTCATTATTGGGCCAACCCCCAACCCTTTATCCCACACCATCTCTCCCTATTTAAGTCCCTCATCACATCTCCCTAGAAACCCTAGCTAGCCTTCACAAATCCCCACAAAGCCAAAGCCACCACCATTTTTGTGTGCTCGTGTCCGTGTGTCCAGCATCACCGTGTCAGCCGTGATGGCCTCGGGTCCGACCCCGGGTGTCCCACCGTATCCATTCATTTCCTGTGTCCAGATTTACAATATTACAATCAGACTTTCGTGTCCGACACACCCGGACACATCCACCTCCACCACAGTACACCCAACCCTGTGTCCGACACACCCGGACACGTCCCTCACAGTTCAGCAGATCCGTCGTGTCCAGCCCCGGACACGACCCAACCCCAACACAGAACCCAAAACCCTAACCCTAAATCTGACTTAGCCGCCTCGGATCCGCCGAGTTCGACCGCCGCCGGCGACTGGGTTCTCCTCCTCGGCGTCGAGCGCCTGTGGCCGACGAGACGCACAGATCTGTCGAGCACCCGCCGCCGTCGTTGGCCGCTGATTCGTCGACGAGCTCCCTTCGATCACCATAGTCGTCTTCAGTAGCTCCGTCGTGTCCGACTCTGCGTAGATCCGCCGCTGAGTCGAGTCCGCCGCTGAGTCGAGCACCGCCGCGGAAGCCGAGCGCCGCCGCTGGAACCGACGCCGCCGCTCCTCGAACAGACCGCCGCTCCTCGAACACCCGCCGCCGAACAGACCCGCCGCCTCGAGCCGAACCCCACCGCGCCGACCCCGGCGAGCTTCTCCTCCGCCGACGCCGGTAGACCCAAATCGTGAGCCCCCTTCTCTTTCTTCCTCTTCCCTCTTTCTTTCGACTAGGGAATACTGTATGTAAACAGTTTAGGTATAATTAGTTTAGTGTTTAGTTAATTAGATTAATGGTTAAGTAATTAATCAATTAGTATAATTAAATTAGTTTAGTTATGAATTAGATTAGTTTAGATTAATTAATTAATCAGTGAATTAATTTAATCAGTGAATTAATTAATCAATTAGTTAAATTATATTAGTTTAGTTGATTATTTATTAATCAGTAAATAAATTCTTAATCAGTTAATTAATTTATTTTGTAATTTCATGTAATTAGTTAGTAATTAAAATATAATTAGTTTTATTGTTTTAATGTATAAATCTAGTTATTTATTATGTGTATAATTTAGTTATGTAATAAATATAAGGATTTTGGTTGTGTGAACAAAAATAATAATTTTTGGGTTATATTATTAATTAAGAAATAATTTTAATAATAAAACTTAGTTCAAAATTGTTTATTTGGGGCTGGTGACCAATCTTACTATAGATATAAAAAATATATATTGGATTCTACGTAAATTCTAATTTTTTTTATAAACAAACCTTTAAATTGTAATTTTGTTCAAAAGGGAAGTTTTAACAATTATTGTTCAAATAATTTCGAAATGATTATATATGTAAATACGTATTCTAGTATATGTAATTAATTTGGTATCCATGTATATATATATTTAGTATATGTATATAATCATTTTGATATATATATACTTGTTTTGGTATTTTGGTTTATATATATATATGTACTTGAATACATATATGGTATAAGTACATTTCATTAGTGTATATATATATGTATAAGAAATAACACAGGTATATTTTGTCACTAATATATATAGTACATAAATCTAATTAATGTTTAAATACATGAATACGTATAGCAATTATTTAATTAATTTTTAAAAACACATAATGTATAGTATATATAAAATATATAATTTGTATATATGTATAAAAATATATATTTTGTACATGCTTTTATTATATTCCTAATATACAAAGTATAAACTTAATTTGGTATTAGTATTAGTATATTTAATAATGTTGTTGACAATATATATATGTATATTCTAAAAATGTACTTTTGCACATATATGATATATATACGTATTTTGGTATAAAAACGTATATTGGTATATATATATGCTTGTGTACATATAGGGTATGAGTATATTTTTATTTAGTGTATATAAATGTATAAATGTATATATTCTTAAATATTGGGTGATGTATATTTTTCATAAATAAAATATATTCCCACTGATGTACATACAATTATACATATTTTGTATATAATTTGGTATAACCAGATATATGTATCATATTGATTATTAATAATACGTTAATTGGTGAATCTACTAGGTGATCCTAGGTGATCAGTATCATACTTAGAGAAGTCCCGAACTCAGTGTTTTTAGACTGTGTTTAGTGTAGCATCTGATGCAAATGTGGTTTTGCTTGTGATATGTTTATAGGACTGTGGTTTACCCAGGGGATACTCTGGAACAGGACATCAATAATTACCAGCTAAGGACCCAAGGCGAGTACATTCTCTGATTAGTTTCTAATTTATGATATCTCCTATGTTCACTGTATCTAGTGTAAATATCCATGTTCTTGACACATTGGTTACACGGATTGGTATACACGGATCTCGTCATGAGATGTTATTCCTTATTCATGGTGTAGCTTGTACAAGACTTGTTTCCTTGATATCTTGTGCATGTACACACTGAGACCCGGGGAGATTTGCTACCTCCCTAGGGAATCCCGTGCCATAGCGTACCATGATTGGATCTACTATACCAGTCGGGGGTTTGGGGAGTATTTTAGTGTAGATATGTGATCATACCCAACTTTATATGTACCATAGCTCACCCCACATCTCACGTCGGGTGCGGCCTGACCATTTACATGCTCCATAGCTGTTACGTGTGATTAGCCTGATCTCTACATGCACCATAGCTAACCAACGGTTAGCCTGACTTTATATGAACCATAGCTAATCACATGTAACCAGCCTGATCAAGTTCCCAAGCCGATCACATGTTAAAGCTAGTACTCACACACATAGTCATAGGATTCTTGCTCATTGACATATTGTTCTTTTCCTGCATTTACTTACAGTATTTCCAGTATTTCTCTCATTGTACATTTCTCGTACCTATACATGCATCTGGTATGTTTCCATCTAGAACTGCTACATAGTTTATGTCATTTATATAGAACTGCTATTTAGAGATGTACTTTGCTCCTTCCTGACTGGAAAATATTTTTCCAGACTGTGACCTTAGTGGACTTGTTTCTGACATTGGGGGATTGGATGTTACTGATTACAGGTATGATTATTGTGTCTTTAGACTTGTGTTGTATTCTTTTATTTCTTCATTTCCTATCGTGTTGTAGTTGTGATTGAGTATTTCTAGATTTATTTTATGATATCCACGTCTCCTTATGGAGTTGGATACTAGCGTGAGATTGTTTAGATAGTACTTGACCTAGACAGCGTTCTACCGCCGATGCTGCGGCGTAGGCTGGACGTACCCACGCTCTCGTGCCCCTAAACCGGGTGCGGGTCGTGACACGTTGCCTTTTAGTTGGGCCCTCACTGCGGTCATCCAAAGGTCTGGTTGCAGTTGTGAGGCCTCTAATAGCATCTCCGTGTTGGCGATCCAATCGGAGATCTGTTCTGCAGTCTCATTGCCTGAGAAGGTATCTGGTCCCATCTGTCGGAACCATCTAACAGTGCCACCTGTCGGGGCTGGTGGAGGTGCTGGTGCTGGTGTCGTGACAGGTGTCCTCTCTGCCATCAGACTCTGTCGTAATGTCTCTGTCTGCTGCCACTGTGCTTGTATCATTGCCTGGAAGAACTGAAGCATCTGTGGCTGGCCATCTAGCTGCGGCATCTGGGGCGGATAAGGTGGAGGCGGTGGTAGTGGAATCTCTGGTTGTGCAGTAGGCGTCTCCTCAGATGTCGGCCTCTCAGTCTGCGGCATCGGTGTAGCTCCTGAAGTCTGGCCCTCATAATGTTGCGTGGGGATGGTCTGGGAAGTCTGTCCCTCTGGTGGTGGTGTAGGATCGCCCTGTGGTGTCTCGTGCCAATGTATCAGTAGAGTCTGCAGCGGGTGTTGCCCTTGGGGTACCTCATCTCCTTGAGTGGTGTTATCTGGCACCGCGGCACGGGGTGCTCCTCGTCCACTGCGCAAATTCATCTTGCTGCAAGGGATAGAGCTTCATTAAAAGAGTACGAGAACAAACAAACATGATGCATATATTTAGAAGCAGTATGAAGGAAGTTCAAAGGCGAATCAAAGTGGATGAGACCTAATAATTTCTATCCTATTGCAGGCTCGCTGGGCATGTTACCATACCACAAGCGAAAAAGTCGACCTGCATGGGCCACCACTAAAACCATGTCACGCCCCAGTCCCAAAATATATGGAACCAGGCCACGTGGCAATAGCCAGCTGACACGTCTCCGAGGATATCCCAATTTAATGGATCCACGAAGAGTGCTACGCTGTCCTATGATACTAACATGTCCAATATCAGTCAATAACAGGTAAACTAATCTCATCCACAATACAAAGAGCAAGAAACACTAAATAAACTGCTGGTTAATAAATACCAGTCTCGAGATATCATAGTACAACCAATGATGTCTGGTGGGAACAAACCCACTACTATGACGAAATAAAGTACTAAAATGAGATATAAAAGAAATGGCTATGGCATCAGTTGAGAGGATAATGATGCCCTCCACCTAGGCTAAAGGCCTACCAACTGGTCACGGAAACTCTGACGGCTGCACCTCCAACTCCTCGGCTGAAGCGAATCTCGTCTCCTGTCCTGGGCCGTATACTGTGGGGTAGTAAGCCTCGTCTAAATCTGGAAAGGTACCAGGTCCTCAAAGGGACGTAACAAGATACAAGAAAACAACATGCTATATATGAATACTGAATAAAATAAATACAATAAGGGTGTGCTAGCCATCTAAGTGAATGCAATGTGAGGTCAACTCTGATGCGTATGAGTAGGCGTAGGCATAGCGTCCATACTCCGAAGAAAATGGCATCTGTACAGTATATCGTCCATATCGCTCCGAAGAACGTGGCATCAGTATAAAGGGAAACTCATTGGACCCGGGTTCCTCCGAACTACGGCTCCAATGTGTGTATCCCATACGCCTCCTAGTTGTCCTCCCCGCCCAATGTAGATACGCAAGTCGACTACTCGACGTACATACCATGAATCTATATGCCAAGTCACTAAATTATATCCTGACTACCTGCTAGCCGTGATGTAGGATGTACGCAACGATAGCTAGTCGAGTGCGCAAGCCCGCATCCCAATATGAATGTATCTCAGTGTGCGTGTAAGGTGTCAGGTCTCAGACAATCACAGAGTATCGTCCAATGGGTTGAGTCTGCTAAGATCTAAGTCCATCTATACTAATCATCGACGTAACCGTCGAATGCAACCGAGACAACTCGGACGCGCACAGTTGTACAAACAACAAGAATACAATACAACATATGCATATTTAAATTAGACAGTAAATATAGCAAGGTATCTTGCCTGTATCCGGAAGCTGTGAATGCCAAAAGCTGGTTCCTGCGATGTCTCCTGGCTGATCCAAAGGTCCTAAACACAAAAATATAATATAACAATCTAACATCAGATACTAACATACATAAGTAATTATGGCGTTGCTCCTAGATATTGTTACAGGTTTACTGCTGACCGATTACAGCATCACAGGTGCACGTAGCTAGGGTGTGCCCATGTTCTATCTTTGGTCAACGTTTTCCTTGTGACAATAATTATCGGTTTATGGTTGACAACTATTTCTGCTCTGCACGGAAACATGTCCTTGGTTTCATATTCAACCATACTTGGTTTATGTCCAGTGTCCGAATGAGATACTGGACCTAGATGACAGGTCTAAATTAAGTTATTCGATGGTTATTAGATGAGTTCTAACCCTGGTTAATTGTCATGCCCTTTTATATAAAGATTAGGGTTAATAATGTTGTGTCCAAGAATCCAACTCTCAATTTCGACGACACAATACTCACATATGAATATGATACTAGGGGGAAGGAGTATAGGCGTTACCTAGCGGCTGGGCGAGGTTCTTCAGCGTAGTCGTCTTCCGGTGGGTGGCGGTGCTCCGGTCAGCAGCCGGCGAGCAAGGCAGCGGCGGCAGCGGCTCACAGCAGCGACTGCGGGTGATCGCAGCAGCAGCGCAGTGCTGGGCGGCGGCAGCGGCCTGTCTGGCGGGTCGGTTGGCGGGTCTGTCGGCGTCAGGCGGAGCGGGGGTGGTGTATGGCGGCAGCAGTCGGTCGGGGTAATGGTTGATGGCAGGCGGTCGGGTAATGGCTGATGGCAGGCGGTCGGGTAATGGCTGATGGTGGTGGGTTGGAGTCCGGCGTCGAGGGTGAGCAGGTGGCGGGGTGGCGGCTAGTTGTGGTCTGGCCGGAAGTAGGGGAGGGGTCGGCTAGGGTTTGTAGAGGGTGGTGTTGGTTTTCTCTAGGGTTTCAAGGAAGGAACTTCATATATATATACATATGGAGAAGTTTGTGGGCTGATCTTGGCTTGGGCTTGTCTGGTCTCATTGAGATGGGCTGGTCCAATGGGAATGAGTATTGGTGGGCTGTATAAGTGTTGCTTGAGGTGAACCTAGCCTTAATTAAAAATTTAACTAACAGTTTAACTAGATAATTCATCGTGTATTTAAACATTAGAAGCTATATTATGAGTGGTACACCAGTGTCGTGGCATACAGGTTTGAGGTAGACTGATACCTAAATTTGGGGTTTGGGTTGTGGTTTCATCTCAGTAAGGTAATTGATTAAATTCCTATTTTTAGACGAGGGGGTTTACAGAAGCACTACAAAACTGACGAGAAAATGTCTAAAATCTATTTCGTCGAAAAATTATTCACCTTACAATTTGAGAACGAGAAAGTGATGTTACCATAAGTCAAGGAACTTCTAAAGATACAGCAGAAACTAGAGGAAAAGGGCATGAAGCAGGAAGACAAGTCCATGGTGGGGGCTGTCGTCACCAAGATTCCTCCAAACTGGATCAAGTTTAATACTGACATGTACCGTAAAAAGATGAAAATCCAGCTCGAAGATCTTCTTCACTGGATTCATATTGAAAATGAAGCCAGGGGACAACTGAAGTTGGACTCCTTGTCCAAGCAATTGGCTAAGGCCAACATGGTACATGCTAGTGACTCTAAAGGAAAGCAGAAATTTCCCTACAAGAAAAAAAAAAGACTTCAATCCGCTCAAGGTGAAGTCGGCTCAATTCAAGCCAAAGCCGAAGACTGATGTGACATGCTACAACTGTGACAAGAAGGGTCACTACAAAAGCGACTACAGGTCAAAGCCTAAACCGAAAGAGCAATGTGAGCTTAACCTAGTTGCTATGATTGCTCAGGTTGGGTCACATGGAGTGGACACTAACTGGTGGGTGGATACCGGTGCATCTTGCCACGTGTGCACTAAGAAGGAGTTGTTCGCCAAGTATGGACCTACCTCTGAGAAAATCTCGATGGCGGATAAGTCTCAAGTTGCAGTATTAGGGATCGGGACAGTAGTGCTGAAGCTGACATCTGGAAAGTCACTTACACTGGAGAATGTGAAGCACGTACCAATGATCTCCAAGAATATGGTTTCTGGGAGTCTGTTGTGCAAGGCGGGCCTGAGGATGGATATCAATGTCGGTCAGATGGTGATGTCCTACAAGGGAACATACTTCGAAAAAGCTTTCTGTATCGAAGGGATGTTTAAACTGCAGCTTGTAACTCCTTCTGTTTGTATCAATGCAGTCTCTACTTCTGGTTATTCTCTTGAGTTGTGGCATAATAGACTAGGACATGTGCATTATAAACGCATTAACAAGATGTCTAGTCTAGGCCTTATCTCCAATTGTGAGGGTAAGAAAGTGGAGAAATGTGAAGTTTGTGCGCAAACGAAGATCGTCAGGAAGCCGTTCAGAAGAGTGAACCGAAGTACAGATCTTCTGGAGTTGGTACACTCAAATATCTGTGACTTTAAGAAATTCTCCACAAAAGTCGGAATGAAGTATTTCATCACTTTCATTGACAATTTCTCGAAGTACGTGTTCATATATCTTCTCAAGTCGAAAGACGAAGCGTTCGAGAAGTTCAAAGACTTCAAGGCTGAAGCAGAGCGTCAAACTGGTCAATAACTCAAAAAACTCAGAAGTGATCGAGGAGGCGAGTATCGTTCATTAGAATTCGCATCGTTCTACAAAGAACATGAAATTGTCAACGAAACGACTGCTCCGTATTCTCCCCAATCTAATGGTGTAGCAGAAAGTAAGAACAAGACTCTGACAGAGATGATGAACTCCATATTGCTGACATCAGGACTTCCAAAGTGCTTTTGGGAAGAAGCAGCGCTTACGGCTACGTTTATTCTGAATAGAGTGTCGTTCGCGACATCTGACATTACTCATGAACTTTGGTTCAAGATCAGACCCAACTTGAACGTCATTCGAGTGTGGGGGTGTTTGGCGTATGTGAAGCTTCCAGACCTCAAAATTCAGAAGCTGGGAACGAGAACTACGAAGACCATTTTTTGGACTATGCTGATAAGCTGATAAGAGTGATGCTCGGAGGTTCCTTGATATCGAATCTAATTATATCATAGAATCTCGCGACGTATAATTCTTTGAAGACAAGTTTACTAGACACAAGAATATTGTTCTCGCGGATGTTCCGGAAAATATTGCTAGCACAGACGAGGTCAGTACCTCTCAGAGAGAAGTAGTCCAAGAAAAAGTCGTTGATGAGACAACATTTGAACCAGAACCTGCTGAGCCGAGAGCAAAGCGAGTGAGGAGGCCGAAGGACTTCGGAGAAGACTTTGTTACCTATCATGTGGAAGCTGATCCGCTTACCTATGATAAGACAATGAAGACCAGAGATACTATTTTCTGGAAGGAAGCTGTCAATGACGAGTATGACTCGATAACCTCTAATAATACTTGGAAGTTAGTCGATCTGCCTGAAGGAGCTAAACCCATCGGATGCAAGTGGATCTTCAAGAAGAAGATGAAAGCAAACGGAACTGTTGACAATTTCAAGGCCAGGCTAGTTGCTAAGGGATTTTCTCAGATGCAGGAGATTGATTACTTTGATACCTATGCTCTCGTTGCCCGGATGACTACTATCAGGATGTTGATTGTTCTAGGTGTTATTCACAGATTGGTGAGTCATCGGATGGACGTCAAGACAACATTTCTGAATGGTGAATTGACTGAGAAGATTAACATGCAGCAGCCAGAAGGTTTTGTCGTCAAAGGTCTTGAAGACAGTGTACAAGTTGGTGAAATCTCTGTATGGTCAGAAGCAAGTGTCACGACCCGATTCCTTAGAATCGTTGAGGCGTCCCCCGAATCGTGACCACCGTTCGTCCCACAAAATGCAGCAGCCAGAAGGTTTTGTCGTCAAAGGTCTTTAATGATTTGCATAACAAGCACATATTCAGAGTACGCAGATAAATTGAAACACAGATTTGAAACATGGAAAAGTTCTCTTTATTGATAATTAACATCTATTACAAACTCCTGAACGAGTCAGCTAATTTGCCGCACGGGCTTACAAAAATGTTGACTCAAAATGAGATAGCAGTCCTGTACATTACATCCCTTTATAACTTTAAAATGTATAGACCTCCAGGCTGAAGGACGGCTTTGCCACGGAGCTGTATTTGTGTATGAAGAGTTGCAAGCTCCTGGATCAAAAGGCTTCAAGGGCGGCGCGATCAGGATGCGCCAACAGCTGGACTGGATCGGGAAGACGACTTCGGCTCCTCGCTCGGTTCTCGGTTCGCCTTGGTGCGGAGAACCTGTTTCAACGAGGGTCAGTATGTCGAAACATACTGGTGAAGGCGAGCTAACCGAACTATACCAATCAACATGTTGTTTATATGAAGCATGTATTTTGTGGGTTTCTATCTTGCCTTAGTTCATTTACAAGTAAGCAGCATATAGAATTTACTGAAATGAACGTGCCACCGTTCGGTGGATTTTATCTGACCGTCTGAATTACCTGCACAATACTTACCATGCCTTCCCTGCCACGAAGACACAAGTTAGTTTGCAACAGGTTTAAATATACACAGGGATCACTGGCGTGATGCCATAATGGACATAGTCAAGGACAGGGATAGCATGCAACGAAAACACACAATTTAACACGATAAGCACACGATACGTTGCAATCTATCCCCTCCAGCACACGATGACTACACACGAGTTCCGCCCGGACCGGAACGGTGCCAGTTCCCCAGCGACCGTCCGCAGAACTATACCCTTGTGCACAAGTTGTCCGTGATCGAACAATACATTTTTCTTAAGCGATCAGTTTACGCCTTCGAGGCAACACGAGTACAAGACATATCAACAATTGTTAAACATTCATGCATTTCATGCAACACGAGTACGAGACATGTATTTGCACAAGACAAGCAACAATTTATGATTTATTCCCAAACGAACAAGCATGCAATCAAGTATCCGTTCATGAAGTTTATTGACAAGCAAAGTACCAAGTCTATTCTTTTTTATCATGGTTTCTTTTAGTTATTACTTGGTATCGTTTGATCGGGGCAAAAAATAGTTCAAGATTTTAGGGTGTGAAGCTTGGAAGCAGGCTAGCTAATCGGGATGGTAGCCAATCACTTAGATTTTGGAAGGGAGAAGGAAAGAGGCGCTTTACGACTCCGCTCGCAAGCCGCCTACTGCTCGTTCACCTGCATTACGAACAGCTCGATCAATACCTCTTCCACTTTTCCAAATCTCGGAATTGAAGTGCAGTTCAATGAACGAAAACAATGAAAACCATCGAAATCGTTCAAGGAAAACAAGCAAATCCCAAAACCAACTCAAAGCACGAAAGCAACAAGCGACATCGAAAACCGAGGCAATAAAAGATAGCAGCGGAGAGGTCCCTCCTGACTCTGCCGCTAAGTCGATCCCGGGGGCACGGTCTACTGAATATGGAAATCGATTCCGAAGAAACAAATCCATAATGAGGACGAGTTCTTAATTCAATCTATCCCGATCGAACGATACCGTCTTGTGTTTCTTAGCCGCACTCCCCGTACCGGGGGAACGGGGCGCTACATTCTACCCAACCAATTGGAAGTTTCGTCCCGAAACTTAAGAATAGGACCTACCGTTAGGGATTATTTTGTTGGGGACGACGACCATGAAGGTTCGGACAGAAACTAATAGCATGGCCTGGATCGCCACAAGCGAGGCATAACCCAAGTCTTTTAAGACAATATTTCTTAATGTGCCCACGTCATTTACAGAAGTGACAAGTCTTGCTTGAATCCCCGTCCTGCTGACCAGCATTATTCGGGCGCTTTGTGGCAGTATTTCCTCCATCGTTGCTTTGGCGTTTGTGACTGGATGTATGCACAGCGCCGGCAGCAACATGAGGATATTGTCGTTCAAGTGATAAGGCGTGATTCATGACTTCACGCATTGTCCCATACTGATTATTGACCACGTGCGCATGGATGGCAGGGCACAATCCACCTTCAAACCTTCTTGCTCGACTCGCTACATCAGGTAAATAGGCCCTAGCGAATTTAGAGAGTCGGTTGAATTCGGCGGAGTATTGCTTCACTGTCATACTGCCCTGCCTCAGTTGCACGAAGTCGTTTTCCATTTGACGTTGTACTGGAGGGGGTACAAACTCCTCTTCGAACGCGGCACGAAAGGTCGTCCACGAGATCGCCTCCTCTCCGTGATCAAATTGGAGAGATCGTCGATGCACGTTCCACCAATCGTGTGCGTTGAGGCGGAGCTGTAGTTGCGCGCAGGCGACGCGCTTTTTTTCGGGTACCTCTAGCAGAGCGAAGTGATCTTCAAGCTCTGCCAACCAATCTAAAGCCACTATGGGTTCCTCAGTCCCATTGAATGGGGTGTTGCAGACTTTCTTGAAGTGGCCAAAGTTGAAGGCAGTCACGTCCCTCGCCCTTGGAATTTGCGGCGTCTCTACTTCAAGCACGGGCTGTTCCACCGGAGTCGTTGCTGTTGCAGTGGAATGGTTGGAAGCCAAAGTATGAACGATCTGTTGCAGGGTATCTACCTGCTTCTGTTGGACTGAGAATCGGGTCTCTAGATTGCTTTCTAACCGGGCCTGGCGAGCATCATCTCTTTGTCGTTGCTCTTCTAACATTTGCATTACCCGCTCAAGCGGGTCGACTTGAGATATGCCTCGCTGGCTCCGAGAGCTTCCTGAAGTGCCCGAACTACTTTCTTGCGTTTCGTTCGGTGCTTGCGCTGCAGATTGCGCTGGTACCATTCCTTCAAAAGAAGGTAAATTACATTAGAATCATAATGTATTATGGACTTATTGCATGAATGTATCTCATTTTGGCCTAGCGAGTTCAAGAGTTCGCACAGGAATTTGATCGTTAAAGGAACTTTTCCAGCACGAGTCTAAGGAACTTGAATCTGTGCTCTGATACCACTATGTCACGACCCGATTCCTTAGAATCGTTGAGGCGTCCCCCGAATCATGACCGCCGTGTGGGCCTGGGGTTGCGCCCGCACAAGGCTTTAATGATTTGCATAACAAGCACATATTCAGAGTACGCAGATAAATTGAAACACAAATTTGAAACATGGAAAAGTTCTCTTTATTGATAATGAACATCTATTACAAACTCCTGAACGAGTCAGCTAATTTGCCGCACGGGCTTACAAAAATGTTGACTCAAAATGAGATAACAGTCCTGTACATTACATCCCTTTATAACTTCAAAATGTATAGACCTCCAGGCTGAAGGACGGCTTTGCCATGGAGCTGCATTTGTGTATGAAGAGTTGCAAGCTCCTGGATCAAAAGGCTTCAAGGGCGGCGCGATCAGGATGCGCCAACAGCTGGACTGGATCGGGAAGACGACTTCGGCTCCTCGCTCGGTTCTCGGTTCGCCTTGGTGCGGAGAACCTGTTTCAACGAGGGTCAGTATGTCGAAACATACTGGTGAAGGCGAGCTAACCGAACTATACCAATCAACACGTTGTTTATATGAAGCATGCATTTTGTGGGTTTCTATCTTGCCTTAGTTCATTTACAAGTAAGCAGCATATAGAATTTACTGAAATGAACGTGCCACCGTTCGGTGGATTTTACCTGACCGTCTGAATTACCTGCACAATACTTACCATGCCTTCCCTGCCACGAAGACACAAGTTAGTTTGCAACAGGTTTAAATATACACAGGGATCACTGGCGTGATGCCATAATGGACATAGTCAAGGACAGGGATAGCATGCAACGAAAACACACAATTTAACACGATAAGCACACGATGCGTTGCAATCTATCCCCTCCAGCACACGATGACTACATACGAGTTCCGCCCGGACCGGAACGGTGCCAGTGCCCCAGCGACCGTCCGCAGAACTATACCCTTGTGCACAAGTTGTCCGTGATCGAACAATACATTTTTCTTAAGCGATCAATTTACGCCTTCGAGGCAACACGAGTACAAGACATATCAACAATTGTTAAACATTCATGCATTTCATGCAACACGAGTATGAGACATGTATTTGCACAAGACAAGCAACAATTTATGATTTATTCCCAAACGAACAAGCATGCAATCAAGTATCCGTTCATGAAGTTTATTGAAAAGCAAAGTACCAAGTCTATTCTCTTTTATCATGGTTTCTTTTAGTTATTACTTGGTATCGTTTGATCGGGGCAAAAAATAGTTCAAGCTTTTAGGGTGTGAAGCTTGGAAGCAGGCTAGCTAATCGGGATGGTAGCCACTCACTTAGATTTTGGAAGGGAGAAGGAAAGGGGCGCTTCACGACTCCGCTCGCAAGCCGCCTACTGCTCGTTCACCTGCATTACGAACAGCTCAATCAATACCTCTTCCACTTTTCCAAATCTCGGAATTGAAGTGCAGTTCAATGAACGAAAACAATGAAAACCATCGAAACCGTTCAAGGAAAACAAGCAAATCCCAAAACCAACTCAAAGCACGAAAGCAACAAGCGACATCAAAAACCGAGGCAATAAAAGATAGCAGCGGAGAGGTCCCTCCTGACTCTGCCGCTAAGTCGATCCCGGGGGCACGGTCCACTGAATATGGGAATCAATTCCGAAGAAACAAATCCATAACGAGGACGAGTTCTTAATTCAATCTATCCCGATCGAACGATACCGTCTTGTGTTTCTTAGCCGCACTCCCCGCACCGGGGGAACGGGGTGCTACAGCAAGCTCCCAAATTGTGGCACAAAAAGTTTGACAAAGTTATCAGATCAAATGGATACAAGATCAGCGAAACCGATAAGTGTGTGTACACGAAGTTCGCTGGTGATAGAGGTGTCATCGTTTGTCTCTATGTGGACGACATGCTAATCCTGGGTACGGATATAGAATGTGTCACTATAACAAAGATGTTCCTCTCATCCAAATTCAGTATGAAGGACATGGGAAATGCAGATGTCAACCTTGGGATTAAGATAATCCAAACAGAAGCTGGGCTTGCTCTTTCACAAACTCACTACGTGGAGAAGATGCTCACGCTATGGATATCAGGATCTTCCATGGATTGATACTCCATATAGGTGTGACAAGAAGCTGAAGCCAAATCACGAGAAAAGCGTCAGACAGTTGGAGTACTCCAGTGTCATCGGGAGTTTGATATATGCTACAGATGCTACTAGGCCTGACATAGCTTTTGCTGTGGGGATGTTGAGTCGATTCACGAGTAACCCAGGTGTTGAACATTGGAAAGCTGTGAAGAGGACGATGAGATACCTCAAGAAGACTCAGAAGTTTGCACTTTACTACAGCGGAGATCCAGCAGTGGTAGAAAGATTCAGTGATGCTAGTTGGTGCTTAGAAGAAGAGAGCGAGAGATCCATGGGAGGATATATTTTCTCAATGGGTGGAACTGCTATATCGTGGAAGTCGAAAAAGCAGACTATGCTCTCACACTAATCAATGGAGTCTGAGTTATATGCACTTGTGGCTGCAGCAGATGAAGCAGAATGGCTTCGGGAGCTCATGTACAATCTTCCAATGGTTGGTGCGCAGATTCCGGCTGTACCGATATACTACGACAACCAGACAGCTGCAACAGTGGCATCTAATAATCTCTTCAATGGTATTAATGGTAAAAAGATGACTGTGTGGCTTCAGCACAGAGCACTGAACAATCTCATCAAGACTGGTGTCATTGTAGTAGTGGATCTTCGGAGTCAGGAGAACCTGGCGGATCCGTTCACTAAAAACCTCAAGCGCCAACTAGTCGAAGACACAACAGGTAAAATAGGCTTGAAGGACCTCTGATATTGTGTCTCTGTAATCCTACCATTAAGTTTTATGTTATTAGTTCAAAGAGAAATCTACTATGCATCTAGCTTTTGGTTCAAGGGAGGATCATTGACTGGAAAAATATCAGGTACAGTGGGTAGTCTTTCGGGACAGGATGGAAAACGTACCCAGAACCACTGTAGTCTACTACTTGTTCTTTATATATATATATATATATATATATATATATATATATATATATATATATATATATATATATATATATATATATAGAGAGAGAGAGAGAGAGAGAGAGAGAGAGAACAAATCTTGTGTAAGGGGTGGTCGGGTTTTCAGCCTGGTGGGGCCCCTATGCGTGCAGGAGGGTTGGGTGGTGAATGAGGGGTGACACGTCGGTTGCGGGCCAAATTATGCCCCCCCCCGGTTACTTTAGCATATCCATATTTTTAACTTGATACTCTTAATTATTTTAAGTTTTTCAAGTTGATACCCTAAATTTTAATATTATATCAATCACTACAATCAACTATTGGATATTTTTAAATCGATATATTCCGTTAGTCTGGGATTAGTTTTTGTCCCAATAAAAAAAATTGAGTTTTTTTGGGACCAAATTATCCATGATTCTCTTCTACTTCTCACATTGGCTAGTTATGTGATGGAGCTCCCCACCCCACTCTTTTCTTCCTCCTCTCCACCTTTTCCAAATCCACGTAAACCAAAATCCTAATTTCTTTCACTACATCACTCTTTTCTGTTAGCTTTGCTTGAGCAAAAGCTCAATTTCCTTCTTTTCTTTAGTCCCACATCGGATGGGCCAACCCCTCCTTGTGTACATATATTAGTTCCTCTTCTTTGCTTTCTTAAAGTTGTTGTGTTGGGAACCCCTTGGGCCACACGCGTGCGCCGCCGCCGCCGCCCGGCCCGGTTCGGTTCGGCGCGTAACGGGTGCGGGTACGCGCCCACATCTGCGGGAGCCGAATGCCGATTCGATTTTCTCTTCGGGTTCGGGCTGAGACCCTAAAATTCATTTTGCTCCTCTTCAATTTTTTTCGTTTAATATTCTGAACGTTGGAAAATAAATGTGTCCGTTACTATTTAATTTTGAACCGTTAATACATTACGTGTCCAGGTTCATTCTCCATGTGTCTGTGTAACGGCTGAATTAATAGCAAATTAATTCAGACCGTTACATATTGGATGGATTATTATATATGAATGGTTTTCTTTGCAAACGAAATCAGATATTGTTTTTTTCTCCAAAAACTTGCTGCCAACATATTATTCAGTCCATTCTTCGTCATTTCACTCGTCTCCAAGCTCTGGGCAGAGCTAAGTCCTGGTCATTCTCTCCGAGTCCTGTGCGGCGACGAGATACCGGTAGTGCGGGAGTTTTACCACTAGGAGCTTCGGGAAACGTCTGCACACAAATCCCGAATTAACTCTTAGGGCAGTGCTTCGTGCACGACTTCCCCAGAGGCCGGTAACATCAGTCTATTTTTATTTTTTATTCACAAAGTTTTCAATAAGAAAACGACAATTTTTTCTAACATTCTAAGAGTTGAATTTTATGTTAGAATTGTTCATCTAAATCTTGCTAGAAAGCTTCAGAAATATTGCTAATATACCATTATTTATTCTCTGCTAAAGAAAAATAAAAATTAACCGTTTATTATATATATATTTCTTATCAGTTAGGTTAATATTTGTTGCCTATTCTTGCTACATAACCGAAATTTTTTGTTTGACCATTGCTTAATCCATAATATTGTAGCAACATATTATTGGCATAGTAACATAATTTTTTTTGGAACAAAGTTGATTAATAAATTAAAAGTTAATAGTTACTGTAGCATAGTTGATAATTTATCATTTAAAAATTTCTGACTACAGCAAGCTTTAACTTGTAGAAAATTATTCTTACTGTAGCCAATATTGTTAAATTGCAGTAGTTTAATTTTTATTCTAGAAAATTCAATTTGCTTAATATTTACCATAGCAAATAACCATATTTAATATTTGTTTTTTTATCATAATCATTAACTTAAAACAGTTGTTAGCAATTTGCTTCATTTTCTCAATTGATTTATTTGTTTACTTATCAAGTTGCTTACTATACTGTCAAATTGCAAATTTGCTTAAAGTGTTTCAAAAATTGTTAGCACATTTGATAATTTTGTCAATTGCAATATTTTTATCACAAAATTTATTTCAATTGTAACATAAACAATCACTTAGTTTTTTGAAAGCAATCTAGGACCAAAAGAAAATAGATTAGTAAAAAGGAAATTGCAAATAAAATCTTCAAATCTAAAGTTTCAAAGTAGAGGCAAACTCGGGCACAAGCCGAAAGGGTCCTTCTGTCAACCGGGTGTAAATAGCCCTAAGCGACACGGTACTTAAGAGTCTTCGGACCGCCGCTAGCTGGGAACCGGCCCCTACAGCTAACCTGAGTTGATCAACACTTGAAAAACTAAAGATTTTAAGATTGATTAGCAAAGACCACCTAAACTATTATCTTAGACATTGTTATTAAATAAATTTATATTTTTTCAGACTGCAAACATGACTGGTAAGGAGGAATCCTCTACTGCAAAACCTATTAAGTTTGATGGCAGAGCCAAATGAAATTTTGGCTCACGACCTTAGGACTTATTTCAGCCATTGATGGGTCCACACCAATCACAAATGATTCTGATGATACTGAGTCAGACAGAGGAGTGTCCACCTCCTCGAAACCAAAAACCCCTTAAGAGATAGACTTCCACTGCTTTCATAGAATTCTAAGCGCATTATCTGAATCCTTGTATGATATATTTTTTGAATACAAGAGCACTAAAGAACTTTGGAAAGCCTTGGAAGATGAATACGACTGTGATGATGCCGGAATAAAAAGATTTAATTCTTCAACCTTTAATAGGTATTTCATGGTAGATAACAAGCCAATGAATGACCAGCTCCATGAATTCCAAGAATACCTTAGGCATATTCAAGCCAAAGGCACATCTTTCTCTAATGAGCATAAAATAGCATGCCTAATAGACAAGTTACCTCTCTTTTGGTCTGATATTACTAAGGAACTTATCCATACACAAGGAGATCTTACCTACAATCAAGTCCTAAAGAAAATTAGAACCGAAGAACAAATTAGATTAAGGTCTAAGCCTAAGAATGAATCTAAAGCTAAGGTAAACCTCGTAGAAGGCCAAGGAAAATCCAAATCTAATTTTTATTATAAATCCAAAAAGAATTTCTTCAAGAAGAAGAAAAACTTTCAGCCTAACCATCATCACCAAGACCATAAACCTAGAAACTTCAGTCAGACTCAGAATCAAAAAAGATTTTATTTTGTGTGTGGTAAAACAAACCATATGGCCACCAACTTCTACCATAGGAAGAAGGAAGTTGTCCAGACCTCCTACAAAGGAAAGGGCTCAGTTAGACCAGAAGCGAACATGCTTCACAAAGGTTCTTCGAGTTCCTTCAGGTCTGTAAGCTTTCAACCCTTTATTAACCTCTCTTACCATTCTGATGATTGGTGGTTGGATTCTGGAGCTAATGTTCATGTTTCGTTTGATCGCTCCTGTTTTTTAAACTATCAGGAATCAAGTGGAGGAGGTGTGACCCTAGTAGATGGCTCAACGGCACAAATTATTGGAAGAGAAAAAGTTGACCTGAAGATGACATCAGGAAAAATCTTAACTCTTCATGATGTTCTTCATGTGCCGTCTGTCAGGAGAAACCTAGTTAGTGGATCCCTTCTTGTAGCCTCATGATACAAAATTGTAATGGAGGCAAATAAAGTAGTATTTTCTAAGCATGACTCCTTTATAGGAAAAGGCTTTGTAAAACACGGTCTTTTCATTTTAAGCACAATGAATAAATTTTTTGATTGTTCTCTCATTGTCTCTAATATAGAATCTTCAAATGTTTGGCATGGCAGACTAGGTCATGTGAACCTAGGTTATATTAAAAGAATGATGACTTTAGATCTTATTCCCAAGACTCCAATAGATGACAAACACAAATGTGAGATTTGTGTTCAAGCCAAACACACTAAATTATCTTTCAAATCTATAGAAAAAAATTCTGACCTTCTAGAACTTATCCATATTGATGTATGTGACTCAAATAGGATTTTGACCAGAGGCGGTAGAAAATACTTTATTACGTTTATAGATGATTATTCAAAGTATTGTTATATCTACCTTCTCAAAACCAAAGATGAAGTTCTAGATAAATTTAAGGTCTACAAATCTGAAGTTGAGAATCAATTAGAAAGAAAGATTAAGATCCTTAGATCTGATCGTGGTGGAGAATATACCTCAAACAAAATAATTAACTTCTGTGAAGAACATGGAATAATTCATGAGGTAACTGCTCCATATTCACCTCAGTCTAACGGAGTTGCTGAACGCAAGAACCACACTCTGTTAGATATGGTGAATGCCATGCTTCTCAGCTCTGGTGCTCCTGATAACTTGTGGGGAGAAGCCCTTTTAACTTTCTGTTACATTCTTAATAGGATTCCTAGTAAGACAAAAGATAAGACTCCCTATGAGCTTTAGAAAGGTAGAGCTCCTAGGATTAATTACCTTAGAGTTTGGGGATGCCTTGCTAAAGTCGGAATTTCTGAACCTAAAAAGAGAAAGATTGGTCCCAAGACTGTAGACGCTGTTTTCACAGGATATGCCTTAGACAGCTATGCCAATAGATTTCTCGTGACTCACTCAGAAGTAAATAAAATCTCTAACAATACCATTATATAAGCAAGAGATGCAGTTTACTTTGAAAACATATTTTCTTTTAAGGATAGAAGTTCAATCTCTTCCTCCATACCCTCTACTAGTTCTCATGTCCAAATACCGAGCTCTCAATCTGAACAAGACTTAGAACCTAGACGGAGTAAAAGGAATAGGATTGAAAAAAAATTAGGAGAAGGATTCTTCACCTTTTTGATAGAGGGTGATCCCTCAACTTATGAAGAAGCAATGTCGTCTCCTGATGCTCCCTTCTGGAAAGAAGCCATTAACAGTGAATACAACTCCATCATGGAGAATAACACTTGGTTTCTAACAGATCTACCTTTAGGCAATAAACCAATAGGTTGTAAGTGGATTTTCAAGAAGAAACTCAGAGCCGATGGTACTATAGAGAAATATAAAGCTAGATTAGTTGCTAAAGGTTTTACCCAGAAGAAAGGGTTAGATTATTTTGATACCTACTCTCCTGTAGCTAGGATCACATCCATTAGAACTCTCTTGGCCTTAGTATCTATTCATGATATGCTAATCCATCAAATGGATGTAAAGACATCATTTTTAATGGAGATCTAGAGAAAGAACTTTATATGGACCAACCTGAAGGTTTCATTGCTAAAGGTCAAGAAAAGAAAGTTTGCAGACTAGTAAAATCCCTCTATGGCTTGAAACAAGCTCCCAAACAATGGCACAATAAATTTGACAAAGTAATTTGTGAATATGGTTTCTTGTCAAATGAGTATGACAAATGTATATACTCTAAAGGTACATGTAAAAGTTGTGTCATTTTATGCTTGTATGTAGATGACATCCTTATCCTAGGTTCATCACTGGAATTGATAAATATTACAAAGAACTATTTATCTAGCCAGTTTGATATGAAAGACCTAGGAGAAGCCAACTTAATTTTAGGAATGCAAGTGACCAAAGGCAAAGAGGGTTATACTCTATCTTTAGCACATTCAATTGAAAAAATGCTAAAAAAGTTTGAGTTATTTGATAAGAAACCTGTCCTTACTCCTTATGACAGCAGTAATGTACTAAAAAAGAATGAAGGATCACATTTGGAACAACATAAATATTCACAGATGATAGACTCCCTTATGTATATAACAAACAGGACAAGACCTGATATTGCATTTGCTATTGGGAGACTAAGTAGATATACCAGTAACCCAAATCAGTCACATTGGACTGCCTTGGATAGGGTATTTAGATATCTCAAGGGCACCCTAGATTACAAACTTCATTTTTCTAGGCACCCTGATATCATAGAAGGTTATTCAGATGCAAACTGGGTAACTCACTCACATGATATAAAATCTACTACTGGATATGTATTTACTCTATGAGGAGCTGCAATCTCCTGGGGCTCTTGTAAGCAAACTATCATAGCTAGGAGTACAATAGACTCCGAAATGATAGCCTTAGATAGAACTTGCACATAAGCTGAATGGCTTAAAATCTTATTATGCATATACATGTTTCTCTTAGTCCTGTTCTTGCAATTTCTATAAACTGTGATAATAAATCTGTTATTGAACTACTAAAGCATGATTCTGTGAATGCTAAGATGAACAAGCACCTGCAGTTGCGCTTGAAGTCAATAAAAAGCCTACTAGGCAAATATGTGGTTCTTGACTATATAAAGTCAGAAAAGAACCTTACAGATCACTTGACAAAGGGTCTGTCTAGGACTTTGATCCTAGAATCATCGAGGGGGATGGGGTTAAGCCCATAAGTTAGTCACCAGCAGTGGCAATCCAACCGAGTCTGATTGGAGATCCCAAGAAGCCGGTTCAATGGGTAGAAATAAGCTGAACTTAGGTGACTTATGGAACACTGACTCAAGATTAAAGTCTCATTAAAATAAAGCCCAAGCGGCTGTACATGTGTACAATGACTCCCCATCCCTATGGTGACAGTGTTCCTGTATGATATGGTTAGGATGAGGTTAAACTCTTAATAGGTCCAAGCTGTAATGCTGGGTTGATTCATATCACCAACCATTAAGGACTTACCTATATGAGAGGTCGTGAAGGCCGCGACTATAGGACAGGGCGATCCCAGACAACTCTCATGAATGTGGAAAAGTGCGCATGGCCATTTAAAAGCGCCACCCGATATACCAAGGACCTCTAGCGTACTATGTGTGCTATTTTTCTAAATTTGGTTCAAGAAGTCTGATTCAAGGCATAGTCCATCAAGCACTTCTTCAGATTAAGGCAATAGTCACTACGTGAGATTCAAGGCTGTAGTCCATCTCATCTATGCATAGTATTTTACTGCCTAGATCCTGTCTCTCTCTCTCTCTCTCTCTGTTTACTTCACTCTTATCTCTGTTTCGGAACTTGACCTTTTGGGGGGGGGATTGTTAGCTTTGCTTGAGCAAAAGCTCAATTTCCTTCTTTTCTTTAGTCCCACATCGGATGGGCCAACCCCTCCTTGTGTACATATATTAGTTTCTCTTCTTTGCTTTCTTAAAGTTGTTGTGTGGGGAACCCCTTGGGCCACACGTGCGCGCCGCCGCCGCCGCCCGGCCCGGCTCGGCTCGGTTCGGTTCGGTTCGGCGCGCGTAACGAGTACGGGTACGCGCCCACATCTGCGGGCGCCGAATGCCGATTCGATTTTCTCTTCGGGTTCGGGCTGAGACCCTAAAATTCTTTTTGCTCCTCTTCAATTTTTTCCGTTTAATATTCTGAACGTTGGAAAATAAATTTGTCCGTTACTATTTAATTTTGAACCGTTAATACATTACGTGTCCAGGTTCATTCTCCATGTGTCTGGGTAACGGTTGAATTAATAGCAAATTAATTCAGACCTTTATATATTGGATGGATTATTATATATGAATGGCTTTCTTTGCAAACGAAATCAGATATTGTTTTTTTCTCCAAAAACTTGCTGCCAACATATTATTCAGTCCATTCTTCGTCGTTTCACTCATCTCCAAGCTCTGGGCAGAGCTAAGTCATGGTCATTCTCTCCGAGTCGTGTGCGGCGACGAGATAACGGTAGTGCGGGGGTTTTACCACTAGGAGCTTCGGGAAACGTCTGTACACATATCCCGAATCAACTCTTAGGGCAGTGCTTCGTGTACGACTTCCCCAGAGGCCGGTAACATCAGTCTATTTTTATTTTTTATTCACAAAGTTTTCAATAAGAAAACGATAATTTTTTCTAACATTTTCAACCTCACCTCTATCTTTTTCACATAAAATCGTAACTTTAATTACTTTTCTTCAACATCACCTCCATCTTCCTAATTAACCATATATAACATGCAAAAAATTGAAAAACAACAGAAGAAACAATAGAAATCAAGATAAACTCATCAAAGAAAATTGGATCTTTAGTGAAATGGGTACATATGTATTTTTCTTTGTTGCATGAATATGGACATTGAATAAATTGGATCGACTTTATTCATGCATGAATCAAGGAGTTTTTTTTTTTTAACTTTTCTAAGCACATTTTTCATAATACCCCCCCCCCCCCAAACCAATTAGGAATGACAATGTTTTATTTCTCTAACGGGGACGAGGGCGGGAATGGGGATTAAAAAAATCGATTGTTTTCGGGACCGGGTATAGGTATAGTACTCCCCGTCCACGTAAATTTTTGACCCCGATTACTTATACTTATATTTTTTTAATATGAAAATATAGTTCTCTATTTGTAATATATTTTGTGGCGTTAACATTCGCTCTTTGTTGTTTTGTATTGTAGATTTCTATTTAGTATTTGTATATATTTTTTAGATTAATATTCTTTTTTTGTTGTATTGTATCATTTTTTCTATTTTGTAGTATATTTATTTTATTGAAACCAAGTTTTATTAACATGTCTTGTATATAATTTTTTAGGTTATTTAGTAATAGGGTCTCATATATATATGGAAATTAGAATTTAGGGCTTCAAAGTGTCCGACATTAGACTTTGGGTCTCAAAATCACTATTCACTAGCCTACATGTCAATCCCCTTTCCCGGCGCACTTTGGTGCATATTATCCTTGGCGCACTTTGGCGCATATTGTTTGCTAACCCGACCATTGTTTAGACCGGACCCGAGAGTTGTGGAGAGAGTGGGTTTGGTTGGGTTGGTAGCATATGTGGCTTGGATGGGTTTGAGCGATCCAACGGTCCACATCTCAAACATAAATATATATATTCCCATTTCTCTCTCTCTCTGCTCATTATTTTCTTTCAATTTCTCACTCTTAGGTTTTCTCTCTCCCTACGTAGGCAAGTACATCTTATACAAGAGAAGAACCATGGAATTATGTATGCTTTTAGTTCTTAATATTTTATGTTTATTTTTAGCTCATATTGTTGGGACTGAACACCCCTTCGTCTTTAATACTTGTTGTTCTTGATTTTCTTGGTTGTAATTGCATGGACCTGAGTTTGGGTCTATGGGTTCACTTTTATTTTTCTGGCATTTGATCTCCCAAAATTTTGTGTTTTACAAAACTAATTAGCTCATAGTGTAGAGCACCATATTTTATGTAACTTTGCTTTTGGCCGTGCTTGATTTCGAGTCCAGCTAAGTTCAGTACTGAAACTTGATACAATACGTATACCAAAATGACTAACTGGAGAAGAAGAACAGTGCTCTGTGAAGAGTATGCAAGAAAACCTTTTTTGGCATAGAAATATGTATGTTTCACTTTGGGCGCATTGGTGTATTATCCTAACTCTTCGTGTGTACTAATCATACTGCACTCCGTCTCCTAGCAAAAGTGTGTCAGTCACACTCCTTGAGTCAGTGGCGCACTTTCGAGAGGAAACCCAGTTGGCACACTTTAGTGCGCATTCAATTAAAGTTCTTCCTGGAAAACCAAGAGAAAGTGTGCCACAGTCAGTCAGCGTACTTTCTTCGCGTTTGGCAATCTGGCGCATTTTTTCTATATTTCGTTAGCCGATGCACTTTTCTTACGTTTGGTCTGCTCGTGCACTTTCTTCCCTCTTTGTTTTCTTAGGGACGAAGCTTTGCTTAGTTTATCGATTTCTGTGTTATTGATTTATATGCTCCTCGATAGACGAGTTTCTCGACTGACGAGTTTTGACCCCGGATTGTGTGTTTTATCTTTTAGCTAGCTTGCTGCGCACTTTCTTGCAAAAGTGCGCCAACCTTGTTTCTGTGAGTTTGTGCGCCAACCTTGTTTCTGTGTGTTTGTGCGCCAACTTACTTTGTGCGCCTACTGTTTTCTGCGCATTTTGGGCCCTTTGCTTGGTTTAACATTTACGTTGGTTGAATGATTGTGAGGATGTGGATGACTTATATTTCGATCTTGAATGTATATGGACCTAATGACCTAGTTATGACTATATGCTAAATTGAATAAGTACCTGACATGAGCCCTGTAGATGTGGCCCTTTATGCATTTGTTATTTTACTTGCTAATTAGATTACTTTTTCTTGATCACCTTCTTATACGTTGGATAGAATAAGAGACATTGTTTAAGTCAGGTGACGTTCTGCAACCCCGATCCTTGTTTGGTTTAAGGGTTGTGGATCTGATCTTGAGGGGTTCTCGTGTTACTCTTATCCTCATTCATCGATATGATAAATTGACAAATTAATGTGACCAGTATTAGACTATCATGTCCTGAATAACTTGCTACCTGATAACTTGTCCATGATCTTGATACTAGAACTTGTTCCTGCCCTAACTATTATATCCGTGCTGAAATACTTGGTCGCACCGAGAGTGCTACTTGATATATAGTGAGTTGTCATGCCACATACTCCTGCTATATGATATATATAATTATTTTCATGCACATATCTAGTAGTTGGACAGTGACTTTAGCCGTGGCTAGATAGTATTGATTGTTGCATTACACTTGGATGAATTCAGATTTAACTTTCGATTGATAATATGGGTTCGTATCAAGAGTGCCCGTACGTAAGGTACGCCATATAAGAAGGAATATTCATGTGACCACGATATGAGATTCTAATTAACCTAGGGTTAACTAAGCAACTTGTAAACCCCATATTTTTAAATATTATTTAATTAATTAGTTATTTAATTTATTTATATTATTTTGTAGTTAATTAGATCATATATATTATTGATTTAATTACCTAGATAATTAATCATTTAGAATTATTGTACAAGTCTTATTTTTTTATTTTAGGAATATTTGCAGAAGAGGGATATATTTTTTTAAGAATTTATTTGGGTACAAATGTATTTTTATATATACCTTAAATATATATGTAAGTAATATATAGTTATTAGAGTTAATAATAAATAGTAATAATAATAATAATAATAATAATAATAATAATAATAATAATAATAATAATAATAATAATAATAATAATAGTAATATTAGTAATAATAATAAAAGAGTAAAAAGAAAAGAAAAAAAAGAAAAGAATAAAAGAAAAGAAAAGAAAAGAAAAGAAAAAGAAACAATACTAATACTCTAACCTAACAACCCCCCCCCCCCTCCTAATCCTATTCTAACTACCCAACCAACAGAAGCCCCACAGCAAAAAAATCTCAACCCCCGTGAACCCCTCTCTCTCTCCCTCTCTATCGGTCTCTCTCTCTCTCTCTCTCTATATATATATATATATATATATATATACACACACCGAAAACCCAAATCCTAACCCTAACTGAACCCCAGCCCGGCCGACCGCCACCCCCTCCGGCTGACCTCCGGTGACCACTGCCGCATCACGGCGCCGCAGCAACCGCAGCCGCCGCTGCCATCCGCCTCCACGCGCGCGCGTATACGTGCAGCAGAGTCCCTACTTCAAGGTGACGTATCTCCTTCATCTCTCGTCCTTTTTACATGCAGTTTATTCGTATACGTTCATAACGTGACCCTCTAGGATAGTTCAAGCGGTACGAGTTTTCGTGTCCCGGATTGGTCGAAAAATCGACCGAAAAATGACCGAAAAACTGACCAAAACAGTTCAGAATTTTGCATCCAAAACCCCATGTTCACACCCAATTTGCTATCAACCTATTTATTATTTTTGAAAACTAATAAAAGGGTTTTTCTTCTCCATATAACCAAGAATTTTTCTATTCTTTTATTTTTTGTTAATTTGTTCTATGTGTTAAATTATTCAACCTCCAAATCGACCAAAAACTTAATTTTGAAAATATTAAAAATTGTGATACGGAGTGCACCCTGCCAAATGGGACCGCCCCGTCGCATACCAATTATATCGAAAGGCGCATATGGTATGTCCAGACGTGTGAGCTTTCACGGAAACTGATTTGGACGCGTGTGCGCGTCAAAATCAACCCGTATCCGTAAAAAGTCTCCGTATCGCGACTTTTACAAAATACTGCACCATTTAGTGTACGTTTGTCAGAACGCGACGAAACTTACGCCATTGGATTCGTGGTATCACGCTGGTCCTGTGACCCAAGTTTCACACAATTCTGAGACAGTTGACTAACCGCCTATTTGTGGGCTCTACGGTTGACTTTTAGGACGAATTTGTGTTCGGCTCATCGGAATTCAAAATTGGATGTACCGTTGAGTTCGTATTGACGTTTAGAATTGGTTTAACCTATAATTTGTCCCATTTAGAGACCTTTATCCCTGGTACACTTTTTAGTGCAAAGTGGGCCATATGTGGACCTCGCTTTGATCGAAATTACCGTTTTGTCCCTGTGTCTAAATTGGACGAAAGGGTAGTATTTTTTAGTTATCTCGCTTATTATGGGAATATTGATAATATTTATTTCAGCATCCGGAGACGTTCATTCGGATGTCGTAGTTTCTGATCCTGTGTGCTTGACTTATGGATGTTATACCTTGCAGCTTTCTTGCCAGGCAAGATACCTTGCCAAATTGCTTACAGTACTTTGTATGCTTATCATATTTTTGTATATTCATTGTATGTATATTTTCTTTCAGTCATAAGTATATGATATATATATATATATATATATATATATATATATATATATATATATATATATATTGACACACACTTGATACATAGTATCATGGGAGGGGAGGACAATCAGTAGGCGTATGGGCTATAACCACTTTGGTAAACCGTAGTAACTAGCACGCACTATGGTAGTCATGTCCGATGGTCACTACCCCCGCGGTATGTCGGCTGATGGTGTCACGATGGTCGCTACCCCCGCGGTATGTCGGCTGATGGTGTCACGATGGTCGCTACCCCCGCGGTATGTCGGCTGATGATGTTCCTGACGTGTGTGTGAGTTGTGGGATTAGATAAAGTAGCCTACCCCTGCCCATACGTCGAAAAGTTGTTCTCATTATGCATTTCATATAGATTGTCTTGTACAACGTACTTATATATTTTTCCGTCTATATTGCATGTTTACTGTATTCAATTGGCAAGCTTCTATGTATCTTGTTACGTCCCTCTGAGGACCTGGTCCCTTGCTAGGTATAGACGACCAGGAGTATCCGCAGGAGTACGGGCCAGGACCTGACGTATTATTTTCCGCCGAGGAGGTCTTACCTTCTGAGCATCATTGATTATCTCTAGTGATGGATCTTCTTAGTTGATACACTTCTATCATCACCTTATTTTATATTGGATATTTACACTTCTCCCTCATTTTAGTATTGATATAGTAATTGGTAGTGGATTTGTCTCCGCCCGACTATTATTTTGGATTATTCAGACTCATTATTCTAGTTTAGTTATTTCTTTTCTATGACTTGTTGTGTGGATGAGATTAGTATATATGTGACTTGTGACACTATATATACCACATGTGAGTTTATATTCATATTACAGCGTACATGTGTATTATAGTATCCATATATTAGAGTTGCCATATACATACGGCTGGCATGCTTACGTGTTCCTAGTCCTACGTATTTTGGGACTGGAACGTGACATATTTTTGTGGTGGCCCATGCAGGTCGAGAGCATATTGTCTCGGTTATGTTACTGTACCGAGCAAGCCTGCGTATAGGATTAGAGTATAGGATCTCATCCACTTATTTAATCACCGTCCTTGATTTTATTCGCATTCTTATTTGATTGCTTGCATTGCATCTTGCTTGATCATTTCTTAACGTCAATCTTCTCTTTTCTTTCATACTTGATAGGGGTTAGGAAGGTACCTTGTACCAGGTATATACACTCTAGTATTCAATAACACTATTAGTTAAATTATTGTAAGTTGGATAGTATGCCTCATAACCTAGTAACACATAGTCCTGTTGACTCATTAATGAAGTATAAATGAATGACACGAACTATAGACTTGCATAAAAAGATAGTGTTTACTCAGACTGTAGAACTTAGAGGCCCAAACCCCCATCTGGTCGACTATAGACTTAGACAAGAAATTAGTATGGCAACTATAGAGGCACAACACCGATCTTCTTGGTGAATTTAAATTATTCTGTACCTTCCTCCATCATAATCAAGCGTACTTATATTTTTTTACTACCTCGACTTATGCTGCTATTATAGCCTAGTTTTGCAAGCTTATTCTTTTATTGAGCTTGTTCGTGACATATGTATTATTGGGGGCCCACACTAATATATTGTCTAAATCAGAATTAGTGCATTATGGTCTGATCAACCTTAGTGCGCTTGGTTCGCTCTTCGTATCACTACTTTATGTGGATTGAGATATAGTTGACTCAACTTGTTAGACGAATATGCGTGTCCTCTAGACTGGTCGGAGCATATCATGTCAGGTACATAACTGTTATGATGTGAACATGTGAATAGGAATTTACCCAAAATAAGATTTTAATCCACAACTGCCTTGGCAACTCCCTTTCAAATTCTCTAATCCCTTTGAACCCCGTACTTGTATTCTATCACCTCCTCCTTGAATTCTTTATTGTTGTTTTCCTTCTTTCCCTATTTCGGAAAGACGAACGTTCGTGCTTAGTATAAGTTGATACACGGATGGTACAAGATATACCCCATAGGCCAAGCACTCATAATGACAAATAAGGAAGCGGAGGTACATGAAGTCATAGATACAGGTATGACCTTTGGTTATATTTGTCATTGCATACTCATAGCCCCATTGTAACACAAGATCTTAGGTGCATAGTAGACGTAGAATTATATATATAGTGGTTTAGCAGTTATGAGGATATATTGATATTCTACCCAGATAGCATACACGCAATGTTAATAGATGACGCGAGTAGCAGTAGTAGTATTCTTTCCCTATCACCATCTCGTCCCTTGGGGTAGCTCATCTTCTCTTCTATATCCATTCCTTATCTCGTGCTTAACTCTTCCTATCATTGTCGTATCTTATCGTGCCATTATGAATTGTTTGAATTACTTCAACCTCACCCTTATTTTGTTAGTTAAAAACATAAATGGTTTAGTAAATAATTAATAACTAAAAGATGAGTTCTTAATAATAATCCTTTTGTATATGCACTATAGCAATATCTGTATTCTTTATTAAATTAACCCTTAAGTAGCCTCATTTAGCCTAATAGAAATTTGTTAGATTGTTTGAAATAGATCATACTCCTAATAGTCTTATAAAGTTAGTCCAAACCTAAAGTGTTGCCTTAAAACTTAGACTATGCCTAGGAAAGAGTTGAAGGCACTTTTTATGAACTGACAACCATGACAATTCGCTAGCGAAGTAGCGACAGCTACAGCTAGACCGTTATAGTAAAGTAGTCGAAGTATTTGCAGACATACTGGTCAGGTGGCATGGCAGTATTAGACTACGATACTTGACGGTTACAGAGAAAAATCATAGTTATGAGATTCCAGACGGGTATCCCAAGATACTCGATCCAATAAATAAATTTATCCTATAACCTAGATAATAGCCTCAAGAGACTTTGACTACTAGTAGAATTCTTGTAGTTGGGTAGTGTAGATGAGTTAAAAATAGAATATTGTATGGACAATAAATGAGAAGTGTTAGAATGACAGACCATAACTTTTAGGAAGTACTGCTAGATAGCAATGTAGTGTAATAGCTATAGTGATTATTATGAATATGGGTTAATGTCAATTTCGAGGACAATTTTTTTGTAAGTTGAGTAGAATATAAAACCCCATATTTTTAAATATTATTTAATTAATTAGTTATTTAATTTATTTATATTATTTTATAGTTAATTAGATAATATATATTATTGATTTAATTACCTAGATAATTAATAATTTAGAATTATTGTACAAGTCCTATTTTTTATTTTAGGAATATTTGCAAAAGAGGGGTAGATTTTTTTAAGAATTTATTTGGGTACAAATGTATTTTTATATATACCTTAAATATATATATGTAAGTAATATATAGTTATTATAGTTAATAATAAATAGTAATAATAATAAATAATAGTTAATAATAATAATAATAGTAATATTAGTAATAATAATAAAATAGTAAAAATAAAAGAAAAAGAAAAGAATAAAAGAAAAGAAAAAAGAAACAATACTAATACTCTAACTTAACAACCCCCCCCCCCCCTCATAATCCTATTCTAACTACCCAACCAACAGAAGCCCCACAGCAAAAAAATCTCAACCACCGTGAACCCCTCTCTCTCTCCCTCTCTATCGGTCTCTCTCTCTCTCTCTCTCTCTATATATATATATATATATATATATATATATATACACACACACCGAAAACCCAAACCCTAACCCTAACTGAACCCCAGCCCGGCCGACCGCCACCCCCTCTGGCTGACCTCCGGCAACCGCCGTCGCAACCGCAGCCGCCGCTGCCATCCACCACCGCACGCGCGTATACGTGCAACAGTGTCCCTACTTCGAGGTGACGTATCTCCTTCATCTTTCGTCCTTTTTATGTGCGGTTTGTTCGTATACGTTCACAACGTGACCCTCTAGGATTTTGGTTCAAGCAGCACGAGTTTTCGTGTCCCAGATTGGTCGAAAAATCGACAGGAAAATGACCGGAAAACTGACCAAAACAGTTCAAAATTTCGAATCCAAAACCCCATGTTCACACCCAATTTTCCATCAACCTATTTATTATTTTCGAAAACTAATAAAAGGGTTTTTCTTCTCCATATAACCAAGAATTTTTCTGTTTTTTTAGTTTTTGTTAATTCGTTCTATGTGTTAAATTACTCAACCTCCAAATCGACAAAAAACTTAATTTTTAAAATATTAAAAATTTTGATACGGAGTGCGTCCCGCCAAACGGGACCACCCCGTCATATACCAATTTCACCGTAAGACGTGTATGGTATGTTCAGACGTGTGGGCTTTCGCGAAAACTGATTTGGACGCGTGTGCGCGTCGGAATCAACCCGTATCCGTAAAAAGTTCCCGTATCGCGACTTTTGCAAAATATTATACCATTTAGTGTACGCTCGTCAGAATGCGACAAAACTTACGCCATTGGATTCGTGGTATCACGCTAGTCCTGTGACTCACGTTTCACGCAATTCTGATACAGTTGACCAAGCTGCCTATTTGCGGGCCCCACGGTTGACTTTTTGGGCAAATTTGTGTTCGGCTCACCGAAATCCAAAATTGGACGTACCTTGAGTTCGTATTGACGTTTAGAATTGGTTTGACCTATAATTTATCCCATTTAGAGACCTTTACTCCTGACATGCTTTTCAATGCAAAGTGGGCCACATATGGACCCCGCTTTGATCGAAATTATCGTTTTGCCCCTGTGTCCAAATTGGACGAAAGGGTAGTATTTTCTAGCTATCTCGCTTGTTCTGGGAATGTTGATGATGTTTATTTCAGCATCCGGAGATGTTCATTTGGAGGCCGTAGTTTCTGATCTTGTGTGCTTGACTTTTGGACATTACACCTTGCAGCTTTCTTACCAGGCAAGATACCTTGCCAAATTGCTTACAGTACTTTGCATGCTTATCATATTTCTGTATATTCATTGCATGTGTGTTTTCTTTTAATCATAAGTATATGATATATATATATATATATATATATATATATATATATATATATATATGTTGACACACACTTGACACATAGTATCATGGGAGGGGAGGACAATCAGTAGGCGTATGGGCTATAACCACTCTGGTAAACCGTAGTAACTAGCACACACTATGGTAGTCGTGTCCGATGGTCTCTACCCCCGCGGTATGTCGGCTGATGGTGTCACGATGGTCGCTACCCCCGCGGTATGTTGGCTAATGATGTTCTTGACGTGTGTGTGAGTTGTGAGATTAGATAGAGTAGACTACCCCTGCCCATACGTCGAAAAGTCCTCATTATGCATTTCATATAGATTGTCTTGTACAGCGTACTTATATATTTTTCTGTCTATATTGCATGTTTACTGTATTCAATTGGCATGCTTCTATGTATCTTGTTACGTCCCTCTGAGGACCTGGTCCCTTGTCAGGTATAGACGATCAGGAGTATCCGCAGGAGTACGGGCCAGGACATGACGCATTATTTTCCGCCGAGGAGGTCTTACCTTCTGAGCATCAATGATTATCTCTAGTGATGGATCTTCTTAGCTGATATACTTCTATCATCACCTTATTTTATATTGGAGATTTACCCTTCGCCCTCATTTTAGTATTGATATAGTCATTAGTAGTGGATTTTTCTCCACACGACTATTATTTTAGATTATTCAGACTCATTATTATAGTTTAGTTATTTCTTTTCTATGACTTGTTGTGTGAATGAGATTAGTATATCTGTGACTTATGACACTATATATACCACATGTGAGTGTATATTCATATTACAATGTACGCGTATATTATGGTATCTATATATTGGAGTTGCCATATACATACGGCTGGCATGCTTACGTGTTCCTAGTCCTACGTATTTTGGGACTGGGGCATGACACAACTTAATTGGTAGAGCATTGGGAGGGAACGGTGTCTCAAGATCGTGCATGTCGAGCCACCCTAAATTAGCCGGGAGTAAAGGCTGGCCACTACGGATATTGTATATCATTTACACTATTGGAGTGCAGTATCTGATCTAAATATAAGATCGAGACGGTATCTTTTCTATAGAAAGCCTGTAACTGTTATTGATCATTAATTAGCTCAGGGCCCTTGCAAGGGGCTGGTACAACTTTTACATGTATTCTTGCTCGTATATCATTTGTTCAGCCAATCCTGCTTGATTATGGCACGATCTGAGGATACTCATATATTGCATTACTGGGATAATCCAGAGATCACATACCAAGTCATAATACATGATTGGCATTTAAATTGCTTGCAATATATGCCTAGCCAGAAAAGTGGGTTATCGTGGCATGATGATTCAACCCATATCCTTGTTTGGTTGTTGGATTGTGTCATTGTGTTACAATACTCTATGGACTGAAGCTATATTATTTCTCCTATATTATATCTCTGTTTATGTATTGTGCCTTCTGTTGAGAGAAATTAGGGACATAGACTATTGTGGCATGATGGTTCAACTCATGTCCTTGTTTGGTTGTTGGGTTGAAATGTTGTGTTACGATAGGCTATGGACCAAAACTATGACACAGAGTTATTTTAGCTTGACCATAATCAAGGGACGTATTATATCTTGATGCGATAGGGCACTTCTTGTCCTTGTTTGGTAAAGGGGTGTCTTATCATGTCATGGATGGGACATATGCCATTGATTATTGACTCATGTATCTCATGCTATAGATCTGGTTTTGTTTCTTCATTTCGTGCTTCCTTAGTGGTACTTGCTATTTGGGGTCTGACCCCACTGGTTTTTTATGGTCAGGTTTAGAGCTAGCACTTGAGGATCAAGCTTATGTCACCCTAACTGATGGTACGCACTAGAAGGATGACTGCTGAGGGTCACAAATGGGTTCATTTATTCACTGCTCGTCTTTTATAAACTATATTCTTTTGGGCATTTAGCCAACTGGCACCTAGTAGCCGGCAAATCTGGACACTTGTTCCTTACATGACTGTATATATTCAGACTGCAGCTGACTCACTGTCATGTATACTTTAATTTTGCATCTGGCAGATCATTCTATACCGTCAGATCTCTAAAGAATATTCTGATGTGGCATTTGGGATGCCTTACTGTTTATTCTGAAATATTTTATATATATTGCTACTTGTTTGAATGATTGAGTCATAAAAGTTCTTGACTCTAGGAGACTTGATTGTAGTATGCACCTCCTTGTCTCTAGACAACCTTAACACATTGCGAGTTGCTTCAATATTTCGTAAGGTATGGTTGGCTGAGTCATTCCTCCGCTTTCCAGTATTCTGGATCTGGGCATAACACTATGTAAACAGTAATTTCGAGACCCAAAGTCTAATGTCGGATACTTTGGAGACCAAAAACAGAATTTTAACTATTATGTGAGACCCTATTACTAAATAACCCTAATTTTTTTTGAATAAAAATAGTTTTTAAAGCTTATAATATACCCAAAAAATATTAATATGGCAGGGGTCGGGGATGGAAAAACCCGAACGTAAGTGTTAACGGGACGTGTACGTGGGAGGAGACCGGAATAGGGACGGGGTGTGCATTGTTTAACAAGAACGAAGATGGGAATAAAAAAATGAAACTGAACGGGAATGGAGATTCGAATATTACTCGAAGACAGGGTGGAAAATATGGTTCCCGGTCCCAACCGGTCCCGTTGTCATCCCTACTTGTAATTAGGGACGACCCTGATCCATGACAGACTGGACAAAACCCACTACCCAAATACTAAAGGGCCACCAACATCACAACATGGACGTATCTAGAATAGATCAATGATATACTATGGGCCATGCTTAACTCAAAAGAGTTGTGATGTAGTAGTTATAATGTTAGACTTACACATTAGAGGTCCTTAGTACAACTCTCGACGGTAATATTTTTTGTTTACATTTACTTTTATTTTAGTTACTTAATTTTTTATATACATATATGTATTGAGGTCCATTTCAAGAGTTCAGTCTCGACCCTCATTAACTCAAGGCTGGCCTGCTCATAATCATCAGGCTAGGAATAGGAACCTACCCACTTTGATAATCATGTGTACTTCTGGGAAGGGATTACCCATCTAGAAATCCAGAATCGGGGCAGGTCTGGATACTCATGTCCAAATTAGAGCTAGCCATATGGGTAGGATTATTAAGTATAAAGCATTTTTTTTTTGGATAAAAGTAAAGCATGTTTATTAAACCATCATTATCATAACTAGTAAATATACGTCCGCACGTAAAATAATTTTTTTAATAATATTATAAAATAGTTTAAATAATTAAATATATTTTAATTATAATCTGTTATGGATATATTTCTAATGTTTATAAAATATCTCTAGGCCAGACCGGTCCACTCAAAAAATTCTTGGACCCAGCCCGTGTCATGTCCCGATTCCGTGGAATCGATAGTCGTCCCCCGGGCGTGACACCATGCGGGCCTAGATTGCGCACCGCACAAGGCTAAGGTATTTTGCATAACGAGCACATATTCAGAGTACGCAAATGAATTGAACACAAAGTTGAAACATGAAAAAGTTCTCTTTATTTATAAAGAACATCAATTACAAACTTTTGAACGAGTCAGAGGGTTGCCGCACGGGCTTACAAAATTTGACACAAAATGAGATAGTTGTCCTGTATATTACATCCCTTTACTAAAATTTAAAATAAGAGACCTCCAGGCGGGATGATGACTTTTCCTCTGAGCTGCATTGAGTTTAGGTTGCTAGCTCATGGCTTCAAGATGCTTCAAAATAGGGCACGATCAAGGCGTGCCTACAGCCGGACTAGATTGGGAAGTGACTTATGCTCCTCGCAGGATCTCCTTAGTGCGGGAAACCTGTTACAACGAGGTTCAGTACATCGAAACGTACTGGTGAAGGCAAGCTAACACAACTATACCAATCAACACGTTGTTTATATGAAGCATGCATATTATTTGTGGTCTTTCTATCTTGCCTTAGTTCATTTTACAATCAAGTAGTATATATAGACTTTACTAAAATAAACTTGCTACCGTTCGGTGACATTTACCTGCCTGTCTGAACCACCTGTACAATACTTACCATGTTCTTTCCTACCAGGAAGACACAAGTTAGCTTGTATAGGTTTAAATATACGTGGGGATTACTGGCGTATGCCACAAGGGACGAGTTATAGTACAAGGATAAAATGACATGCTACGCAAATGAACATGGACGTTGCAGGTCATTCATCCAAAATATGCGACATCATGGAGTTTCGTCTGGATTCGATCAGTGCCAGTGCCCCAGCAACCGTCCACAGGAACCACTGACCTTGTGCACAAGTTGTACGTGATCAAACGATGTTCATATTAAGTTATCATTTGATGCAGTTGAGGCAACATGAGTACGAGACAAGTGATATGGCATGATTTATTTTGCATAGTCTCCCTGATCAGTTTGTTGCATAGCATGGCATGTTCTATACATAGTACAATTTATAGAAGAAATGTACATTCTAACTAAAATTGAAGCATAGGCAGAACATTGAAAATGAACTAGCATGCAATAGGTTGTTCACAAGTTAATTGACAAGCATAAAGTTATCCAAATCTATTCATTTTTATCTTAACATCTTTTAGTTATTACTTGGTATCGTTTGATCGGGGCAAGAAAGAATGCAAGATTTTTAGGTGTGAAGACTTGGAAGGAGGGTCAATTGAATCGAATATAAGCCACTCACAAGTTGGTTGGAAGGAAAGGAAAGAGGTGCTTTAGGACTCCGCTCGCGCGTCGCCTACTGCTCGTTCATCTGCGTTGCCACAAACAGCTGATCAATACCCCTTCTACTCTTTCCAATCTCGAAATTGAAGTGCAGTTTAACGAATGAAAACAATGAAATCCATCGAAACCGTTCAAGAAAATGCAAGCAAATCCGGAAACCAACTCAAAACACGAAAGCAACAAGGCGACAGCAAAAACTGAGGCAAGAAAACTTGCAGCGAAGAGGTCCCTCTTGACTCTGCCGCTAAGTCCATCCTCGAGACACGGTCCACTGAATATGGGAATCGATTCTGAAGAAGCAAATCCATAACGAGGATGAGTTCTTGATTAAATCTATCCCGATCGAACGATACCATCTTGTATTTCTCCGCACTCCCCGAATAGGGGGAACGGGGCACCATATCCTAACCAACTAATTGGAAGTTTCGTCCACAAAACTTAGGACTATAACCTACCGCTAGAAAACAATGAAGGTAACCTTTTCCTCATCTCAGATTCAAGCTCCCAAGTGGATTCTTTGACCGAATGATTTTGCCAAAGCACGCGTACAAGAGGATCCGAACGAATTCGAAGCAGCTTCTACTTATGATCCAAAATTTGTACAGGTTGTTCAACATAAGTCAAGTCTGCCTTAAGATCCAGTTGATCAAGATCCATCATATGACTCGGGTCGTACACGTACTTCCTAAGCTGTGAAATATGGAAGACATCGTGCACTTCAGATAGTGACGGTGGTAGGGCAATCTGATATGCAACTGAGGTGACTCACTTTAGTATCTCGAACGGACAAATCTTGGACTTGGCTTCCCCTTTGCTCCAAACCTGGTGACTCCTCGCATGGGCGAGACTTTGAGAAACACCCGATCACCTTCTAAGAACTCAAGTGGACGTCGATGCCTGTCTGAGTAGCTCTTCTGGCGACTATGAGCTACCTTTAGTAGTTCTCGGATTAAACGAATCTTTTGGACGGTTTGCTCCACGAGCTCCGGGCCAAGAATTTGCCGTTCGCCAACTTTATTCCAACAGATCGGGGATCTGCACTTTCGTCCATACAAGCCTCATACGATGCCATCTGAATGCTGGATTGAAAGCTATTGTTGTATGCAAACTCGGCTAACGGTAGATGCATATCCCAACTCGTCTTCAAGTTCAAGGCGCAGAGTCGTAGCATGTCTTCGAGGATTTGGTTGACACATTCTGTTTGACCGTCTGTCTATGGATGGTAGACGGAGCTGAACTTCAACTTCATCCCCATTGCTGACTGCATGCTTTTCCAGAAATGCGATATGAATCGACTATCTCTATCGGAGACAGTGGATACGGGCACGCCGTGGAGCCGAACGATTTCTTTAAGGTAGATCTGAGCCAAGCGGTCGACACTCCAAGTACTTTTGATAGGCAGAAAGTGAGATGACTTGGTAAGTCGATCGACGATAACCCAGACGGCATCATTCCCCCCGTTGCGTCTTTGGCAAACCAATAATAAAATCTATTGTTATATGTTTCCATTTCTACTCCAGTATAGCAAGGTTTTGCATCTCTCCACCCGGCTTCTGGTGCTCAGCCTTTACCCTCTGATAAGCCATGCATTGCAAAACGAACAGCGCCATATCTTGTTTCATGCCGTGCCACCAAAATATCGTACGGGGATCTTGATACATCTTTGTGCTACCTGGATGAGAAGTATAACTAGCATAATGGGCTTCTATGAGTATCTCTTTTCTGAGGACTGCATCGTTTGGAATGCACAATCTACCCTTTACTAAGATTATCCCGTCCGTGCTCACCGCAAAGTCGGTTATCTTTCCTGCTGAGATAAGACCTTGTATTTTTTGCAGGAATATGTCATCCTTCTGAGCAGACTTGACCTTTTCTAATAAGTCAGGTTCGAGGCACAGTTGAGCCACTTGCGCCCCCTCTTTTGTATCTGATTATAAGTGTAATGCCCAAAGCTTCTATATCTTGACGCAGCTTATTATCAATAGCCAGGCTTCTAACGAATACTCGACTCAGTGCATCAGCTACAATATTACCCTTATCAGGGGTATATCTGATCATCAAGTCAAAATTGCTAAGAAGTTCAGTGCATCAGCTACAATATTACCCTTATCAGAGGAAGATTCAAATCCTTTTGTGTGTAAAGATATTTTAGGCTCTTATGATCCGTATAGATCTCGTATGGTACACCAAAAAGGTAGTGGCACCACAACTTCAGTGCGAACACCACCGCTGCGAGTTCTAAATTATGGGTTGGATAATTCTTCTCGTGAGGATTCAACTGCCTCGACGCGAAGGCTATCACTTTGTTCCGTTGCATAAGGACACATCCCAATCCCATGCCTGAGGTGTCACTATATACTTTAAAATTATTGGGTCCATCTGGAAGGGTAAGAATTGGTGCTGAGATGAGGTACTACTTTAACTCCGTAAACGAAGCTTCACAGTCGTCCGTCCATGCGAACGTTACTCCCTTCCGAGTGAGCTGAGTCAGAGATAAGGTAATTCTAGCAAAGTCTTTAATAAATCTATGATAGTAGCCCGCCAGACCAAGGAAACTCCGAATATCACTAGATGACTTAGGCCGTTTCTACTTCACGATGGCTTCTATTTTCTTTGGGTCAACTGAGATGCCCGTTGCAGAAATAATATGCCCAAAAAAGGATATACTGTCCAACCAGAACTCGTATTTACTAAGCTTCGTATACAACTTGTTGTCTCAAATGGTTTGAAGCACCATCCGTAGGTGTCCTGCGTGTTCATCCCTATTCTTCGAGTACACCAAGATATCGTCTATAAAAATGACTACAAATTTATCAAGGAATGGTCGGAACACTCGATTCATCAAATCCATAAAGGCAGCCGGGGCGTTCATCAGACCAAATGGCATGACAAAAAACTCGTAGTGTCCATAGCGGGTTCGGAATGCAGACTTGGGCATGTCCACTGGCTTAATCTTCAGCTGGTGGTAGTGTCACGCCCCAGTCCCAAAATACGTAGGACCAGGAATACGTAACACGCCCAGCCGTATGTATATGAATTCCAATATATGGAAAACCATATACATATGTACGCTGTAAATGAATATGCAATCCATCAGTGGTAATATACTGTCATAACAAGTCACACACCATCTATATCTCATCCACAGCACAAAATAATCAGTAGGAACAAAACTGACATATAACTGGATATCAAAGTGTATAGAGTCTATAGTCTGGTGGAAACAAATCCACTACAAAACGACTATACCAAGGTAGACACAATAATCCCTAAAACAGTGATCATAATCACAGAAACTCTGTTGGTAGGAGCTCCTCAGTCTTGTAAGTAGCGTCCGATCCAGGTCCATACTCTTGTGGAAACTCCAGATCATCCATATCTAGAAAGGGACCAGGTCCTCAGAGGGACATAACAAGATACATAGAAGCATGCCAATAAGTACTGAAATATAAACATCCATCGGGTCGCCTAACCGTCTAAGTGAATGCAGTTTGAGGACAACTTTGAGTGTAAGAGAAAGTGTAGGCTAGACATATTCCGACGTAATTCACCAATCGTGACAACTGGCTAGTATATGCCACATATGCCCCCCAACCCAGGGGCGCACTGTAAACAAGAGTAATAACTACATAAGAAAGTGGGTGTCCCGTACACTTATGAGTAGTCCTCCCTGTCCCAATGATCTATGCATGCTGCCTCCACCACATGCTACTTCCCTAAATAACTGCCAGGTCTACTAGCATATAAAGTTTCTATCAGCAGTCATTCTTAACGCACAGCCATGCGTACAGGAGGCCATCCCTGTCACGTCGTCCGTGATCTATATGAGACACACACTCGTGTAAACCACTGTGTCATGGTTAATGAACCTAATGAGCTCTTTAATACTGGGTGGTCTCATAATTAGGTCATAAATCTACAAAATATACATCTATATAGGCAGAATTAAACATGCATGTAACAATTTGAAAGGTAAAATAACAGTATTATGGCAAGGTATACTTGCCGAGTAAAGTCCTGTAAAGTGCACGTCCAAAGTTGTTAATGTTGTGATCAGAGGAAGGAGTTATTGCTTGGGAGTTGTAATTATATATAGGAATAGGAGGCGGTGGAAATTTACTTAATGGTTAAGAAAACTCTTGCTGTTATTTCCTTCTTATTGGTTTAGGGGGCGGCTGAGATATTTCCTAAAGAGTGGTGAAATGAGAAACTTACACGTATAAGACAAAGCAAAGTTGAGTTTTGCTTCTGATACAGAATTCTTTCCTAATGATTTGTGGTTGGATTCAACGCAGAGGAAAGAAAGGAAGAGTTTACGCTGGGTAAATAAGCGGTGGTTTAGTTACTGCTGCTGCGGCAGTGGTTACGCTGGTAGTTTGCTATTGCTATGGATATTTACGCACAGAGAAAATATCCGCGGTATGGTGAGGAGTTTGCTATTTGACTGTTTTACGCGGGGTGAACTGCTGATGTTAATTCCTTACTTTACGCGTGGAATTGGTTTTGTGCGTAGAGAAAAGGATTTGGGCAGGTTGGGTTTTTACGCATGAAAGAGTTCTATAGGGTTTTCGCTAAGTGCGTTTTACGCTGGGATGATTAACGGGTTACGGGTTTGGTATAATAGGAATTATACTTAATAAATAGTTTAAATAATTAATTAAATAATAACTAATACGGTTTTCATGAATGGGGGTTTACATTCTACCCAACTTATAAAAATTTCGTCCTCGAAATTAGAACTAAGCCAAGGTAGAAAGTCAAGAATGGTATAAGATATAAATTAACAAAGTAATTCATACCTTGGTCTAAAAATAGGTTCGGGAAACGTTCTCGAATGTCATCCTCGTGTTCCCAAGTAGATTCTCCTGGCGAGCCATGTTTCCATGCCACGCGGACTAAGGGAATAGACTGGTTTCTCAATACCTTCTCTCGGCGATCAAGGATTCCTACGGGTTGTTCTTGATATGTCAAGCTTGGCCCAACAGTGATCTCTGAGTGGTCAAGAATATGACTGCTATCTGCCACATACCGTATGAGCTGCGACACATGGAACACGTCATGTACTCCCTCAAGTGAAGGTGGTAGCGCAAGTCGGTATGCCACTTCTCCCACTCTTTCTAGTACATCAAATGGTCCAATATACCTTGGACTCAATTTGTCGCGCCCTCCGAACCGAATAGTGCCTCTGGTAGGTTCTATTCTTAAGAAGACATGATCGCCCTCTTTAAATTCTAAGGGACGACGATGAAGGTTTGCCCACTGCTTCTGCCAATCTTGCGCTGCTCGCAAGTATCCTTGTATTTTCTTGATTGTCTCAACAGTATTGACCACTAACTCTGGTCCCAGAATTTGACGTTCTCCCACGTCATTCCAACATACAGGAGATCTACACTTCCTCCCATATAATGCTTCAAATGGAGCCATTTGAATGCTCGCCTGATAGCTATTGTTGTAAGAAAATTCCACAAGGTGTAAGTGGTCCTCCCATGATCCCCCAAAGTCTAACATACAAGCCCTTAACATATCTTCCAATGTCTGAATAGTACGTTCTGATTGTCCATCAGTTTGTGGGTGATAAGATGTACTGAACTTCAGACGAGTTCCAAGACTTTCTTGCATACTTCTCCAAAAATGTGATGTAAAGCGCGAGTCCCTGTCTGATACAATGCTGACTGGTACGCCGTGCAATCTCACGATTTGTCTCATATATAGGTCAGCCAGAGTTTCTGTAGTTTGACCAACTCTAAAAGACAAGAAATGGACTGACTTGGTGAGTCGATCTACTATTACCCATACTGCATCTTTACCACTTGGACTTTTGGGAAAACCTGTTACGAAGTCCATAGTGATGTGCTCCCATTTCCATTCTGGAATCGGAAGTGGTTGCAATAATCCTGCTGTTCTTTGATGCTCCGCCTTTACTTGTTGACATACCAAGCATTTAGCTACAAAGCGAGCTATCTCCCTTTTCATCCCATGCCACCAGAAATGTTCTCATAAGTCGCGATACATCTTGGTGCCTCCAGGATGAATAGAATATATCGAACTATGAGCTTCTGTCATTAGTTCCTGTCGAATCTCTCCATTGGGAACATAAAGACGATTACCACATCGTAATGTCCCATCATCATGGATGTGCAGTCCTGTCTGATCTCCAGCCTCTGTTCTTTTTTTTAATCTTTTGAATCTGGCGTCTGTAGATAATGCTGCCTTGATTCTCTCTACTAGGGATAATTGTATTTGCAAATTGACTAGTGTCCCGTCTGCTCCGGGCAATATTATTTCAATGCCAAGACCTTGTAAATCTTCCAATAATTCCCTCTGCATTGTTAGGAAATAGGCTGCTGGCTTCCGACTTAATGCATCTGCTACTACATTAGCCTTGCCTGGGTGATAGTGTAACTCTATCTCGAAATCTTTTATTAATTTGAGCCATCGACGTTGCCTCATATTTAACTCCTTCTGCGTGAGGACATACTTTAGGCTTTTGTGGTCTGTATAGATTTCCACCCGTTCTCCATATAAGTAATGTCTCCATAACTTCAAAGCAAATACAACTACTGCAAGTTCCAAGTCATGAGTTGGATAATTCTTCTCATGTACTCGTAATTGCCTAGATGCATATGCAATTACTTTACCATGCTGCATCAATACGTACCCCAAGCCCTTTCCTGATGCGTCACTATAGATCACATATCCTCCTGATCCTGATGGAATAGTTAGTACTGGTGCTGTAGTCAGCCGCTTCTTCAATTCCTCGAAAGCGACTTGACACTCATTAGTCCATATGAACTCTTGATCTCTGCAAGTCAACCGAGTCATAGGAGTTGCTATCTTTGATAAGTTCTCTACGAACCGTCGGTAATATCCCGCAAGTCCAAGAAAACTTCTTACTTCTGCTGCTGAGGTAGGAACAGGCCATGTCTCGACTGCCGAGATCTTTCCTGGATCAACAGAAATGCCGTTTCCCGTGATAACATGTCCAAGAAATGAGACTCTGTCCAAGAAGAACTCACATTTACTGAGCTTCGCATATAACTGCTTTCTCCTCAAGGTCTCTAGAACAATCCGCAGGTGTTTCTCGTGCTCTTCGTGGTTCTTTGAATAGACAAGTATATCATCTATGAAAATGACCATGAACTGATCCAAATACTGGTAGAAGACTCGATGCATTAAGTCCATAAAGATAGCTGGAGCATTGGTCAATCCAAATGGCATGACCAAGAACTCGTAGTGCCCGTATCTTGTCCGGAATGCAGTCTTCGGAATGTCTTCCTTCCGTACTTTCACCTGGTGATATCCCGATCTCAAATCTATCTTTGAGAACATCTTGGCTCCACTAAGCTGATCAAACAGGTCATCAATGCGTGGTAGTGGATATTTATTCTTCACTGTTACCGCATTCAAGGCTCTATAGTCAATGCACATACGTACTGACCCATCCTTCTTTGGTACAAACAACACTGGTGCTCCCCAGGGTGATGCACTTGGTCGAATGTAACCTTTCTCTTCTAGTTCCTTCAATTGTGTCTTTAATTCATCCATCTCCTTCTTTGCCATTCTATAAACATGTGATGCTATAGGTGCTGCTCCTGGTGTTAATTCAATCGAGAATTCTACGTCTCTATCTGGGGGTAGTCCTGGTAATTCCTCTGGAAAAACGTCTTGAAATTCTAAAATAATGGAATGATAGACAACGTCATCCATTGCGAGCTGCATACCATCAAGGATTTCTGTGGATCCTCGTGCAAACTCATGTTCAGGCTGGCCTGGTACCTTGAAAAGAATGCTTCCTCCAAAGCAATCGAAGAAAGCGTGGTACTTGCTCAGCCAGTCCATCCCAAGCACAATATTAAAAGTAGGCATAGGAAGAACTAAGAGTCGGGCATTCATCTCTCTACCACGTATTGCTATAGGACACGATCTACAAATTCTACTAATAGGTACTACTCCTCCTCCGGTAAGAATTCTAACATAACTAAGTAAAGGTGTAGTGGTAATGTTGTGTTCGGCAATAAAACTAGATGATATGAATGAGTGAGTGGCTCCCGTATCAAATAATGTCACAGCAGGAAAAGTAAAAGCAATAGTGATACCTGCTATGACATCAATTTCCTGATCCATGCCGTCTATTTCCATAACAAAAGCTTGCCCATTCCTCTGTGGCTGTCCATGATTAGCCCTTAGGTACTGATCTTCCTGGGTAGGTAGCGGTGGCCTTTGCTGAAATCCTCCTGCTGCTGGAGGTCGAGGTGCTCCTGGTCTAGCCATCTGTGGAACTGGCTTTGGTGCTGGAAGTGCTAGCCTCTGTGCTGGTGGTGGAAGTGTTGATGCTTGCTGTATAGGACAGTCTTTCAATATATGCTGTCCAGAACCACATCTCATACACTGTCCTAGGCGAGCTCGACAGTCTCTTCTAATATGTCCATGTTTGCCACAATGATGGCAGAGGGGTTTCTCTGGGATCTGGTATGGTCCTGCTCTTTGCTGGTACTGCTGTTGCTGAGCTAAAGGACGTCTGATAGGTCCTCCTTGTTGTGTCCTGACCGGTCCCTGCTGTATTCTTGCTGGTCCTTGTTGTGCCCTCAGCTGACCTCCTTTTCCTCTGTTGATAGTTTCTTGCAATCTGGCTTCGGTTAGTAGTTCAGTATAAGAGATTCGGGACTGGGAGCTTGTAAAATGTTGGAGCTCCTGAGTCAGTCCACGATGGAACCTCTTAGCTTTGGCCAAGTCATCTGGTATCAGGGCAACGCCATATTTGCTAAGGCGGCTAAACTCAGCATCATATTCGTCCACTGTTTGGATTCCCTGCTCTAGGTGAAGAAACCGATCGTATAATGCATCTTTGACAGTGTCCGGAAAGTACTTTCTTTCAAAGCATTCCAAGAATTGCTCCCATGTCTGGTAAGTACCCAGCTGGCGCTCCATGGATTCCCACCAGTGATGGGCATTATCATCTAGAAGTGTCCTCACACCCGTCATCCACAGCTCTGTAGGTAGTTGTGATGCTTCTAATAACTTTCGAGTGTGAGTGATCCAGTTGGTAGTTTCTTCTGGACTCTCAGTACCTTTGTACGTCCTTGGACCCATTTGTACAAAGTCCTTTACTGAACCAACTATAGCTTGAGGTACTGGAACTAGTGCTTGAGCTGGTACAGCAGCCTGTGTAGCCATCCTTTCAAGTGCTGCCAGAAATTCTTGTCGTTGCTCAGCTGCCTGTTGCCTCTGTTCCTGCATCATCATCTGGAAGAATTGGAACAGTTGGGCCTGGCCGTCCTGCGGTATTGATGAGACTGGAAGGGTCCCATTAGGTAGAATGGGAAAGTCAGATGGAGCTGGATTATGAGTCTGTCCATCTGATCCGGAAAGTCTAGGGTTCGTTGAAGTCCCTCCTTGAGTCTGACCATTGACTCCAGGAGTTGTGTCACTATCAGTGATAGTACATTCTTTCTGCATATCCATCTTTCTGTCGTTAATGTACACAATCGTTTAGGCAAAGTATGGGAATCAAACAGGGTATGAGTTGGTATAGGATGTAGAAGTATGAATTACGCTGGAGAGTTATCTGCGTAAAACATGACTTCTGAGCTAGCTGCGTAGAGCAGGGCTCTAAGGAAGTTTGGCGTAAAGTAAAGATTTCAATTTGCCAGCGTAAAACATAGTTCAAAACTTATCTGCATAAAGGTCTATGCGTAAAATCTGCATAGATTATATGTAAAAGTTCTGCGCATAAATCTGAGCTCGAAATGTATCTGCGTATAGTATAGCATACTTAGCAGCGTAAAGTCGTACAAGAAACTTTTCGTTTCCTTGGATGAATTTGTCAGAAAACCTGACATCTGACAAAAGTACCGCACGATAATCGAGAAGACGGCTGTGATGATTATCTGCACAGAACCTGGATTTGTCGTTTATTGACAGAGTCAGTCGCCACGCCAAAGGCTGTTACTGCACAGGGCTCGGAGCATATCTCTGCATTTAATGCAAATATTGGTTTCTTACTGGCTAAGATAATGACAAATACGCTTATCATCCTGATCAAACTATTACGCTGGGTTCAGGGATCATCAGGTTTACGCTGGCTATTTACCTATGTCATGGTATACGCAGATTTTAGAAAAACTATGGGATTGTAGGAAAACAGTTTGTTATAACTGCAGAGTAGAGTGAACCTAACTATGGCGTAAAAATAGGTAATCTCCTGGAGCATAAAATATACGCTAAAAAGAGTAAAGGGTTGGTGGCGTAAAATAAAATATAGGATAATTGGAAGGAGGAATGAGGTTTTAGTCAAGTGTGGAAGAGATCCTTAAAATCTTTTCCTATATGCAGGCTTGTTTGGCACAGTTACGTAACCAAGACAATATATTCTGACCTGCATGGGCCACCACCAAAAACATGTCACGCCCCAGTCCCAAAATACGTAGGACCAGGAATACGTAACACGCCCAGCCGTATGTATATGAATTCCAATATATGGAAAACCATATACATATGTACGCTGTAAATGAATATGCAATCCATCAGTGGTAATATACTGTCATAACAAGTCACACACCATCTATATCTCATCCACAGCACAAAATACTCAGTAGGAACAAAACTGACATATAACTGGATATCAAAGTGTATAGAGTCTATAGTCTGGTGGAAACAAATCCACTACAAAACGACTATACCAAGGTAGACACAAAAATCCCTAAAACAGTGATCATAATCACAGAAACTCTGTTGGTAGGAGCACCTCAGTCTCGTAAGTAGCGTCCGGTCCAGTTCCATACTCTTGTGGAAACTCCAGATCGTCCATATCTGGAAAGGGACCAGGTCCTCAGAGGGACATAACAAGATACATAGAAGCATGCCAATAAGTACTGAAATATAAACATCCATCGGGTCGCCTAACCGTCTAAGTGAATGCAGTTTGAGGACAACTTTGAGTGTAAGAGAAAGTGTAGGCTAGACATATGCCGACGTAATTCACCAATCGTGACAACTGGCTAGTATATGCCACATATGCCCCCCAACCCAGGGGCGCACTGTAAACAAGAGTAATAACTACATAAGAAAGTGGGTGTCCCGTACACTTATGAGTAGTCCTCCCTGTCCCAATGATCTATGCATGCTGCCTCCACCACATGCTACTGCCCTAAATAACTGCCAGGTCTACTAGCATACAAAGTTTTTATCAGTAGTCATTATTAACGCACAACCATGCGTACAGGAGGCCATCCCTGTCACGTCGTCCGTGATCTATATGAGACACACACTCGTGTAAACCACTGTGTCATGGTTAATGAACCTAATGAGCTCTTTAATACTGGGTGGTCTCATAATTAGGTCATAAATCTACAAAATATACATCTATATAGGCAGAATTAAACATGCATGTAACAATTTGAAAGGTAAAATAACAGTATTATTGCAAGGTATACTTGCCGAGTAAAGTCCTGTAAAGTGCACGTCCAAAGTTGTTAATGTTGTGATCAGAGGAAGGAGTTATTGCTTGGGAGTTGTAATTATATATAGGAATAGGAGGCGGTGGAAATTTACTTAATGGTTAAGAAAACTCTTGCTGTTATTTCCTTCTTATTGGTTTAGGGGGCGGCTGAGATATTTCCTAAAGAGTGGTGAAATGAGAAACTTACACGTATAAGACAAAGCAAAGTTGAGTTTTGCTTCTGATACAGAATTCTTTCCTAATGATTTGTGGTTGGATTCTACGCAGAGGAAAGAAAGGAAGAGTTTACGCTGGGTAAATAAGCGGTAGTTTAGTTACTGCTGCTGTGGCAGTGGTTACGCTGGTAGTTTGCTATTGCTATGGATATTTACGCACAGAGAAAATATCCGCGGTATGGTGAGGAGTTTGCTATTTGACTGTTTTACGCGGGGTGAACTGCTGATGTTAATTCCTTACTTTACGCGTGGAATTGGTTTTGTGCGTAGAGAAAGGGATTTGGGCAGGTTGGGTTTTTACGCATGAAAGAGTTCTGTAGGGTTTTCGCTAAGTGCGTTTTACGCTGGGATGATTAACGGGTTACGGGTTTGGTATAATAGGAATTATACTTAATAAATAGTTTAAATAATTAATTAAATAATAACTAATACGGTTTTCAGGAATGGGGGTTTACAGGTAGCCCGAGCGAAGATCAATTTTCGAGAACACCGTTGCCCCTTGCAGTTGATCAAAGAGGTCATCTATTATAATGCCCTGCTCCGCATCGGCATTATGTATCAGGTGAGTAGGCAGAACTTCGTTCTCTAATTCTTGCACGCCTTAATAATAATATGAGTTTTTGCTTGCTTGTTTTCATAAGAGAATGATAGAACCTGCCTTGCATACTAATAAGAGAACTCACCTAGCTTGTCTTTGAAATGAACATGTATGCTTAACTAAGAGACCCTAAAACGCTTGTCTAAAAGTATGTGTTTGCATGAACATGTTCCACAATCGCCTATGCTTTGAAAGAACCATATCGTGTGCCTGAATGTGTTCAATGATAAGGCGGCTTGCCCTGCAACAAAGATATATAGTCTGATGGTTCGTCTCGTCTGCATCCTAGAGTTTATTTGATAGTATTTCATGCATTCGCATCGGTCGGACAATGGCTATTGATGGAGAGCTGAACTGCATGTGTCACGGCTGCTACAGAGATAGTGGAAAGTAACCATGAGTCACAACTTCCAATAGCATCAGATAAATGAGTCATTGGTAAGCTGGACTAACCGCTGCCGATCCTGAGATACTCGGGGACCGCACTACATATAAGATAGTTCATCGTGTTGGCTTGGATAGATGGACCACCCCTAAGATTTGCATTTGTGTCTAGATGTGCATTTGTCCTTAGAGTCTTTGAGTATAGCTCATGAGATACGCTGTGCACACCCTAAAATAGAACAATCGGCTTGTCGTGCTTGCTTGCTTTATATCGAATATGAAACTATGTTTCAAATGATGTTTTCGTAAACAAAGTAATCTGACTCTGCTATCAAACTGGATGAAATGAACATAGGTAAAACTAGAAAGATCAATAATAATGTAATATTTTATAACATGATTACTTAGTGTTGGTTTTAGTGAATATTTGCTTCTGTTCAGTTGTTTATTCTCACCAGTACTTATAAAAGTGCTAACCCACCAACAGTTTACTTGCTTGCAGGTACTGGATTATCCAAGGGAGCGATAGGCATGCCTCATCCCCAAGACCTAGAATTCGTGTTTCGATTGCCTCGAGTTGCTATCGTATAAAGGGGCATAATCTATGGAACGATGCCTTTGCTAAGAGAAACCCAGTCCCTCGATTTGCCCCGAATACTCAGTTGGCTAAATGCATAAATGCATTGCAACAATGTTCCTCCGTTGCTTACTTAATTGATGCGATGATAGCCAAAACACAACTTAAATGATGTTTCCTTGTGCGGGCGCAACCCCGGTCTCGCACGATATCACATCCCGGTATCAAACGTCCATACGCACCCAGTCGGGAGTGCTGAGGCACGGTGATTCACGTTCGGTGCGCTGAGGCACGGTGATTCGCGTCCGATCCGGTGGGGGATAGGCGGTGGTCGGGTGGCCTTCGGGGCCGGGGCATGACATCTATCCTGGGCAGAGGATACTTGTTTCTGATGGTGACCTTATTTAGCTCCCGATAATCAATGCAGAGTCGCAATATTTCATCTTTTTCTTCAGGAAGAGCACAGGCGCGCCCCAAGGAGACACGCTTGGACGGATGAACCTACGATCTAGAAGCTCTTGAAGTTGGCACTTTAACTCTTTCAGTTCAGCAGGGGCCATTCAGTTCGGAGGCTTAAAAATTGGCTGAGTATTCGAGAATGTGTCGATGGTGAACTCGATCTCTCGGTCAGGTGGCATGCCGGGTAGTTCGCTCGAACATACATCAGGAAACTCCACCACAATGGAAGAAGACTCAATGTTTGCGTAATCCAGCTGCGTGTCCCGAACCGACGCCAGGTATCCCTCGCAGCCAGGTTATAGCATCCGCCGAGCAGATATCACTAAAATCACCATGCAAGCCCTGGACGCATCAGTTGCTGGACTACTCGTGTAGCAGAATTCGGCTTCTCCAGGTAGGCGGAAGACGGCTCGCTTCTCTGCACATTCGATATTTGCCGAGCAGGCGCCGAGCCAATCCATCCCTAAAATAATGTTATAATCCCGAACATCTAGGACTAAAACATCTAACGATAGCTTCCTTCCTCCAATACAGACGTAACTACCTTGGTATACTGAACGGACATGTGTTTTCATGCCCGAGGGGGTACTAACACTTAGATCTAGATGCAATGGTGTCACTTCTATATTGTTTTCCACGACAAAATTTGTGGATATAAAACTATGCATTGCACCAGAATTAAATAACACACATGCAGGTATGTTATTAAAAAGCAATATACCTGACACAACGGTGTCTGAGGCCAGGGCTTCTTCTCGTGTCATAGTGTAGCCCCGACCTTGAGCTTGGCGATGCTCTAGCTGAGGCGCAGCTCGATTGGCCTGGGGTGTAGGGGCAGGATTCGGATGTTGAGGGCGGCGTTCAGAGTAGAGTGGACAGTCTTGCAGTTTGTGATTTGGATCACCATAAATGAGGCAGAACCCATTCTTCCAGCGGCAATTGTCGGCCGTGTTCCCTGGTTTTGTGCAAAAATTACAAAATGGTCTCTGGTTTCCCTTCTGATGAACGCCATTATTTTGATGCTTTGCAGCGTTATTTCCTTTCTCGTTGCTATGGCGTTTGAGATTGGAAGTATGCACAGCGTCGACAACAACAGAAGGATACTGCGGTTGAAGAGAAAGAGCATGATTTAGGACTTCCCTCATAGTTTGGTACTGGGAAACAACCACGTGCGCATGGATGGCAGGACATAGACTGCCTTCAAATCATCTGGCATGACTCGCTGCATCAGGTAAATAGGAACTTGCAAATTTGGAGATCCGATTGAATTCGACATAATACTACTTTTGTAGAAGCATGAAAAATACGCTGGACATCTCTACGCAGCACGGTGATGCAGGGCAGCGTAAACAGAGGACCTCAGAGCCATCAAGCGTGCAACGGAGCTTTTCCACTGAGCACAGCATAAAATATAAAAGACCACCCGCGTAGGTGCGGTATGTCCAGGTTGCTTCAGCGTAGAACAGAGGGCTTCGTCGCCTATATGGCGTAAAACACATCCGCTTTCAATGCAGCATTAAAGCGTACGAGGAACGCTTCGTGTTCTCCGAAGTGAACCTGTCATGTCCTGCAAATGAACCTGACGTCTGGACTTCTGACAAAGGGATACTGCTCGACTACCCAGGCGACGGCTATAATGATGGCGCGACACTGCAACCCAGGCTGTCGTTTACTGCCTTTCCCTTTGCGTAAACCACTTTTTCGCGTACAGAGGACTACGCCGCCTAGTTTTACACAGGCGGATGTGAGCTGTTTACGCCCCGCAGAAGACAAACCACCTGCCACGTTGAAAGCTGCACTTCTTAGAGGGCTCGAGGCACGCCTCTACATTTAATGCACAGAGCGGTGACAGTTTCTCGAGGCACGTCTCTGCGTTTGATGCACAGAAGGGCTGCAGACCTTCAAAATATGCCTCTGCATTTAATGCGCAGAATGATGGCGGATCTCTGCATTTAATGCAGGGGATTTGATTAAATGTCACCGAACCGTCGTTTAGTGACATCCCCTTCGCGTAAACTACTCCTACGCATGCAAGGAAATACGCTGCCTAGTTCTACACAGGCAGACGTGACCTTCTTATGCTCCGTGGAGGACAAACAGCCTGCCACGTCAGCAGCTACTCTGCGCACAGGATTCGAGACGCGTATCTACATTTAATGCGCAGAATAATGGCAAATCTTAAAGACAAGCATCTGCATTTAATGCACAGGATGGTGGCAGATCTCTGCATTTAATGCAAGGGATTTGATTATATCTTCTACGCCTACTCGGCTAAGACGTCCACATCAGCGCTCTGGCACCTTACGCAGCGGCTTCTACCTCCATTCAGCTTCTGTGCTCACTCGGCTTCCACGCCTACTCGGCTCCTACGCCCATTCGGCCTCTATGACCACTCGGCTTCTACGCCCACCCGGCTTCTATGCCTACTTGGCTTCTATGCCATGGTGACAGGCATTGGCTTCTACACCAACCTCTTCTACACGAAGGATACCTACCTGCGTGGCTTTTACGCCGTGAACTTTGTAGCAGTTATACGCGTTTGTCCCTTAGTTGGACCCGCGTCACACGCTCATTCAAAAGATCATCTATACGCAGGCATTGGTTATTTTAACCGTTGTGTAAAAGGGTGCTGTAATGTCCACTCCTCGGTTTTTACACTGACTGAGTGGTCACTGTCACTAAAACTCTATAAATAGAGACCTCTATCAACAGAGGAAGAGGGGGAGAAATTGATCAACGGTCGAACTTTTAAAAGGAAGATCGAACCGCGGGTCGAAACATTGGAGATTGAGGAGAGGTCGAAGAGTCTTCGAGAGAGAGGAGTCCGGAGCTCAGGCAAAGAGTAGGGATCGACGACTTTGGCATCGTGCATCCACCCTCTTTTTGCAACCTTCGAAGCTACTTCCTGTCTTCTACGGCACTTCTTCATCATCGTGTGGTCCAAGGGCTAAAGTGATCGACTACAGATCAGACACCTATAGCAATATTTACCCAGATTTATAAATTGTACTTCGACATCCTCGTATAGGATTAAATTGTACAAGTTTGTTTGTAAACCAAAGAAAATGGGTTTCGTATAAACCCCGTCTTGAATACATTTCATTCTTTCGTTTTTCACCACAAACAAGATGGCGACTCTGCTGGGGACGTCTTTCTCTTCTGATGAGGAAGTAATTGCTCAACACGATACGGTATCTGTAGGGACCGTGAAGAAGACACTGGTCGTCCAATTTGACCAGTCTGCCTACGAAGACATGCTTCAAACCGGGGGTAGCCCTCACCCTCTCTCCGTCCAAGACAACAGGAAGCTGCGCAAGGTCTGGATGCCCAAGACATCCTCTACCATTTCTGTGGACTCTCCGATCTCTCTGACCAATGAGGTTGTAGCATTGCTCCCTCCGCGCCTTGCGCGTAAAATTCAGTCGCCTGTCTCTGACAAGGCCGACAAAACTTCTGGCAATGCCTCAGCGCTAACCCAGAAGTCCACTCCGCGCCCTGCGCGTAAAATGCAGTCTCCCGTCACTGGCGGAATAGACAACATTTCTGATAAAGCCTTGGCGCCAAATCAGAAATTCCAAACGCGTTCCACGCGTAAAACTTCATCTGCCTTCCGCGGAAAAGAAGATGATCCCTGCAATCTACGCAAGGGAAAGCAGGCGGCGGACTACTCAACTTCTCGGCCTTTACGCCAGCGAGGGAACAATCTGCCTACCCTCCGGATTACGCGAGATGCTGACGGCCAACTGAGGACCTATTCAGCTTTAAGCCAGTCCAAATTACGCCAGGCGAAGTCCCTCGGCGTAAAGCAAGCTCAGGTTGCGGGAAGACACCTTCCTCAGGGATTATCCGCCACCCAGATGGCCAATCTGTTGTACACAGGTGGCACAGGGAAAACCATGGTTCCCAACCTCCGCATGCCCACTGGCGGGGACAGAAGGAACAAGCCGTCGTCTTCTTCCTCTGCGACTCCTCCTGACCTGCTTAAATATCTAATCCAGAAGCGTAAGGAGAGGGGATCTTCCAGCATGTCTGTTACGCCTCCTAGCGAGCACCATTGTAATAGTCATAGGATTGTAGTTAATTGTTGCTGTTCTGAAGCAAAATGGTCGGTTTTCGGCCGGTTGAGCTACTCTCCATCCTTCCAGCAATGCAGAGCCAGGGGCCAAAATCAAGACTCAGTACCCCTGACCACCAAACATGGGGAGATCATGTGGGGATTAGCATCAACAGATAATGACGTCACAATATATGGACCGCCTGAAGATTCTATCTTTATCGTTCCATCTACTCGAGACGATCAACATCAAATAGTCTTCGGTCGCGTGCAGAGCAGACCGATTGTACAAGAAGATGCTCACAATTCTGATACGGGAAGAATACAAGTCCACCGATACAGCCCACAAGCATTAAAAATTATGCAAAATATGGGTTATGATTTGAAGCTAAAGCCTGGCCTCAATAATGGAAAAGGACGACGAATACCGTTGCATGGTGATCCTAGCTGTCAACAAAATCGTTTCGGGCTAGGGTATGCCTCGTCTCATACGAGCTCCAAAGCCCCGGAGGCAAGTCCTTCTAAATCTACTTCTGTGGACAATGACATGTCTGGGGGTAGTCTCCCCCGACAAATCAAAACAGCATCCAAAGCTGGGGGTGGAATTCCCTCTAAATCCGAAGACGATGTAACTATAACAGTCTTCCCTGAAGGCCGTACGATTCGGGTATCAGCAGTCCAAAGGCCAAAGGGGACTTTCTCTTTCGGTGATGACAATATCATTGAAATCTTCAATACACTAATGAAGGAAACCAAGCTTCGGCTACCCAAAATCAGATACCCTGAAAGGGCCGGCAATGTCGATGACCCAGAATATTGTCTCTTTCATCAGTACATTCATCATCCCAAAAAAGCATGCTACATACTGAAAAGGAGAATCCAGGAGTTGATTGACGCCAAAGTCATCACTTTGCATCTTTAAACAAGATAACGATCACGGCAAAATTGATATCACTCCAAGGTAGCAATTTGCCCCTCGGGAGGCATGGATGATGAGTCCTTAAATTCTTGTCTGAATATTCAACTCCAGTAAGTTTGTCATGTTCATATCACCTCTGAACAAACTTTTCGATTTTTCGGCTATCGATTATCATGTCCATATTACCTCTGGTATCAGTTGTCATCTCAACTTAGCATCCGTACTTAACTCTAAGTACGCCAGCGGTGTTAAGTCCACAAAAGCCTATCATGTCCATATTACCTCTGATAGAGCTTGTCTTAAACTTATTACTCGCACTATGGTGCATAACAAGTAATAGGTCTACAATAGACATAAATTTTGTCATGTTCATATTACCTCTGAACAAACTTTTTGAGTTTTTGGCTATCGATTATCATGTCCGTATTACCTCTGGTATCAGTTGTCATCTCAACTTAGCATCCGTACTTAACTCTAAGTACGTCAGCGGTGTTAAGTCCACAAAAGCCTATCATGTCCATATTACCTCTGATAGAGCTTGTCTTAAACTTATTACTTGCACTATGGTGCACAACAAGTAATAGGTCTACAATAGACATAAATTTTGTCATGTTCATATTACCTCTGAACAAACTTTTCGAGTTTTTGGCTATCGATTATCATGTCCATATTACCTCTGGTATCAGTTGTCATCTCAACTTAGCATCCGTACTTAACTCTAAGTACGCCAGTGGTGTTAAGTCCACAAAATCCTATCATGTCCATATTACCTCTGATAGAGCTTGTCTTAAACTTATTACTTGCACTATGGTGCACAACAAGTAATAGGTCTACAATAGATATAAGTTTGTCATATTTATATTACCTCTGAACAAACTTTCCGATTTTCGGCTATCGATTATCATGTCCATATTACCTCTGATATTGGTTGCCATCTCAACTTAGCATCAGTACTTAATTCTAAGTATGCCAGCGGTGTTAAGTCCACAAAGACCTATCATGTCCATATTACCTCTTATAGGGTTTGTCTTAAAACTTATTTACTTGCACTATTGTGCGCAACAAGTAATAGGTCTACAATAGATATCAGTTCACATCCATATTACCTCTGGACTGCTGTCATAATATTCCCTCTTCCCATCACAGACATCATGATCGACAACACCTGCGGTTTTGAACGCATGTCTTTCATGGACGGATTCTCGGGATACAATCAGATCAAGATGCATCCTGAAGACGAGAAGCACACTGCCTTCCGGACACCGTTGGGGGTATATTGCTATACGGTCATGCCCTTCGGATTGAAGAACGCCGGGGCTACATACCAACGGGCAATGAGTAACATATTTCATGAGCATTTACGCAAAATGGTAGAATGCTACGTGGACGACATAGCCATCAAGAGCCGCCTCAAAGATGATCACATTCAAGACCTGAGGACGATATTCGAGTTAATGCGCCAACATCAACTCAAGATGAATCCTACAAAGTCCTTTCTGGGGGTATCTAGTGGCAAATTTCTGGGATTTTTCATTACCGCCAAAGGCATCCAAGTGGACCCTGATAAAATCCAGGCCATCGTAGAAATGCGACCGCCCCGTAATCTGAAGGAACTCCGGGGATTTCAAGGTCGTCTGGCTTATATCCGGAGATTTATATCCAACCTCTCTGGGAGATGTCAGCCTTTTTCTCGTCTCATGAAGAAAGGTGTATCCTTCGTATGGGACGAAGCCTGTCAGCAAGCGTTCGGAGATATCAAGCGCTACCTCACCAATCCGCCAGTTCTGGTACCTCCCGTCATGAGAAGACCGTTCTTGCTGTACGTTCGAGCTATGGATCACTCACTGGGAGCTCTTCTCGCACAGAAGAACGATATGTGTCATGAACATGCTATCTACTACCTCAGTAGGATGATGGTCGGAGCTGAACACCGATCCTCTCAGGAGAGACTGGAAAAGTCCCTTCATAGATTTCGTGGCATACGGAATCCTGCCGGAGGACCCCAAAGAAGCAGTATCCGTCAAAAGACGATCATTACGCTTCTACTTTGATGCGTCCTCATAGTGCCTATATCGTCGGACCTACGATGGACTACTACTGAGATGCCTCTCCGAGGACGAAGCACAGCAGATTATCCGTGAAGCTCACGACGGCGTATGCGGAGCGCATCAACCCGGTCCTAAGCTACAGGATCGTATCAGGAGAATAGGCTATTACTGACCCACTATGATCGCAGACGCAATTAAATATGCAAGACGATGCAGAGCCTGTCAGGTTCATGCAGACTTCATACATCAACCGTCTGAACATCTACATCCTACGATCGCATCCTGGCCTTTCGAAGCATGGGGTATGGATATCATTGGTCCTATTCACCCGTCTTCTTCCAGAGGTCATCGGTTCATACTGGCCATCACGGATTACTTCTCCAAATGGGCAGAGGCGATCCCTCTTGCTGAGGTGAAGGCGTCTAATGTGATCAGCTTCATCAAGCATCACGTCATTTATCGCTTCGGGGTACCCCGGAGGATAATTCACGACAATGGGCCTCAGTTCATCAGCCAAGCATTTCATCGATTTTGCGATAAAAATCGGATACATAATATTGCCTCTACGGCATATTATCCAGCTGCTAATGGTTTGGCGGAAGCTTTCAACAAAACCATTATCAAACTCTTGAAGAAGTTCGTCTCTTCAAACAAGAGAGATTGGAATGAGAAGCTGGGCGAATGCCTCTGGGCATACCGCACGACGGTACGAACACCGACAGGTTGTACCCCGTTCTCACTGGTCTACGGGAGCGAAGCGGTTCTCCCCATTGAAATCCAGATCCCGTCACTCAGGATAGCCGTGACTAATGAGCTGACTCAAGAAAAGAATGACCTTTTAAGGCTTCAAGAGCTAGAAGGATTAGACGAGAAACGCCTCCAAGCTCAACAGCGCATCGCGCTCTACCAAGCACGCATTTCCAGAGCTTTCAATAATAAAGTAAAGGAAAGAGTTTTCAAAGTCGGCGAGCTAGTTTTAGCCGTAAGAAGGCCGATGATTCTTACTCACAGGAGTAAAGGCAAATTCCAGCCCAAGTGGGAAGGCCCTTATGTGATCGAGACAACGTTCTCAAACGGAGCTTATAGGTTAGCCCAGCCTAATGGAGACCTATTAATGGCTCATATCAACGGCAAATTCCTGAAAAGGTACTATGGTTAATCTCCTCTGCTCAATTGGAATATAGCAAAAACCTCAATTCTGACAAAACTACTTCCAAAGCAAAACTAGTTGGGTCATATTCTATCATGTCCATATAACCTCTGAATAGATATGTTCGACTAATTTGGAAATGCAATACCTATCACGTCCATATTACCTCTGATAGTGTCTTGTCTACAAACTTTAGTCAAAGCATATTCTATCATGTCCGTATGACCTATGAATAGATATGTCCTACCAAAGCATATTCTATCATGTCCGTATGACCTCTGAATATATATGTCCTGCTAAAGTTTACCGAGAGTATATCACGTCCATATTACCTCTGATATAACTTTCACCCAAACCTGTCATTTACATTCCGAAATAATGGGTCTATAAAGTCAGAAAAGAGTCGCTTTATTTATTTCCAAAAAGAGCAGAATTACATCTGGAAAGCAAAAAGAAGAAAGGGTACATCATTGTGGGGGAGCGGTCAGATCGCGAATCTGCTGTACCAGTGCAGCTATCCTCTCATTCCTGGAAACCAAGGCATCAGCGCAGGCCCGCTCCAGCCGCGCCTCGTGGTTGCTTATGAAGGACAGTTCGGCCCTTGTCCGAAGGGAACCCGCACGGGCAGCTTCTGCACGCTCCAAATCCCGCCGTGCTGCGCTCAGTCGACCAGTCGCTATATCTAGACCTGCCAACGACTGAGAAGCCCACTCCTCCGCCTGAGCAAGTTTTTCTTTCAACTTGCGGGCTCTCGCTACATTCCCTGCATGCTCGGATTGGCACTTCGTCTGAAGAGCAAGAGCCTCCTCCACGATAGCTTTACTTTCATCCATCTCCAGCTTATGTGTTTTGATGGATTTATCTAGGCTTTCCAGCTGTTTAGTAAGCCGCGCTGTCATGAAGTCGTATCTAGTCTGGACCTCAGCTTCGATGCTACCCCGAGTCAGCTGCAAGTATTCGTTAATAGGTTGCTCCAAACCATTAACCATCGCCTCCAGGGCATCAGCTACCCCAGAGTCGCCGAATTCCCTGACCGCCCCGATCGAAAACTGAGAAGCCTTCTTCAGACGCTCGAAGTCTAGATTCTTCGCCAACACCATTGATATCAGCGTTTTCAAGCTGGCGTAGAAGATGCTGGTATATTGCTCGGTCAGCGCAACCAGATCCGATTGGACGCTAGGAGTGGCAGCAATATTGGCAAGTCCCCCTCCAGGAATGATTGCAGACGATGTGGCCACGGCCGTCGCCTCAACAGGTGGTGCGACCAAAGAAGATGCGACAACGACAGTCGAAGTCATCGGCATACTCGTAGGAGGCAATGTCACGATGACAGGCTCATCCTCCCCTCGAGATGTAGAAACTACTCCGGGCGAGCCGGCACCCGAAGATATTTCCTCCTCGAAGTCGGGCGCCTCCATATCACCGCCAGGAGCCGAAGCAGAGCCAAGAGGCGCCTCAACGCTGTCCTCCCCGTAGACATCTTCCCCTGAAAAGAAGACGAGAAAGTTAATATCGACACGATGTTAATTTCTCTAAAAAGAAGGGCGTAAAAACGACGACATTTACCCACGGCCGACGGCATATATGTCGCATCTGCGGCCTGTACAGCTAAATCACCTCTTAATGATGATAGGCAAGCTGTCATACCTGGAGAAAGGGGTCTGCTAACTGACACTGGCAAGTAGTCTTCCAAGTCCTCCTCAAATTCCAACCGAGGCTCATCGGCTGGAATCTCGCCAAGTGCGCTCGCAGGCACGAAAGGGGGTCTCTTCCGACGCTGATCCGGATAAGGGTATACGAAATCTTATACTCAGCCCCGGAGGCGACTTCGTTCCACTACCGGAGGCAGTGGCAGCAACGGTAGCCTCAAGCAGAAGTTCTCCGGCACCGCCAACCGAAACTGAGGGTCCCTCTCTAAAAGGTGAGGAACCTCCAATCAAAGAGACATCCCCAACAGGGGAGACAGCAGGTTCCTCTCTAGGAGCCTCAATACCAGGAATCCGGAGAGGACGATTACCCATCTTCTTCTTCCTCTTGCGAGGGGAAGTCTGCTTCGGAGCAGGAGCCCTTCGCTTCCCAGAGATTACCAAAGCCCCTGCAGGCGGAGGTACCTCACACCTCGGCACCGACACAAGAGGCTCATCTGGAGTAACGGACCCCTCACCCTCGTCAGAAGAAACCGAGGGGACTTCGACTCTTCCCCCAGGCTTAGGGGAGGGCACCCTAAAACTTCCACGCATGTTAAAATCATGATGGAAGGTGTTGATCGCCACATAGAACTGGGCATACGAGTGGAGGATGCGCAGCTCCGTGGAGAGTGTGGTGACCGACACGGTAAAGATTGCTCCAGTGCAACCCATGATAAAATATCGCCATCCTCTGGCTCCATCAATGAGTCCGCCCCTGGACCTGAAGCTGGTGACGGCATTGCCCACGTGCAACTGATCGTACCCAAATTGCCTGGCAAACCGACTGGGCAAGTAGGGCTCGAAGAAGCAATAATGTCACGCCCCAGTCCCAAAAATATATGGAACCAGGCCACGTGGCAATAGCCAGCTGACACGTCTCCGAGGATATCCCAATTTAATGGATCCACGAAGAGTGCTACGCTGTCCTATGATACTAACATGTCCAATATCAGTCAATAACAGGTAAACTAATCTCATCCACAATATAAAGAGCAAGAAACACTAAATAAAATGCTGGTTAATAAATACCAGTCTCAAGATATCATAGTACAACCTGTAATGTCTGGTGGGAACAAACCCACTACTATGACGAAATAAAGTACTGAAATGAGATATAAAAGAAATGGCTATGGCATCAGCTGAGAGGATAATGATGCCCTCCATCTAGGCTAAAGGCCTACCAACTGGTCACGGAAACTCTGACGGCTGCACCTCCAACTCCTCGGCTGAAGCGAATCTCGTCTCCTGTCCTGGGCCGTATACTGTGGGGTAGTAAGCCTCGTCTAAATCTGGAGAGGTACCAGGTCCTCAGAGGGACGTAACAAGATACAAGAAAACAACATGCTATATATGAATACTGAATAAAATAAATACAATAAGGGTGTGCTAGCCATCTAAGTGAATGCAATGTGAGGTCAACTCTGATGCGTATGAGTAGGCGTAGGCATAGCGTCCATACTCCGAAGAAAATGGCATATGTATAGTATATCGTCCATATCGCTCCGAAGAACGTGGCATCAGTATAAAGGGAAACTCATTGGACCCGGGTTCCTCCGAACTATGGCTCCAATGTGTGTATCCCATACGCCTCCTAGTTGTCCTCCCCGCCCAATGTAGATACGCAAGTCGACTACTCGACGTACATACCATGAATCTATATGCCAAGTCACTAAATTATATCCTGACTACATGCTAGCCGTGATGTAGGATGTACGCAACGATAGCTAGTCGAGTGCGCAAGCCCGCATCCCAATATGAATGTATCTCAGTGTGCGTGTAAGGTGTCAGGTCTCAGACAATCACAGAGTATCGTCCAATGGGTTGAGTCTGCTAAGATCTAAGTCCATCTATACTAATCATCGACGTAACCGTCGAATGCAACCGAGACAACTCGGACGCGCACAGTTGTACAAACAACAAGAATACAATACAACATATGCATATTTAATTTAGACAGTAAATATAGCAAGGTATCTTGCCTGTATCCGGGAGCTGTGAATGCCAAAAGCTGGTTCCTGCAATGTCTCCTGGCTGATCCAAAGGTCCTAAACAAAATATAATATAACAAATCTAACATCAGACACTAACATACATAAGAAATTATGGCGTTGCTCCTAGATATTGTTACAGGTTTACTGCTGACCGATTACAGCATCACAGGTGCACGTAGCTAGGGTGTGCCCATGTTCTGTCTTTGGTCAACGTTTCTCTTGTGACAATATCTATCGGTTTATGGTTGAAAACTATTTCTACTCTGTATGGAAACATGTCCTTGGTTTCCATATTCAACCATACTTGGCGATGTCTAAGTTTTATTGTTGAATTTCAGGTTTCTAACAATAGATCTTATGATTAAGAAATAGTTAGTTATTAACCAATTCTAATTCTTTTCTATCAACATGCCATCACATACCTAGTTAGGGTTAACTGATTTTGTGTCCAATATTACCAGTCTTGACACGACGACACAATGATCTTATATGGATACAATACAAGGAGGGTGAGTCGGGTGTTTACCTAGTTTGACAGGACGAGAGTCTTCTCGCTGACGGATCGTTCTCCGGCTAGTGGTGGCTTCGGCGTCAGTCGGCGGCAGATCGCAGCGGCAGCGGCAGCGGCGACTTGGACAACGGCGGGGTGACGGAAGGGGGTGCGGGAACTCGGAACAGCGGCTAAGGGACTCGGGACAACGGCTGATGGGGAACTCGGGGGCAGCGGCTGATGGGGAACTCGGGGGCAGCGGCTGATGGGGAACTCGGGGCAGCGGATGATGGGTCGGGAAGCAGCGGCTGATGGGTTCGGCAGCGGCTAATGTGGTGTGGCCGGAAGTATGGGAGGGGTCGGCTAGGGTTTGGAGAGGGTGGTGTAGATTCTTCTAGGGTTTCAAGAAGGAACTTCATATATATATACATATGGAGAATTTGTGGGCTGATCTTGGCTTGGGCTTGTCTAGTCTCCTTGAGATGGGCTGGTCCAAAGGGAATGAGTATTGGTGGGCTACACAAGGGTTGCTTGAGGTGAACTTAGTCTTAATTATAATTAACTAACAATTTAACTAGATAATTCATTGTGTATTTAAAACATTTGAAACTATATTATGAGTGGTACACCGGTGTCGTGGCATACCGCATTGAGGTAGACTGATACCTAAATTTTGGGTTTGGGTTGGGGTTCTACTCAGTAAGGTAATTGATTAAATTCATATTTTTAGACGAGGGGGTTTACAATCTACCCTCCTTAGAGCATTTCGTCCTCGAAATTAAAACATACGTAAGGTAAGAGCTAATGACTGAAAAGGAAATTCTAACGTGTACCTAGTCCTTCGAAGAGATGGGGATAACGTTGACGAATATCTTCCTCGCGTTCCCAAGTCGACTCGCCTGGTGCATGATACCTCCATGCGACATGAACTAGGGGAATGGTCTGCCCTCGTAATACCTTCTCACTTCTGTCTAGAATCTCCACAGGCTCCTCTTGGTATGATAAGCTCGGCCCGACTGTGATCTCGGAATGGTCAAACACGTGACTAGGATCCGATATGTACCTCCTTAATTGAGATACATGGAAGACGTCGTGGACTCCTTCCAAGGTCTGCGGTAATGCTAATCTGTAAGCAACCTCTCCGACGCGTTCTAAGATGTCGAATGGTCCGATGTACCTCGGACTCAGCTTCCCTCTGCCTCCGAATCTAATAGTCCCTCGAGTAGGTGAGATTCGTAAGAATACGTGATCTCCTACCTGAAACTCTAAGGGTCGACGATGTGCATTCGCCCAATGCTTCTGTCGGTCTTGTGCTGCTCGAAGGTGTCCTTGGATCTTCTTTACCTTCTCTACCGTCCGAACAACCAACCCTGGTCCGAGAATCTGTCGCTCGCCTATATCACTCCAGTATACTGGAGAACGACACTTCCTGCCATACAACGCTTCATAGGGAGCCATCTGAATGCTCGCTTGATAGCGGTTGTTGTAGGAAAACTCGACCAAATGTAGGTGGTCCTCCCATGATCCTCCGAAGTCAAGCATGCACGCTCTCAACATGTCTTCTAACGTCTGAATGGTGCGCTCCGACTGGCCATCTGTTTGGGGGTGATACGCTGTACTAAACTTTAGGCGAGTACCAAGGCTCTCCTGTATACTCCGCCAAAAGTAAGACGTAAATCTCGTATCCCTGTCAGACACAATGCTAACTGGCACTCCATGTAGGCGCACAATCTCCCTCATGTACATATCTGCTAAAGCCTCCGTCGATTGTCCCACTCTAAAGGGTAAAAAGTGTGCGGACTTGGTGAGTCTATCCACGATTACCCATACTGCATTTCGCCCACTAGGACTCCTTGGGAAGCCTGTAACAAAGTCCATAGTGATATGCTCCCATTTCCACTCCGGTATAGGAAGCGGTTGAAGCAATCCTGCAGATCTCTGGTGCTCGGCCTTGACTTGCTGACACACCAGGCACTTGGCCACAAAACGTGCTATCTCTCTCTTCATTCCGTGCCACCAGTAGTACTGTCTTAGATCTCTGTACATCTTCGTGCCTCCTGGATGAATGGAATAGGTGGAACTGTGTACCTCTGACATCAATTCTTGCCGAAGTTCTCCATTTGGAACATAGAGACGATCTCCGCATCTCAGTGTTCCGTCTTCATGCATCCGCAGTCCTGTCTGTAATCCAGCCTCTGTCCTCTGTCTGAGCCTCTGAAATCTGGCATCTGTCGGCAAGGTAGCCTTGATTCTCTCCACTAGTGTCGATTGCAATTGGAAACTCGACAACTGTCCGTCTACTCCGGGTATGACAACCTCTATACCCATCTGCTCTAGATCTCTCAACAGATGTTATTGGGTAGTCAAGAAGAATGCCATAGGTCTTCTGCTCAATGCGTCTGCTACTACGTTGGCCTTTCCCGGGTGGTACTGTAGCTCAATTTCGAAGTCTGTCATCACCTCGAGCCAACGTCTCTGCCTCTGATTAAGATCCTTCTGAGTGTAGACATATTTCAGGCTCTTATGATCCGTAAATATCTCCACTCTTTCTCCATATAGGTAATGCCTCCAAAGCTTTAAAGCAAAGATCACCGCGGCAAGCTCCAAGTCATGGGTGGGATAGTTCTTCTCATGTGTCCTCAACTGCCTAGAAGCATAAGCTACAACCTTTCCATGCTGCATCAAGACGCATCCTAATCCTTTCCCGGATGCATCGCTGTAGATTACAAATCCTCCGGGTCCAGAAGGTATGGTCAAGATAGGTGTTGTAGTCAAGCGTTTCTTCAGCTCATCGAACGCCTTCTGACACTCCTCTGTCCAAGTGAACTCTTGCTCCTTACGGGTCAAGCGGGTCATTGGCTCTGCAATCTTCGCGAAGTTCTCTACGAACCTCCGGTAATATCCGGCAAGTCCTAGGAAACTCCTCACCTCTGAGACATTGGTAGGGGTTGGCCATGTCTCTACAGATGAAATCTTCGCCGGATCTTCTGAGATACCGTTTCCTGAGATGACGTGTCCAAGGAAAGCGACACGATCTAGAAGAAACTCACACTTGCTCAGCTTGGCATAAAGTCTCTCTTTCCTCAGTGTCTCTAACACTAGTCTCAAGTGCTCTTCGTGCTCCTCGTGGCTCTTCGAATACACCAAAATGTCGTCGATGAAAACTACCACGAACCGGTCTAAGTATTGGTGGAATACTCTGTTCATCAAGTTCATAAATACAGCTGGCGCATTCGTCAGTCCAAAAGGCATCACTAAGAACTCGTAGTGACCATAACGAGTCCTGAATGCTGTCTTTTGAATGTCTTCTCTTCGCACCTTCACTTGATGATAACCCGATCTTAAGTCGATCTTTGTGAACACTACTGCTCCTATCAACTGGTCGAATAAATCGTCAATCCGCGGCAGAGGGTACTTGTTCTTGATAGTCAAAGCATTAAGGGCTCTGTAATCAATACACATACGTACTGTTCCATCCTTCTTAGGCACAAACAATACTGGTGCTCCCCATGGTGATGCACTAGGACGGATAAATCCCTTGCTCTGAAACTCCTCCAATTGTAGCTTCAACTCGTCTAACTCCTTCTTCGCCAATCGGTACACATTAGAAGATACCGGTGCTGCTCCTGGTACTAGCTCAATGGTGAACTCCACGTCTCTATCTGGGGGTAAGCCTGGCAATTCGTCGGGGAAAACATCCTCGAATTCTGCAACTATAGGTGGGGGCGCAATCTCCATAGCCATGCAAGTTCCAGCTGTCTGTCCTACTCCTTGTTCGACGGTCCCTCGCATGTACTCGAACTCCGGTTGATCTGGTGGTCTAAAAGTGACGCTACCCTTCCGGCAGTTCAGTATGGCGTTATACTGGCTTAACCAATCCATACCTAACACAACATCAAAGTACGGCATAGGCAATACCAAGAATCGCGCTCTCATCTCACTACCACATACGACTACCGAGCACGTTCTAATAGTGCTGGTAACCGGCACGATACCTCCTCCGGTAAGAATCTTCCAACTCCTAGGTAAGGGGGAAGTCGCTACTCTATGCATTGCTATAAATCTACTAGATATAAATGACAATGTAGCACCAGAATCAAACAATGCTGTCGCAGGTAGAGATGCGACTAAAATGGTACCTGTGATTGCCTCTCCTTCTGTTTCCTCTTTGGTGGTTGCTAAGGCAAAGGCCTGTCCCTGTCTCTGTCCTCCTGCCTGCTGTCGGGCACGATCAAACTGTGCCTGCTGTGGGGGCAAGGGTGGTCCCCTCTGGAATCCTCCGGGTGCTGGTGGACGCTGGCCTCCTGGTGGGGGTAGTATCCTCGGGGCTGGTGCTGCTGGTCTCTGTCCGGCCTGTGGGGCTGTCTCCCTGCGCTGTGGGCAGTCTCTGGCAAGGTGCTGGCTGGCTCCACAAATCATGCATGTCCCAAGTCTCTTTCGGCAGTCCTTCTCGAAGTGACCTCTCTTACCACAGAAGTGGCAAGTCGGGAGTTCCTGGTGTGGATATGGTGCTGCTCTCTGCTGTGTCTGCGCTCCAGGACGACGGATGGGTCCTCCTGCTCCGGGCTGGACTCTAGCTGGCGTGGTCGTGCTGGAACGTCTAGATCTTCTGACAATGGCCTCCTGGATCCTTGCCTCTGCTAGGACCTCCTCATAAGAAACCCTTGCCTGTGCGGTGGTGTATCTCTGTAGCTCGAAATTGAGACCGTGGTGGAATCTCTGAGCCTTCTCTAGATCATTGGGTATCAGGACGGCTCCAAATCTGCTAAGGCGGCTAAACTCTGCGTCATATGCGTCAACAGTTATATTCCCCTGTTCTAGATGTAGGAACTGGGAGTATAGGGCATTTCTGACTGTTGCTGGAAAATACTTCGCATTGAAGTACTCTAAGAACTGTTCCCAAGTCTGGTTCTTACCTACACTGCGCTCAATGGAATCCCACCAGTGATGGGCGTTGCCTTTTAGTTGGGCCCTTACTGCGGTCATCCAAAGGTCTGGTTGCAGTTGTGAGGCCTCTAATAGCATCTCCGTGTTGGCGATCCAATCGGAGATCTGTTCTGCAGTCTCATTGCCTTAGAAGGTATCTGGTCCCATCTGTCGGAACCATCTAACAGTGCCACCTGTCGGGGCTGGTGGAGGTGCTGGTACTGGTGCTGGTGTCGTGACAGGTGTCCTCTCTAGTACTGCCATCAGACTCTGTCGTAATGTCTCTGTCTGCTGCCATTGTGCTTGTATCATTGCCTGGAAGAACTGAAGCATCTGTGGCTGGCCATCTAGCTGCGGCATCTGGGGCGGATAAGGTGGAGGCGGTGGTAGTGGAATCTCTGGTTGTGCAGTAGGCGTCTCCTCAGATGTCGGCCTCTCAGTCTGCGGCATCGGTGTAGCTCCTGAAGTCTGGCCCTCATAATGTTGCGTGGGGATGGTCTGGGAAGTCTGTCCCTCAGGTGGTGGTGTAGGATCGCCCTGTGGTGTCTCGTGCCAATGTATCAGTGGTGTCTGCAGCGGGTGTTGCCCTTGGGGTACCTCATCTCCTTGAGTGGTGTTATCTGGCACCGCGGCACGGGGTGCTCCGCGTCCACTGCGCAAATTCATCTTGCTGCAAGGGATAGAGCTTCATTAAAAGAGTACGAGAACAAACAAACAGGATGCATATATTTAGAAGCAGTATGAAGGAAGTTCAAAGGCGAATCAAAGTGGATGAGACCTAATAATTTCTATCCTATTGCAGGCTCGCTGGGCATGTTACCATACCACAAGCGAAAAAGTCGACCTGCATGGGACACCACTAAAACCATGTCACGCCCCAGTCCCAAAAATATATGGAACCAGGCCACGTGGCAATAGCCAGCTGACACGTCTCCGAGGATATCCCAATTTAATGGATCCACGAAGAGTGCTACGCTGTCCTATGATACTAACATGTCCAATATCAGTCAATAACAGGTAAACTAATCTCATCCACAATATAAAGAGCAAGAAACACTAAATAAAATGCTGGTTAATAAATACCAGTCTCAAGATATCATAGTACAACCTGTAATGTCTGGTGGGAACAAACCCACTACTATGACGAAATAAAGTACTGAAATGAGATATAAAAGAAATGGCTATGGCATCAGCTGAGAGGATAATGATGCCCTCCATCTAGGCTAAAGGCCTACCAACTGGTCACGGAAACTCTGACGGCTGCACCTCCAACTCCTCGGCTGAAGCGAATCTCGTCTCCTGTCCTGGGCCGTATACTGTGGGGTAGTAAGCCTCGTCTAAATCTGGAGAGGTACCAGGTCCTCAGAGGGACATAACAAGATACAAGAAAACAACATGCTATATATGAATACTGAATAAAATAAATACAATAAGGGTGTGCTAGCCATCTAAGTGAATGCAATGTGAGGTCAACTCTGATGCGTATGAGTAGGCGTAGGCATAGCGTCCATACTCCGAAGAAAATGGCATCTGTATAGTATATCGTCCATATCGCTCCGAAGAACGTGGCATCAGTATAAAGGGAAACTCATTGGACCCGGGTTCCTCCGAACTACGGCTCCAATGTGTGTATCCCATACGCCTCCTAGTTGTCCTCCCCGCCCAATGTAGATACGCAAGTCGACTACTCGACGTACATACCATGAATCTATATGCCAAGTCACTAAATTATATCCTGACTACATGCTAGCCGTGATGTAGGATGTACGCAACGATAGCTAGTCGAGTGCGCAAGCCCGCATCCCAATATGAATGTATCTCAGTGTGCGTGTAAGGTGTCCGGTCTCAGACAATCACAGAGTATCGTCCAATGGGTTGAGTCTGCTAAGATCTAAGTCCATCTATACTAATCATCGACGTAACCGTCGAATGCAACCGAGACAACTCGGACGCGCACAGTTGTACAAACAACAAGAATACAATACAACATATGCATATTTAATTTAGACAGTAAATATAGCAAGGTATCTTGCCTGTATCCGGGAGCTGTGAATGCCAAAAGCTGGTTCCTGCAATGTCTCCTGGCTGATCCAAAGGTCCTAAACAAAATATAATATAACAAATCTAACATCAGACACTAACATACATAAGAAATTATGGCGTTGCTCCTAGATATTGTTACAGGTTTACTGCTGACCGATTACAGCATCACAGGTGCACGTAGCTAGGGTGTGCCCATGTTCTGTCTTTGGTCAACGTTTCTCTTATGACAATATCTATCGGTTTATGGTTGAAAACTATTTCTACTCTGTATGGAAACATGTCCTTGGTTTCCATATTCAACCATACTTGGCGATGTCTAAGTTTTATTGTTGAATTTCAGGTTTCTAACAATAGATCTTATGATTAAGAAATAGTTAGTTATTAACCAATTCTAATTCTTTTCTATCAACATGCCATCACATACCTAGTTAGGGTTAACTGATTTTGTGTCCAATATTACCAGTCTTGACACGACGACACAATGATCTTATATGGATACAATACAAGGAGGGTGAGTCGGGTGTTTACCTAGTTTGACAGGACGAGAGTCTTCTCGCTGACGGATCGTTCTCCGGCTAGTGGTGGCTTCAGCGTCAGTCGACGGCAGATCGCAGCGGCAGCGGCAGCGGCAGCGGCGACTTGGACAGCAGCGGGGTGACGGAAGGGGGTGCGGGAACTCGGAACAGCGGCTAAGGGACTCGGGGCAGCGGCTGATGGGGAACTCGGGGGCAGCGGCTGATGGGGAACTCGGGGGCAGCGGCTGATGGGGAACTCGGGCAGCGGATGATGGGTCGGGAAGCAGCGGCTGATGGGTTCGGCAGCGGCTAATGTGGTGTGGCCGGAAGTATGGGAGGGGTCGGCTAGGGTTTGGAGAGGGTGGTGTAGATTCTTCTAGGGTTTCAAGAAGGAACTTCATATATATATACATATGGAGAATTTGTGGGCTGATCTTGGCTTGGGCTTGTCTAGTCTCCTTGAGATGGGCTGGTCCAAAGGGAATGAGTATTGGTGGGCTACACAAGGGTTGCTTGAGGTGAACTTAGTCTTAATTATAATTAACTAACAATTTAACTAGATAATTCATTGTGTATTTAAAATATTTGAAACTATATTATGAGTGGTACACCGGTGTCGTGGCATACCGTAGTAGACTGATACCTAAATTTTGGGTTTGGGTTGGGGTTCTACTCAGTAAGGTAATTGATTAAATTCATATTTTTAGACGAGGGGGTTTACAAATAATCTTCGCTCCTGTACAGCAAATGGGAGGGTCTGATGCAGACCAACCAATTAAAAGCTTCCGGAGAAAGATTGGTCCTCTCTCCACCTGAATCCTCAAGCCCAATCCCCGATTGATTGCGATGCACAGAGGAGACAATGCAGAGGAGCTTCCAGCCGTGACTGAGGTTCAGCACCAACCGACAGTCTAAAACTGTGTTCACGTTCCAGGGAGAGTCCTTGTAGTTCAGCAAGAAACTACCCCCCGAGCTACTACCAGAGCCGGGAGACATCACCCGGGGGTTGTGGAGAATTAACCATCCCATCAAATACAGATATGGTAATTCTACCCTGGGAAAATCACGCCGAGTTTCATCGGCAAGCAGCCCATCAGTCATGGCTCTCAAGCCAGCCTGTATGCGGCACACCATGGCAGGGAGCAAGCCCAATCTTGCCCCGAACACCAGACGTACTGCAGGCCACAGGGTGTTCCGGTGAATGCGGTCCGCAGATGCAATGCCGGGCACCACTACTCGACGCAGCCATATGGAGAGGAAACCAGCCAGCCGGGCTTCCTTAGACAAAGGCCTGTGGCAGCTCCTCAAGTAACTGTAGGCCTTAGTGCCTTCAGGATACTTTCCTACCCCGTCATCGAGAATCTGATCTGGAGCCTTAGCATCTTCCATAAGATCCTCGACGACCTGGGCACTGAGCACGCCCAAACAGTTCACGGGCTCATCCTTGCCCCCCCGAGACTTTCTCCGGCTTGGCGGCCCTGGCCCGGTGGAAGAAGAGGTAGGACATCCACTTAGTAGTGTGAGCCAAATCAGAAGGCTCATTATAAAAAGTGGTGCACGCGAAGTAGTGGCACATCAGCTCCTGATACACTTCCACCACCCGAGGGTCCGAGTCCCCCAACTCCCGGTTGGTGGGAACATACTCTTCATATGGGGTTTCCCCCATCGGCAGTCTCGAGATCACTGCCATCTCATGGAGGGCCAATCCCAACTCCCCAGTGGAGTGGCGAAAGTCCCGGTGAGCGAAATGTATCGCTCCATCAGTGCCAGAAACAGGTTACGGTTGGGAGGCAACCCAACACTGGTCGCACTCACAGCAGCATACAGTCCAATGTCCTCCAGCTCTCTCTGAAAATGCTTCAAGGCCCAGTCAACTAGGCAGGCCCATCGGAGGTTTGTTGGGGTGATCCACCCATTGCACCGAGGATTCACCTTGGGGTATACCCCCCCTCGCCCCATAAAATCATTGCAGAAAGTCGACAATTGGACCGACTGGATCACTAAACTGTCTTCACTCGGGATACTGCCCGGGCACAGTCCCCTGAACGCCGTCACAAGGCCGTAAGGGCGGCTGACAAACGACCCCTGGTCAGCTCCTTTCAGATGAAAGATCTTCCCCGGCTTGCCGTGAAGATCGGGAGTCAGCGTCCACGACATCCTCCTGGGGTGTGTAGCATGGAAGAAAGCCGAGATGGGATAATCTCTCGGCATCGTTGGCAGATACAAAACCAAACTCCCGGCAGGGAAAACCCAGGGTTCTCTCTTGGGCTTCGTTTGGGACTGTTTGTCAATCATGTCCCCAAAGAGAAAAGCCGGCTTTATGTACTGGTTCCCGTCTATGTACGTCAGGGGCTCTCCGTTAATCATGTTCAGCAGCGTCCGCTCGCCCTGAGCCGATATCAAAATCTCCCTTCCTTCAGGATACTGGGGCCCGGAGATAGGAAATGTCACGTGGGACAGATCCTCCAGATAGTTTGAGTGCAGCATCCCGGCAGCGGAACCCATCACCTCGGCCAGTGGGGACTCATGCAAGTTAACTGCAAAAGTGCAAGAAAAACACGTCATTACAAATCTTGCAACATAAAAAACCAAGAAATGACAGTCTGTGCTTTACGCCAAGACTGTACAAATTTGGTCATTTTACGCCGGAAGTTTCATCCAGAAGCGTAATTGGCGGTATACAGTCCGTGCTTTACGCCAGACTGCCAAAATTCTAGTTATTACGCCGGAGGTTCCATCCACAACCGTAAAGCTAGAATTTTGTAGTATACACCAAGTTTTCGGTAGTCAGAGCTTTTATGCTCAAAACTGCGAAAATATGGAGCTTTTACGCTGGCACATTAGAAATATGGGCGTAAAAGATGAAAACGTCTCCGTACATCATCTTCCTCAAGGAGGCTATCAGCACAGAAGACGACCTAGCGCGGTCACGTTCAACGCGTGCGAAGGATTTTTCGTCGTTCTTTGTCATCCCGAAGGCTCTACCTCTAAGGCCGGGAGCGCTGCTCGTCGGCGGGATACTTCGCTCAGAACGAAGTTCACCTTGCCCGACCGAAGTCTCTCTCGCTGGGGCAGAAGAACGAGAAGAAGAACCTATACTCTTTCCCTTAGTGGAGGGGATTTGTTTCGACGCCATTTTTGAAGACTCGGAGTGCTCGGAGGAGGAACGAAGAAAAAACTCGAACAGTCGAAGGCTCTATTTCGCAGAAGACGGATGAAAAGTTTTTCTCTCAAAAGCTCGGGATATATATAGAGTTCGGATCGACTCCTCGAATCCTCAGACGGACTCCTCGAAACCCTAACCAAATCCCACAATTAATATTTGGTTATGATTGGGTACTACGTCAGCCCACTACTCTCGAAAGGCGGACAGTCAGCAAATTCAAAAAGATTTCGTGCAAAACAGATTCGTGGTTTCTTTTCGCTAAGGAGCTTTCTAACGCTCGACAGCTACAGATCTACGGTTTTACGCTCGCAAGCTATAAGTCTATGGTTTTACGCCCGGATGCCTTTGTGCTCGGTAGCTTTTACGCTCGAGAGGGTACAAACCTACGACTTCACGCTCAGCAGATACAAATCTATGGTCTCCCGCTCGGTGGCATTTAGTTTACGCTCGGAGGCGACAGATCCACAACCTTACGCTCGGAAGATTTCTTTTTTACAGGCTACAAATCTACAGTTCTACGCTAAGGAGCCTTCTTACGCTCGACAGCTACAGATCTACGGTTTTATGCTCGCAAGCTATAAATCTATGGTTTTACGCCCGGATGCCTTTGTGCTCGGTAGCTTTTACGCTCGAGAGGCTACAAACCTACGACTTCACGCTCAGAAGCTACAAATCTACGATTTCACGCTCGGTGGCTTTCTACGCTCAATAGGCTACGAACTCAGGATTTTCAGCCCATCTACACTACGGATCTCTGACTTTCCGCATAGCCGAATAGTTCTCAAGACGGTCGATTACAGGAGTTCACACAGAAGATACTCCTTCTTGACCTCAAAATATCCCAAGTACCCGAAGCATGCAAGAGTTCAACATTGAAAATCACTCTTCTTCGTGGGTCGACTCGAAGTTCATCCAGAATCTAGTCTGAATATTTCATCTACAGCTCAAGATGGCAACTCAGTTTCACAGCCATTCCTCGCCCTGTTCCAAGGGATTTTCGAGAAATCATTCTTGAAGATGAAGTCAAAAAAGAAAAGGATTTCTGTCTATCAGAAGCAACGGTTCAGAGTTCTACGCGGTTCCTCACAAACAGAACGGTTCGAAGGCTCGACTCAAATGCTAAAGCAGCTTTCTGCGCATCACTAGCTATGCGTAAAAGACAGAGCGGGACCTAATACTCTTTCTAAACGGAGTCGGCGTAAAGAATCAGACGTGTCGAAGCTACACATATTCAGACTTCACAGCAACATATGGCAAGACGATCATATGCAGAGAAGAAAGACGATTTTATTAAAGATTAAAACCACGATTACATACGAGGGAAATCCAGCCTACAAGGGTTTTCTTCATCTTCGTGATTACATATGAGGGAAATCTCGTCTACAAAGGACTTCCTCATCGTCGCCTGAAGATCGCCTAGAAACTGTTTTAACAGGTTCTCGCCTGGGCGTCAATTCTTCATCCATATTCTCCAGCAATCAGTCAGTTCCCGCAAACTGACTGACATGGCAATGATCAACGGCGGGAGGATACAAAACTGGGCATAGACCCATCCTCCAACAGAAAAGCAAGGTACTGCTTTCCTACGCCCAGCGCCATGGCAGATTGAGTTGAGGTTTTACACCCAACTCAATACGGGAGGACGGCTGTTACAGCTTGTCTTCTCTCTCATCCCCGAGAGTGTAACAGGAGAAGACACCGCTTGCAAGCTGTCTGGTCAAATACGACCCTTCCTCTCTCTCCGGAAGAACCGCCATACAAAGTTGCTGATTATCCCGAGTAAGGGAGGCTATGATATCCTTCCATGATCCATCGTTGCAGATGGCACTTGCTCGAAGACGCCATCTTTTTCGGCTCCTTACATGCTGGAAGAACATGGTCTTCTTCTTCCTCAGGTCGACCCGACGAACTCCGACGATCATCTCTGCGTGGTGAAGGAAATATGGGAAGAACAGGTTAACTCTGCAGCCTTTTTATAGGCGAAAGAGATCACACCGATCCCCAATAACTCCTCCATAAAGTCAGCCTTGAAACAAATAGTGTCAGACTTGACCGTTTCAGGCTCCGTTCAGAAAACGTTTCGAGTTACGAGGAACGGTTCATGCTTCTTTCAAAGCGTTTCAAATTACGAGGAATTTGAAAGCTTTGAAGGGGGTCTTGTAGAAGCATGAAAAATACGCTGGACATCTCTACGCAGCACAGTGATGCAGGGCAGCGTAAACAGAGGACCTCAGAGCCATCAAGCGTGCAACGGAGCTTTTCCACTGAGCACAGCGTAAAATATAAAAGACCACCCGTGTAGGTGCGGTATGTCCAGGTTGCTTCAGCGTAGAACAGAGGGCTTCGTCGCTTATATGGCGTAAAACACATCCGCTTTCAATGCAGCATTAAAGCGTACGATGAACGCTTCGTGTTCTCCGAAGTGAACCTGTCATGTCCTGCAAATGAACCTGACGTCTGGACTTCTGACAAAGGGATACTGCTCGACTACCCAGGCGACGACTATAATGATGGCACGATACTGCAACCCAGGCTGTCGTTTACTGCCTTTCCCTTTGCGTAAACTGCTTTTTCGCGTACAGAGGACTACGCCGCCTAGTTTTACACAGGCGGATGTGAGCTGTTTATGCCCCGCGGAAGATAAACCGCCTGCCACGTCGAAAGCTGCACTTCTTACAGGGCTCGAGGCACACCTCTGCATTTAATGCACAGATCGGTGACAGTTTCTCGAGGCACGTCTCTGCGTTTGATGCACAGAAGGGCTGCAGACCTTCAAAACACGCCTCTGCATTTAATGCGCAGAATGATGGCGGATCTCTGCATTTAATGCAGGGGATTTGATTAAATGTCACCGAACCGTCGTTTAGTGACATACCCTTCGCGTAAACTACTCCTACGCATGCAAGGAAATACGCTGCCTAGTTCTACACAGGCAGACGTGACCTTCTTACGCTCCACGGAGGACAAACAGCCTGCCACGTCAGCAGCTACTCTGCGCACAGGATTCGAGACGCGTATCTACATTTAATGCGCAGAATGATGTCAAATCTTAAAGACAAGCATCTGCATTTAATGCACATGATGGTGGCAGATCTCTGCATTTAATGCAAGGGATTTGATTATATCTTCTACGCCTACTCGGCTAAGACGTCCACATCAGCGCTCTGGCACCTTACGCAGCGGCTTCTACGCCCATTCAGCTTCTGTGCTCACTCGGCTTCCACGCCTACTCGGCTCCTATGCCCATTCGGCCTCTATGACCACTCGGCTTCTACGCCCACCCGGCTTCTATGCCTACTTGGCTTCTATGCCATGGTGACAGGCATTGGCTTCTACGCCAACCTCTTCTACACGAAGGATACCTACCTGCGTGGATTTTACGTCGTGATATTCGTAGCAATTATACGCGTTTTGTCCCTTAGTTGAACCCGCGTCACACGCTCATTCAAAAGATCATCTATACGCAGGCATTGGTTATTTTAACCGTTGTGTAAAAGGGTGTTGTACTGTCCACTCCTCGGTTTTTACACTGACTGAGTGGTCACTGTCACTAAAACTCTATAAATAGAGAACTCTATCAACAGAGGAAGAGGGGGAGAAATTGATCAACGGTCGAACTTTTAAAAGGAAGATCGAACCGCGGGTCGAAACATTGGAGATTGAGGAGAGGTCGAAGAGTCTTCGAGAGAGAGGAGTCCGGAGCTCAGGCAAAGAGTAGGGATCGACGACTTTGGCATCGTGCATCCACCCTCTTTTTGCAACCTTCGAAGCTACTTCCTGTCTTCTACGGCACTTCTTCATCATCGTGTGGTCCAAGGGCTAAAGTGATCGACTGCAGATCAGACACCTATAGCAATATTTACCCAGATTTATAAATTGTACTTCGACATCCTCGTATAGGATTAAATTGTACAAGTTTGTTTGTAAACCAAAGAAAATGGGTTTCGTATAAACCCCATCTTGAATACATTTCATTCTTTCATTTTTCACCACAAACAACTTTATTGTCATGCTGCCTTACCGTAGTTGTACAAACTCATTCTCCTTCTGACGGCGTAAGGAAGGGGGTATAAACTCCTCTTCAAATGCGCCACAGAAAGTAGACCATGCGATCTTCTTCTCTTCATCATCAACTGGAAAAGATCTCCGATGAACGTCCCACCAATCGTGCGCGTTCAAGCAAAGCAGTAGTTGGGCACATGCGACACGCTTCTGCTCGGGTACCTCTAGAAGTTTGAAATGATTGTCAAGTTCGGCCAACCAATCTAGAGCCACGATTGGATCCTCAGTCCATTTAAATGGCGTGTTGCAGACTTTCTTGAAGTCAGCAAAGTCGAAGGTAGTCACTTCCTTCTTCCATGCAGTTTGAGATAGTTCGACTTCAAGCGCGGGTTGCTCCACCGGTGTCGCTGTTGTTGTCGCGGACTGGTTGGAGGCCAAAGTCTGCACGATCTATTGCAAGGTATCTACCTGCCTTTGTTGGACTGAGAATCAGACTTCTATATTGTCTTGGAACTTGACTTGCCTCTCTTCAGCTTGCTTCTCAGCCCGTTCATAACGAGCCTCGTCCCTTTGTTGGTTAGCCTCTAACATCCTCATCATCTGTTGAATGGGATCGACACGAGACATGGCTTGCTGGCTACGAGAACTTTTCGAAGTGCCGGAAGTACTTTCTTGGGCTTGTGTCTCGCCCGGTGCTAGCGCTGATGATTGTGCTTATGCCATTCCTTCAAAAGAAGGTAAATTACATCAGGATTATAATGTATTATGGACTCATTGTATGAACGTATCTTATTTTGGCCTAACGAGTTCAAGAGTTCGCATAGGGATTCGTTAAAGGAACTTTTTCAACATGAGGGTCAAAGAAACTTGAAGCTGTGCTCTGATATCAATATGTTACGCCCCGATTCCGTAGAATCGATAGTCGTCCCCCGGGTGTGACGTCGTGCGGGCCTAGGTTGCGCACCGCACAAGGCTAAGGTATTTTTCATAATGAGCACATATTCAGAGTACTCAGATGAATTGAACACAAAGTTGAAACATGGAGAAGTTCTGTTTATTTATAATGAACATCAATTACAAACTCTTGAACGAGTCAGAGGGTTACCGCACGGGCTTACAAAATATGACATAAAATAAGATAGTTGTCCTATACATTACATCCCTTTACTAAACTTTAAAATAAGAGACCTCCAGGCGGGATGATGGCTTTTTCTCTGAGCTGCATTGAGTTTAGGTTGCTAGCTCCTGGCTTGAAGATGCTTTAAAATAGGGCACGATCAAGGCGTGCCTACAGCTGGACTGGATTTGGAAGTGACTTCTGCTCCTCATAGGATCTCCTTAGTGCGGGGAACCTGTTACAACGAGGGTCAGTACATCGAAACGTACTGATGAAGGCAAGCTAACCCAACTATACCAATCAACACGTTGTTTATATGAAGCATGCATATTATTTATGGTCTTTCTATCTTGCCTTAGTTCGTTTTACAAGCAAGCAGTATATATAGAATTTACTGAAATGAACTTTCCATTGTTCAGTGACATTTATCTGCCCGTCTGAACCACGTACACAATACTTACCATGTCCTTCCCTGCCACAAAGACAAAAGTTAGCTTGTACAGGTTTAAATATATGTGAGGATCACTGGCGTATGTCGCGAAAGATGAGTTATAGTACAAGGATAAAATGACATACAACTCAAATAAACATGGACGTTGCAGGTCATTCGTCTAAAATATTCGACTATCATGGAGTTCCGTCCTGATCGGATCGGTGCCAGTGCCCCAGCAACCGTCCGTAGGAACCATTAACCTTGTGCATAAGTTTTCCGTGATCAAACGACGTTCATATTAAGTTATTATTTGATGCAGTTGAGGCAACATGAGTACGAGACAAGTGATATGGCATAATTTATTTTGCATAGTCTCCCAAATCAGTTTATTGCATAGCATGGCATATTTTATACATAGCACAATTTATAGAAGAAATGTACATTCTAACTAAAATTAAAGCATAGGCAGAACATTAAAAATGAACTAGCATGCAATAGGTAACCGTTCACAAGTTGATTGACAAGCATAAAGTTATCCAAATCTATTCCTTTTTATCTTGACATCTTTTAGTTATTACTTGGTATCGTTTGATTGGGGCAAGCAAGAATGCAAGATTTTTAGGTGTGAAGACTTGGAAGGAGGGTCAACTGAATTGAATATAAGCCACTCACAAGTTGGTTGGAAGGAAAGGAAATAGGTACTTTAGGACTCCGCTCGCGCGTCGTCTACTGCTCGTTCACCTGTATTGCCACGAACAGCTGATCAATACCTCTTCCACTCTTTCCAATCTCGAAATTAAAGTACAGTTCAACGAACAAAAATAATAAAATCCATCAAAACCGCTCAAGAAAACGCAAGCAAATCCGAAAACCAACTCAAAACAAGAAAGCAACAAGGCGACAGCTAAAACTGAGGCAAGAAAACTTGCAGCGGAGAGGTCCCTCTTGACTCTGCCGCTAAATCCATCCTCGGGACATGGTCTACTGAATATGGGAATCGATTCCGAAGAAGCAAATCCATAATGAGGATGAGTTCTTGATACAATCTATCCCGATCGAACGATACCGTCTTGTATTTCTTAGTCGCGCTCCCCGAATAGGGGGAACGAGGCACCACAGCCTGGGCCCATCACCCGGTCAGCAGTAGACCAGACAAGGCCGGGTTGGGTCCGAGTCGGTTTATGGTTGGACCGGGCCGGCTCGAAAAATTAATTTTTTGTATGTTATATAAGTTATATTATATATATAATAGGTTAATAAATTTAAATAGAAAATTATAAGTTATTTGTTACTGTAGTTTTTTTAATTTATATACATTTTTTGTTAGTATAATTTGTTAGTGTAGTTATTTGTTAGTATAATTTTTTTATATAAGTTATTTTTTAGTATATATATATATAAAGATTTTTGTATATGAGTTATTTATTAGTATATTTCTGTAAAAAAATAATATAGAAGTTAAGATTATATAACTTAAATTAACATATAAAACTTAAATTATATAAGTTAAATTAACATTATGTAAACAATATTAACTAACAAAAACCCATAATTGAGGCACAAATTTGAGAAGAAAATAGTTAAAAAAATTATTAATGCCAATAAAATTTAAATTTATTATAACATTAACTAGCCAAAAAATTGAAACTTGCAAATGTTATTTTATTTTCACAAACTTTGAAAAAAAATGTACAAGTATTTTTTTGTCTTTTCCATCGTCCGTCTTTCTTATGAGTTTATTGCTCAGCTCTTCCTTTAGTACCGTCAATGAAAGTAAGAGACTGAAAGTCCAACTCATTGATGTCGGCACTTTCATCTCTTAAGTTTTGAGTTATTTTTCCAGCACGAACCCAATCTTGAATAGAGACATATTTTTCCAAAATATTTAGCAGTATCATGCTCCTCTTCTTGTTTAGCATCCTTGAACCTGCACTAAAACAATATTCTGATGCTACCATAAAAACTGGGACTATTAGAATATCGCGTGCTTTAGAAGAGAGTATATGATAGATTTTTTTTGTATCCCTTCCACTATTCTAAATCTGAAAAATAAGATGAAGATTCAGCTTCATCTTCTTCATAAGAATTTAAATATAAGAACAATTCTTGAGTAGGTAGGGAAGATTATTTGTGTTTCTTCCTTTGTAGTACACCTTTAACATGTGATAATTAGACATAAAATCAAAACTACTACTACCTTGACCGGTTGGACCGGGTCGGCTCGATACAACTCTTTCTTCATATAAGGCAATTAAAATATTTAAAACTTTCTTAATTTCTACTTTGAAGCTACCTACCTCAACATTTATATTGTCATTAAAATCGTCTAATAAAATATATACACCATCTAATTTAATCTTGGGATCAATAATCGAAGTCAAACAATATAAAAGAGGTATATCACTCCAATATTTTAGAAATTTTGCTTCCATTTTGGAAACAACATAATCAAAACCAAGAACAGTTCTATATTTACAAAATAAATGAGATATGTTAATAATTTTTGTTAAAGTTAAAGGAGAAGTTGGATAATAAACTCCAGATAAAATACATGTAGCATTGTAAAATAATTCTAAAAAATTCAAAAATTGAACTAGCAATTAACCTTTCATTTTTGGTTACTTGATAATCAAAACTATGATTAACATTACAATAATTTGTAATAACATCTTTAAATTTAATGAAAGATTTAAATATTAAATAAGTATAACTCCATCTATGTGGTGCATCTTTAACAAATCTCTTAAAAGTAATACCATATTGTGTACATAAAGTTATAAAATTTTGTTGTCTACTTGCAGAAGTGTTCAAATTTTGTAAACATAATCTAACATTTTCTAAATTTAATTTAAACAATTTAAGACATTTTTGTACAATTAAATTAATAATATGACAAACACATCTAATATGAAAAAGTCTACCTTCTAGTTGTTCGCTATTAAAGCAAGTTTAAGAAACTTTGGTTTAACAACCAACAAAAGGTACAAAGAAGTCCTAGACAGAAAATTTAAGTACAATATTTTTTTTGATCTGGAAAATGTGATGATGGAGATCGAGTACTGCAGCAACTCCTTTACTCCGTTGACGGTCCAACGAGGGAATGAGGAAGCTTTCTTCTCTTTTCTCTCTATGTATGGCTCCCTGTGAGCTTGTATTGGGTATGCTGTAGGAACCCTAGAGGGGGGTGAATAGGTTCAAGCTAATAAATCAAGCACGAATGATTAATAATAGACAAAATAATTAATAATAGACAATTTAAAAATTAAGTGTGCAAGAAGTAAAGCAATAAGAATACTTACACCTGATGTGTGGTATCCTCCTCGAGGCACTCCAGTCCCGAAAATTCTTGTTCGGCTTGAATCCACTATTAGCAAAATAGTTACACCAGGAGCTTTGATCCGAAGGCCCATTGACTTCTTACACAAGAGCTGTCACTACCCAATTCTAGAAAATAGGATTTTCTTTTTATTTTAATTTGGTAAATTATGTATTGATCATAAATAATTGTATTTATATTTAATTAGTTGGATGTATTATTTTATTGGTTGTTTTGCGGTTTTGTCTAGTCTGGACCTATGTCAGACCCCAGTGGACCCATGTCAGACCTAACCAACACCTTTGTCAGACTTATTTATTGGTGTAGAATAGTTATTTTTATTTTTAATTATCTAGTTGGAGTGTTTTGGATTACTTAGAATGGTTTAAGGAAACCCTAAACCTAAACCCTATTTTGGATGACTAATCTTAGGGGTATTTTGGACTTTGTGTTTAAACCACAAACCCTAACCCTATAATTCCTTACATGGCCGGCCATAACCCCCCCCCCTCCCCATTTTTATTTTATTTCTTCTTCTCCATTTTCACTTTCCATTCTCTTTCTTCTTTACTTCTTCCTTTACTTCTTCAATTTCAAGTAAATTCTTCACTTCATTCTCTTCCTTCATTTATTTCTTCCATGAATGCAAACCCTAACCTTTCATTTTCCTCTAACCTAGGTGTGTAGAGCCTAGACTTTGTATAGAAGCTTGATTTGGAGGCTTGGAGGCTTGGTGTGGTAGATTTGGGGATTTTTGGAGACTTTGGCTTGGGATTTCAACTCCCAAGAGGTAAACCCTAACTTTTCTCTTAGTGATTGCTCTAATATAGTATAATTAGTAGTTTAAAATCTTTCTAGACCATAGGGCTACCCATGGGAGAAAGTTAGAACTTGTTTGGTTGTGTTTGGAGACTTTGACATTAGGTTTTGTGTCAATTTTGGGTGAAATTCGAGATTGGCCCAATTTTGGGTGTTGCCCTAGGTTAAACGGACCTAGGTAGACGTGCTTGGGTGTCTTGAGGGTAGGTACGTGTCCCCATTCGGACACGTGAGGTCGTATCAGGGAGTTTTGGGCATTTCGAGCGATTTGGGGTTTTTCCTTCGTCGTGGGTTCCAACATGCGTGTGGAATTTTGTCACAGACCTAGAATCAGAGAGAGAGCATTTTAAGGTTCTAGACATCGATTAGAACTCGTGGATAAATTTTGGATCGATTTCGAGTAGGTTTGGTGTACGTTTCACGAGGTATCATGAGCCGTACATCAAGTGTTCGTCGAAATGACCAAATGGCCATTTCGACTTGGTTTATAGGTTTCAGACTTGTGCGCGGGTTGGTTTAGCCTTGGAGAGTGTGTACTAGGGTTTTTGAGTTATATTATATTATATATATATATATATATATATATATATATGTGTGTGTGTGTGTGTGTGTGTGTGTGTGTGTGTGTGTGTATATATATGTATATGGGTGGTTGTGTGTGTATATATATGTATATGGGTGGTTGTGTGTGTGTTGGTGTGGTTGTGTGTGTGTTTGAGTGTGTTTGTGTGTTAGTGTGTGTGTTTGTGTGTGAGTGTGTGGTTATATATATATATATATATATATATATATATATATATATATATGTGTGTGTGTGTGTGTGTGTGTGTGTGTGTGTGTGTGTGTGTATGTGTGTGTGTTTGTATATATATTTATGTGTGTGTGTGTATGTATATATGTTTGTGTGCGTATATATATATATATATATATATATATATATATATATATATATATATATATATATATATATATATATATATATATATATATATATATATGTGTGTGTGTGTGTGTGTGTGTTGTTTGAGAGGGTGAGTGAGTGAGATAGGGAGAGTGAGATAGAGAGATGAGGGAGAGATGAGCTGCAGCAGCATATATATATATATATATATATATATATATATATATATGTGTGTGTGTGTGTGTGTGTGTGTGTGTGTGTGTGTGTGTGTGTTTGTATAGTGTGTATTGTTTGAGAGGGTGAGTGAGTGAGATAGGGAGAGTGAGATAGAGAGATGAGGGAGAGATGAGCTGCAGCAGCAGCAGCAAGTGGCAGCAAGGGCCAGCATCAGCAGTAGCATTTTGCAGTAGCAGCAGCAGCAGCAGCAGTGAGAGAGAGCGAGCTATATATATATATATATATATATATATATATATATATATATATATTATCTAGTTAGTGAGTTAAGACGGGTAAGGTAGGTATCTCAAATACCTTGAGATATCAAGGTATTGAAGGTAACTTGAGATACTCAAGGTATTGAATATCGGGGCGAGGTATTGGGCGTTTGCCTAGGAATGAGGTTAGAGTTAGTTTTATATGTATATATTGTCACGCCCCAGTCCCAAAATACGTAGGACCAGGAATAAGTAACACGCCCTGCCGTATGTATATGAATTCCAATATATGGAAAACCATATACATATGTACGCTGTAAATGAATATACAATCCATCAGTGGTAATATACTGTCATAACAAGTCACACACCATCTATATCTTATCCACAGCACAAAAATACTCAGTAGGAACAAAACTGACATATAACTGGATATCAAAGTGTATAGAGTCTATAGTCTGGTGGAAACAAATCCACTACAAAACGACTATACCAAGGTAGACACAAAAATCCCTAAAACAGTTATCATAATCACAGAAACTCTGTTGGTAGGAGCTCCTCAGTCTCGTAAGTAGCGTCCGGTCCAGGTCCATACTCTTGTGGAAACTCCAGATCGTCCATATCTGGAAAGGGACCAGGTCCTCAGAGGGACATAACAAGATACATAGAAGCATGCCAAAAGTATTGAAATATAAACATCCATCGGGTCGCCTAACCGTCTAAGTGAATGCAGTTTGAGGACAACTTTGAGTGTAAGAGAAAGTGTAGGCTAGACATATGCCGACGTAATTCACCAATCGTGACAACTAGCTAGTATATGCCACATATGCCCCCCAACCCAAGGGCGTACTGTAAACAAGAGTAATAACTACATAAGAAAGTGGGTGTCCCGTACACTTATGAGTAGTCCTCCCTGTCCCAATGATCTATGCATGTTGCCTCCACCACATGCTACTGCCCTAAATAACTGCCAGGTCTACTAGCATACAAAGTTTCTATCAGCAGTCATTCTTAACGCACAGCCATGCGTATAGGAGGCCAACCCTGTCACGCCGTCCGTGATCAATATGAGACACACACTCGTGTAAACCACTGTGTCATGGTTAATGAACCTAATGAGCTCTTTAATACTGGGTGGTCTCATAATTAGGTCATAAATCTACAAAATATACATCTATATAGGCAGAATTAAACATGCATGTAACAATTTGAAAGGTAAAATAACAGTATTATGGCAAGGTATACTTGCCGAGTAATGTCCTGTAAAGTGCACGTCCAAAGTTGTTAATGTTGTGATCAGAGGAAGGAGTTATTGCTTGGGAGTTGTAATTATATATAGGAATAGGAGGCGGTGGAAATTTACTTAATGGTTAAGAAAACACTTGCTGTTATTTCCTTCTTATTGGTTTAGGGGGCGGCTGAGATATTTCCTAAAGAGTGGTGAAATGAGAAACTTACACGTATAAGACAAAGCAAAGTTGAGTTTTGCTTCTGATAAAGAATTCTTTTCTAATGATTTATGGTTGGATTCTACGCAGAGGAAAGAAAGGAAGAGTTTACGCTGGGTAAATAAGCGGTGGTTTAGTTACTGCTGCTGCGGCAGTGGTTACGCTGGTAGTTTGCTATTTGACTGTTTTACGCGGGGTGAACTGCTGATGTTAATTCCTTACTTTACAAGTGGAATTGGTTTTGTGCGTAGAGAAAGGGATTTGGGCAGGTTGGGTTTTTACGCATGAAAGAGTTCTGTAGGGTTTTCGCTAAGTGCGTTTTACGCTGGGATGATTAACGGGTTACGGGTTTGGTATAATAGGAATTATACTTAATAAATAGTTTAAATAATTAATTAAATAATAACTAATACGGTTTTCAGGAATGGGGGTTTACATTCTACCCAACTTATAAAAATTTTGTCCTCGAAATTAGAACTAAGCCAAGGTAGAAAGTCAAGAATGGTATAAGATATAAATTAACAAAGTAATTCATACCTTGGTCTAAAAATAGGTTCGGGAAACGTTCTCGCATGTCATCCTCGCGTTCCCAAGTAGATTCTCCTGGCGAGCCATGTTTCCATGCCACGCGGACTAAGGGAATAGACTGGTTTCTCAATACATTCTCTCGGCGATCAAGGATTCCTACGGGTTGTTCTTGATATGTCAAGCTTGGCCCAACAGTGATCTCTGAGTGGTCAAGAATATGACTGCTATCTGCCACATACCGTCTGAGCTGCGACACATGGAACACGTCATGTACTCCCTCAAGTGAAGGTGGTAGCGCAAGTCGGTATGCCACTTCTCCCACTCTTTCTAGTACATCAAATGGTCCAATATACTTTGGACTCAATTTGCTGCGCCCTCCGAACCGAATAGTGCCTCTGGTAGGTGCTATTCTTAAGAAGACATGATCGCCCTCTTTAAATTCTAAGGGACGACGATGAAGGTTTGCCCACTGCTTCTGCCTATCTTGCGCTGCTCGGAAGTGTCCTTGTATTTTCTTGATTGTCTCAACAGTATTGACCACTAACTCTGGTCCCAGAATTTGACGTTCTCCTACGTCATTCCAACATACAGGAGATCTACACTTCCTCCCATATAATGCTTCAAATGGAGCCATTTGAATGCTCGCCTGATAGCTATTGTTGTAAGAAAATTCCACAAGGTGTAAGTGGTCCTCCCATGATCCCCCAAAGTCTAACATACAAGCCCTTAACATATCTTCCAATGTCTGAATAGTACGTTCTGATTGTCCATCAGTTTGTGGGTGATGTGATGTACTGAACTTCAGACGAGTTCCAAGACTTTCTTACATACTTCTCCAAAAATGTGATGTAAAGCGCGAGTCCCTGTCTGATACAATGCTGACTGGTACGCCGTACAATCTCACGATTTGTCTCATATATAGGTCAGCCAGAGTTTCTGTTGTTTGGCCAACTCTAAAAGGCAAGAAATGGGCTGACTTGGTGAGTCGATCTACTATTACCCATAGTGCATCTTTACCACTTGGACTTTTGGGAAAACCTGTTACGAAGTCCATAGTGATGTGCTCCCATTTCCATTCTGGAATCGGAAGTGGTTGCAATAATCCTGCTGTTCTTTGATGCTCCGCCTTTACTTGTTGACATACCAAGCATTTAGCTACAAAGCGAGCTATCTCCCTTTTCATCCCATGCCACCAGAAATGTTCTCGTAAGTCGCGATACATCTTGGTGCCTCCAGGATGAATAGAATATATCGAACTATGAGCTTTTGTCATTAGTTCCTGTCGAATCTATCCATTGGGAACATAAAGACGATTACCACATCGTAATGTCCCATCATCATGGATGTGCAGTCCTGTCTGATCTCCAGCCTCTGTTCTTTCTTTTAATCTTTTGAATCTGGCGTCTGTAGATAATGCTGCCTTGATTCTCTCTACTAGGGATGATTGTATTTGCAAATTGACTAGTGTCCCGTCTGCTCCGGGCAATATTATTTCAATGCCAAGACCTTGTAAATATTCCAACAATTCCCTCTGCGTTGTTAGGAAATAGGCTGCTGGCTTCCGACTTAATGCATCTGCTACTACATTAGCCTTGCCTGGGTGATAGTGTAACTCTATCTCGAAATCTTTCATTAATTCGAGCCATCGACGTTGCCTCATATTTAACTCCTTCTGCGTGAAGACATACTTTAGGCTTTTGTGGTCTGTATAGATTTCCACCCGTTCTCCATATAAGTAATGTCTCCATAACTTCAAAGCAAATACAACTGCTGCAAGTTCCAAGTCATGAGTTGGATAATTCTTCTCATGTACTCGTAATTGCCTAGATGCATATGCAATTACTTTACCATGCTGCATCAATACGCACCCCAAGCCCTTTCCTGATGCGTCACTATAGATCACATATCCTCCTGATCCTGATAGAATAGTTAGTACTGGTGCTGTAGTCAGTCGCTTCTTCAATTCCTCGAAAGCGACTTGACACTTATTAGTCCATATGAACTCTTGATCTCTGCAAGTCAACCGAGTCATAGGAGTTGCTATCTTTGAGAAGTTCTCTACGAACTGTCGGTAATATCCCGCAAGTCCAAGAAAACTTCTTACTTCTGCTGCTGAGGTAGGAACAGGCCATGTCTCGACTGCCGAGATCTTTCCTGGATCAACAAAAATGTCGTTTCCCGTGATAACACGTCCAAGAAATGAGACTCTGTCTAAGAAGAACTCACATTTACTGAGCTTCGCATATAACTGCTTTCTCCTCAAGGTCTCTAGAACAATCCGCAGGTGTTTCTCGTGCTCTTCGTGGTTCTTTGAATAGACAAGTATATCATCTATGAAAATGACCATGAACTGATCCAAATACTGGTGGAAGACTCGATGCATTAAGTCCATAAAGATAGCTGGAGCATTGTTCAATCCAAATGGCATGACCAAGAACTCGTAGTGCCCGTATCTTGTCCGGAATGCGGTCTTCGGAATGTCTTCCTTCCGTACTTTCACCTGGTGATATCCCGATCTCAAATCTATCTTTGAGAACATCTTGGCTCCACTAAGCTGATCAAATAGGTCATCAATGCGTGGTAGTGGATATTTATTCTTCACTGTTACTGCATACAAGGCTCTATAGTCAATGCACATACGTACTGACCCATCCTTCTTTGGTACAAACAACACTGGTGCTCCCCAGGGTGATGCACTTGGTCGGATGTAACCTTTCTCTTCTAGTACCTTCAATTGTGTCTTTAATTCATCCATCTCCTTCTTTGCCAGTCTATAAACATGTGATGCTATAGGTGCTGCTCCTGGTGTTAATTCAATCGAGAATTCTACGTCTCTATCTGGGGGTAGTTTTGGTAATTCCTCTGGAAAAACGTCTTGAAATTCTGAAATAATGGAATGATAGACAACGTCATCCATTACGAGCTGCATACCATCAAGGATTTCTGTGGATCCTCGTGCAAACTCAAGTTCAGGCTGGCCTGGTACCTTGAAAAGAATGCTTCCTCCAAAGCAATCGAAGAAAGCGTGGTACTTGCTCAGCCAGTCCATCCCAAGCACAATATCAAAAGTAGGCATAGGAAGAACTAAGAGTCGGGCATTCATCTCTCTACCACGTATTGCTATAGGACACGATCTACAAATTCTACTAATAGGTACTACTCCTCCTCCGGTAAGAATTCTAACACAACTAGGTAAAGGTGTAGTGGTAATGTTGTGTTTGGCAATAAAACTAGATGATATGAATGAGTGAGTGGCTCCCGTATCAAATAATGTCACAGCAGGAAAAGTAAAAGCAATAGTGATACCTGCTATGACATCAATTTCCTGATCCATGTCGTCTATTTCCATAGCAAAAGCTTGCCCATTCCTCTGTGGCTGTCCATGATTAGCCCTTAGGTACTGATCTTCCTGGGTAGGTAGCGGTGGCCTTTGCTGAAATCCTCCTGCTGCTGGAGGTCGAGGTGCTCCTGGTCTAGCCATCTGTGGAACTGGCTTTGGTGCTGGAACTGCTAGCCTCTGTACTGGTGGTGGAAGTGTTGATGCTTGCTGTATAGGACAGTCTTTCAATATATGCTGTCCAGAACCACATCTCATACACTGTCCTAGGCGAGCTCGACAGTCTCTTCTAATATGTCCATGTTTGCCACAATGATGGCAGAGGGGTTTCTCTGGGATCTGGTATGGTCCTGCTCTTTGCTGGTACTGCTGTTGCTGAGCTAAAGGACGTCTGATAGGTCCTCCTTGTTGTGTCCTGACCGGTCCCTGCTGTATTCTTGCTGGTCCTTGTTGTGACCTCAGCTGACCTCCTTTTCCTCTGCTGATAGTTTCTTGCAATCTGGCTTCGGTTAGTAGTTCAGTATAAGAGATTCGGGACTGGGAGCTTGTAAAATGTTGGAGCTCCTGAGTCAGTCCATGATGGAACCTCTTAGCTTTGGCCAAATCATCTGGTATCAGGGCAGCACCATATTTGCTAAGGCGGCTAAACTCAGCATCATATTCGTCCACTGTTTGGATTCCCTGCTCTAGGTGAAGAAACCGATTGTATAATGCATCTTTGACAGTGTCCGGAAAGTACTTTCTTTCAAAGCATTCCAGGAATTGCTCCCATGTCTGGTAAGTACCCAGCTGGCGCTCCATGGATTCCCACCAGTGATGGGCATTATCATCTAGAAGTGTCCTCACACCCGTCATCCACAGTTCTGTAGGTAGTTGTGATGCTTCTAATAACTTTCGAGTGTGAGTGATCCAGTTGGTAGTTTCTTCTGGACTCTCAGTACCTTTGTACGTCCTTGGACCCATTTGTACAAAGTCCTTTACTGAACCAACTCTAGCTTGAGGTACTGGAACTAGTTCTTGAGCTGGTACAGTAGCCTGTGTAGCCATCCTTTCAAGTGCTGCCAGAAATTCTTGTCGTTGCTCAGCTGCCTGTTACCTCTGTTCCTGTATCTTCATCTGGAAGAATTGGAACAGTTGGGCCTGGCCGTCCTGCGGTGTTGATGAGACTGGAAGGGTCCCATTAGGTGGAATGGGAAAGTCAGATGGAGCTGGATTATGAGTCTGTCCATCTGATCCGGAAAGTCTAGGGTTCGTTGAAGTCCCTCCTTGAGTCTGACCATTGACTCCAGGAGTTGTGTCACTATCAGTGATAGTACAATCTTTCTGCATATCCATCTTTCTGCAGTTAATGTACACAATTGTTTAGGCAAAGTATGGGAATCAAACAGGGTATGAGTTGGTATAGGATGTAGAAGTATGAATTACGCTGGAGAGTTATCTGCGTAAAACATGACTTCTGAGCTAGCTGCGTAGAGCAGGGCTCCAAGGAAGTTTGGCGTAAAGTAAAGATTTCAATTCGCCAGCGTAAAACATAGTTCAAAACTTATCTGCATAAAGGTCTATGCGTAAAATCTGCATAGATTATATATAAAAGTTCTGCGCATAAATCTGAGCTCAAAATGTATCTGCGTATAGTATCGCATACTTAGCAGCGTAAAGTCGTACAAGAAACTTTTCGTTTCCTTGGATGAATTTGTCAGAAAACCTGACATCTGACAAAAGTACCGCACGATAATCGAGAAGACGGCTGTGATGATTATCTGCACAGAATCTGGGTTTGTCGTTTATTGACAGAGTCAGTCGCCACGCCAAAGGCTGTTACTGCACAGGGCTCGGAGCATATCTCTGCATTTAATGCAAATATTGGTTTCTTACTGGCTAAGATAATGACAAATACGCTTATCATCCTGATCAAACTATTACGCTGGGTTCAGGAATCATCAGGTTTACGCTGACTATTTACCTATGTCATGGTATACGCAGATTTTAGAAAAACTAAGGGATCGTGGGAAAACAGTTTGTTATAACTGCAGAGTAGAGTAAACCTAACTATGGCGTAAAAATAGGTAATCTCCTGGAGCATAAAATATACGCTAACAAGAGTAAAGGGTTGGTGGCGTAAAATAAAATATAGGATAATTGGAAGGAGGAATGAGGTTTTAGTCAAGTGCGGATGAGATCCTTAAAATCTTTTCCTATATGCAGGCTTGTTTGGCACAGTTACGTAACCAAGACAATATATTCTGACCTGCATGGGCCACCACCAAAAACATGTCACGTCCCAGTCCCAAAATACGTAGGACCAGGAAGACGTAACACGCCCAGCCGTATGTATATAAATTCCAATATATGGAAAACTATATACATATGTACGCTGTAAATGAATATGCAATCCATCAGTGGTAATATACTGTCATAACAAGTCACACACCATCTATATCTCATCCACAGCACAAAAATACTCAGTAGGAACAAAACTGACATATAACTAGATATCAAAGTGTATAGAGTCTATAGTCTGGTGGAAACAAATCCACTACAAAACGACTATACCAAGGTAGACACAAAAATCCCTAAAACAGTGATCATAATCACAGAAACTCTATTGGTAGGAGCTCCTCAGTCTCGTAAGTAGCGTCCGGTCCAGGTCCATACTCTTGTGGAAAATCCAGATCGTCCATATCTGGAAAGGGACCAGGTCCTCAGAGGGACATAACAAGATACATAGAAGCATGCCAATAAGTACTGAAATATAAACATCCATCGGGTCGCCTAACCGTCTAAGTGAATACAGTTTGAGGACAACTTTGAGTGTAAGAGAAAGTGTAGGCTAGACATATGCCGACGTAATTCACCAATCGTGACAACTGGCTAGTATATGCCACATATGCCCCCCAACCCAGAGGCGCACTGTAAACAAGAGTAATAACTACATAAGAAAGTGGGTGTCTCGTACACTTATGAGTAGTCCTCCCTGTCTCAATGATCTATGCATGCTGCCTCCACCACATGCTACTGCCCTAAATAACTGCCAGGTCTACTAGCATACAAAGTTTCTATCATCAGTCATTCTTAACGCACAACCATGCGTACAGTAGGTCATCCCTGTCACGCCGTCCGTGATCTATATGAGATACACACTCGTGTAAACCACTATGTCATGGTTAATGAAACTAATGAGCTCTTTAATACTGGGTGGTCTCATAATTAGGTCATAAATCTACAAAATATACATCTATATAGGCAGAATTAAACATGCATGTAACAATTTGAAAGGTAAAATAACAGTATTATGGTAAGGTATACTTGCCGAGTAAAGTCCTGTAAAGTGCACGTCCAAAGTTGTTAATGTTGTGATCAGAGGAAGGAGTTATTGCTTGGGAGTTGTAATTATATATAGGAATAGGAGGCGGTGGAAATTTACTTAATGGTTAAGAAAACTCTTGCTGTTATTTCCTTCTTATTGGTTTAGGGGGCGGCTGAGATATTTCCTAAAGAGTGGTCAAATGAGAAACTTACACGTATAAGACAGCAAAGTTGAGTTTTGCTTCTGATACAGAATTCTTTTCTAATGATTTGTGGTTGGATTCTACGCAGAGGAAAGAAAGGAAGAGTTTACGCTGGGTAAATAAGCGGTGGTTTAGTTACTGCTGCTGCGGCAGTGGTTACGCTGGTAGTTTGCTTTTTGACTATTTTACGCGGGGTGAACTGCTGATGTTAATTCCTTACTTTACGCGTGGAATTGGTTTTGTGCGTAGAGAAAGGGATTTGGGCAGGTTGGGTTTTTACGCATGAAAGAGTTCTGTAGGGTTTTCGCTAAGTGCGTTTTACGCTGGGATGATTAACGGGTTACGGGTTTGGTATAATAGGAATTATACTTAATAAATAGTTTAAATAATTAATTAAATAATAACTAATACGATTTTTAGGAATGGGGGTTTACATATATATATATATATATATATATATATATATATATATATATATGCATTAGTGGGTATATGCGGGGTATATAGCGTAGGTTGAGATATCAGATACCGAGGGTATCCCGGTATCTCAAGGATGCGAGTTTGAGGGTTTACTTGCTTAATGAGCTAGTTTTGGCCTAGAATTTTAGGGGCACCCTAGTTTGACCTAGAGTTGACCGTAATAGCCCCGGTTGACCGCCAAAGTCAACCTTTGACCTAGTTTTGGCCTAAAGTTGACTTTTTGAACCCCAGTGTCACGCCCCAGTCCCAAAATATATGGAACCAGGCCACGTGGCATTGGCCAGCTGACACATCTTCGAGGATATCCCAATTTAATGGATCCTAACGAAGCGTGCTACGCTGTCCTAAATCTAACAAGTCTAATATCAACAACAGGCAGAGTCTAATCTCATCCACAAATATATCAAGTAAAATACTGAAATGAAAGACTGGAATAAGAACATAGTCGAATGTCATAGTACAAACCAAAATATGTCCGGTGGGAACAAACCCACTACAAATGATGAAAATAGAGTACTGAAGACTGAAATAAGAGTGAGACTGAATCAACTGCTAACTAGATAAGAAGCTCCAGTCCTAGGCGGAGGGCCTACCAAGATGATCAGGGGTACTCCGATGGTAAAACCTCAAGCTCCTCGTCAAGAACGAACCTCGTCTCCACACCTGGTCCGTACACGGTAGGGTAATAGGCCTCGTCCAGATCTGGAAGATAACCAGGTCCTCAGAGGGACGTAACAAGATACAAAATGCATGCCAGATATAGTACTGAATAAAAATAAAGAGGGTGTGCTAACCAATCTAAGTGAATGCAATGTAAGGACAACCTCGAAACGTATAGGTAGGTGTAGGCATAACGTCCATACTCCGAAGAGCATGGTATCTAATCATGTAACGTCCATCATTCCGAAGAATGAGGTATCTGCAACGTATATACGTCCGTAACACTCCGATGAGCGCGGTATCTGAATATAGGAAGTCATCGGGTCTGTGGCTCCTCTGGATACCACGGAGTCCGATGTGTGTATCCCATACATTTATCAGTTGTCCTCCCCGCCCAAATGTGGATACACAAGTCGAATATACGACGTGAGTATCCCGCATCTATATGCCAAGTCACACCTAATTATATTACTCTAGATTACGTGCTAGTCCGTGATGCATGTTGTACGCACCGATAGCGAATCGGATACGCGGACCCGCATCCCAATATGAATGTACTATCGTGATACGTTTAAAGTGTCACGGTCTAGGAAGATATCAAAATATCCTCACAGTAGTAGGTGAGTCATCTAGCAGCTAGGTCAAGTACACTACTCATCGACGCATTGTCGACTGCATCCGAGTCAATCTCGGACGCGCACAGTTTATCTATATTGCAACATTTATCATTTAATTTAAACAGTAATCCAGCAAGGTATACTTGCCTGTCCCGGGTAGCTGCGAAAGCCAATGTCCCGCTCCTGAAGCCTCGGCTGTACTGTCCAGCAGTCCTATATATGATATGATAATGACAACATTAGTCGCTACAATAGCACGACTAAGACACACTACTTGCAACTATAGCTGACACAGGGTCTGGGCTGTATATTTATATATAGCTATTACAAATATATATATATATATATATATATACACTAATACATATTTATTAAAATAATATGTATGTTTAATAGTACAAAAATAGCACCTATGTTTTATTTATTAATACACCAGTAATTAAGTATATATACACATATTCAATAAATACATATATATGTATATAATTGGTAATATTCACAATTTCATATATTTATACATATACATATATTTAGATAATAATTTTGTACATAAGTAAATATACACACATATTTATATATATTTAAATATATATATTCATATACATACTAATATACCCTTTATAAATATATTAAGTATATATATTAATATATATATGTACTTATATGTACAAAATATAATAATTATACCAACCAATATATTTATTAATATATTTACACAACATATTTATATGTAATATACCAATACACAAAAATTTATTTCTGAAATATATATAAATATATATATATATATATATTAATATATACATATTAAGTATTTAATAAACATAAGGTATTTAAACTCAACTATATATATATACTATGTATATACATACATTTATATTTATAAAATACGTACTTATATATTTATATTATATATAAAATAAAACTCAGAAAATATTAATACAGTATATACACATATTTATATACATAAATACTACAGAAATATAGAAATATATATATAAGTACATACTTATATATACGTATACATATATACTTATTAGGTATTTAATTAGTATAAGTATACAAAATATATATATATATTCCTATTATATATAATACTAAATACAATATGTATATATATATAACACAGTATTTATACAGGAGTATTTATATATAAATACTAAACAAATACAGAATATTATATGTAATATACTGAAATACGTATTTAAATACAGGAACTATGCATATATGCATGTATATAACATTTGCAACATTAAATACATATAAAATTAATGGTATAAATACATAAATCTGTCACGCCCCAGTCCCAAAATACGTAGGACCAGGAATACGTAACACGCCCAGCCGTATGTATATGAATTCCAATATATGGAAAACTATATACATATGTACGCTGTAAATGAATATGCAATCCATTAGTGGTAATATACTGTCATAATAAGTCATACACCATCTATATCTCATCCACAGCACAAAATACTCAGTAGGAACAAAACTGACATATAACTAGATATCAAAGTGTATAGAGTCTATAGTCTGGTGGAAACAAATCCACTACAAAACGACTATACCAAGGTAGACAAAAAAATCCCTAAAACAGTGATCATAATCACAGAAACTCTGTTGGTAGGAGCTCCTCAGTCTCGTAAGTAGCATCCGGTCCAGGTCCATACTCTTGTGGAAACTCCAGATCGTCCATATCTGGAAAGGGACCAGGTCCTCAGAGGGACATAACAAGATACATAGAAGCATGCCAATAAGTACTGAAATATAAACATCCATCGGGTCGCCTAACCGTCTAAGTGAATGCAGTTTGAGGACAACTTTGAGTGTTAGAGAAAGTGTAGGCTAGACATATGCCGACGTAATTCACCAATCGTGACAACTGGCTAGTATATGCCACATATGGCCCCCAACCCAGGGGCGCACTGTAAACAAGAGTAATAACTACATAAGAAAGTGGGTGTCCCGTACACTTATGAGTAGCCCTCCCTGTCCCAATGATCTATGCATGCTGCCTCCACCACATGCTACTGCCCTAAATAACTGCCAGGTCTACTAGCATACAAAGTTTCTATCAGCAGTCATTCTTAACGCACAGACATGCGTACAGGAGGCCATCCCTGTCATGCCGTCCGTGATCTATATGAGACACACACTCGTGTAAACCACTGTGTCATGGTTAATGAACCTAATAAGCTCTTTAATACTGGGTGGTCTCATAATTAGGTCATAAATCTACAAAATATACATCTATATAGGCAGAATTAAACATGCATGTAACAATTTGAAAGGTAAAATAACAATATTATGGCAAGGTATACTTGCCGAGTAAAGTCCTGTAAAGTGCACGTCCAAAGTTGTTAATGTTGTGATCAGAGGAAGGAGTTATTGCTTGGGAGTTGTAATTATATATAGGAATAGGAGGCGGTGGAAATTTACTTAATGGTTAAGAAAACTCTTGCTGTTATTTCCTTCTTATTGGTTTAGGGGGCGGCTGAGATATTTCCTAAAGAGTGGTGAAATAAGAAACTTACACGTATAAGACAAAGCAAAGTTGAGTTTTGCTTCTGATACAGAATTCTTTCCTAATGATTTGTGGTTGGATTCTACGCAAAGGAAAGAAAGGAAGAGTTTACGCTGGGTAAATAAGCGGTGGTTTAGTTACTGTTGCTGCGGCAGTGGTTACGCTGGTAGTTTGCTATTGCTATGGATATTTACGCAGAGAGAAAATATCCGCGGTATGGTGAGGAGTTTGCTATTTGACTATTTTACGCGGGGTGAACTGCTGATGCTATTTCCTTACTTTACGCGCGGGATTGGTTTTTGTGCGTAGAAAAAGGGATTTAGGCGGGTTGGGTTTTTACGCATGAAAGAGTTCTGTAGGGTTTTCGCTAAGTGCGTTTTAAGCTGGGATGATTAACGGGTTACGGGTTTGGTATAATAGGAATTATACTTAATAAATAGTTTAAATAATTAATTAAATAATATCTAATACGGTTTTCAGGAATGGGGGTTTACATTCTACCCAACTTATAAAAATTTTGTCCTCGAAATTAGAACTAAGCCAAGGTAGAAAGTCAAGAATGGTATAAGATATAAATTAACAAAGTAATTCATACCTTGGTCTAAAAATAGGTTCGGGAAACGTTCTCGCATGTCATCCTCGCGTTCCCAAGTACATTCTCCTGGCGAGCCATGTTTCCATGCCACGCGGACTAAGGGAATAGACTGGTTTCTCAATACCTTCTCTCAGCGATCAAGGATTCCTACGGGTTGTTCTTGATATGTCAAGCTTGGCCCAACAGTGATCTCTGAGTGGTCAAGAATATGACTGCTATCTGCCACATACCGTCTGAACTGCGACACATGGAACACGTCATGTACTCCCTCAAGTGAAGGTGGTAGCGCAAGTCGGTATGCCACTTCTCCCACTCTTTCTAGTACATCAAATGGTCCAATATACCTTGGACTCAATTTGCCGTGCCCTCCGAACCGAATAGTGCCTCTGGTAGGTGCTATTCTTAAGAATACATGATCGCCCTCTTTAAATTCTAAGGGACGACGATGAAGGTTTGCCCACTGCTTCTGCCTATCTTGCGCTGCTCGCAAGTGTCCTTGTATTTTCTTGATTGTCTCAACAGTATTGACCACTAACTCTGGTCCCAGAATTTGACGTTCTCCCACGTCATTCCAACATACAGGAGATCTACACTTCCTCCCATATAATGCTTCAAATGGAGCCATTTGAATGCTCGCCTGATACCTAATATTGTAAGAAAATTCCACAAGGTGTAAGTGGTCCTCCCATGATCCCCCAAAGTCTAACATACAAGCCCTTAACATATCTTCCAATGTCTGAATAGTACGTTCTGATTGTCCATCAGTTTGTGGGTGATAAGATGTACTGAACTTCAGACGAGTTCCAAGACTTTCTTGCATACTTCTCCAAAAATGTAATGTAAAGCGTGAGTCCCTGTCTGATACAATGCTGACTGGTACGCCGTGCAATCTCACGATTTGTCTCATATATAGGTCAGCCAGAGTTTCTGTAGTTTGGCCAACTCTAAAAGGCAAGAAATGGGCTGACTTGGTGAGTCGATCTACTATTACCCATATTGCATCTTTACCACTTGGACTTTTGGGAAAACTTGTTACGAAGTCCATAGTGATGTGCTCCCATTTCCATTCTGGAATCGGAAGTGGTTGCAATAATCCTGCTGTTCTTTGATGCTCCGTCTTTACTTGTTGACATACCAAGCATTTAGCTACAAAGCGAGCTATCTCCTTTTTCATCCCATGCCACCAGAAATGTTTTCGTAAGTCGCGATACATCTTGGTGCCTCCAGGATGAATAGAATATATCGAACTATGAGCTTCTATCATTAGTTCCTGTCGAATCTCTCCATTGGGAACATAAAGACGATTACCACATCGTAATGTCCCATCATCATGGATGTGCAGTCCTGTCTGATCTCCAGCCTCTGTTCTTTCTTCTAATCTTTTGAATCTGGCGTCTGTAGATAATGCTGCCTTAATTCTCTCTACTAGGGATGATTGTATTTGCAAATTGACTAGTGTCCCGTCTGCTCCGGGCAATATTATTTCAATGCCAAGACCTTGTAAATCTTCCAACAATTCCCTCTGCGTTGTTAGGAAATAGGCTGCTGGCTTCCGACTTAATGCATCTGCTACTACATTAGCCTTGCCTGGGTGATAGTGTAACTCTATCTCGAAATCTTTCATTAATTCGAGCCATCGACGTTGCCTCATATTTAACTCCTTCTGCGTGAAGACATACTTTAGGCTTTTGTGGTCTGTATAGATTTCCACCCGTTCTCCATATAAGTAATATCTCCATAACTTCAAAGCAAATACAACTGCTGCAAGTTCCAAGTCATGAGAAGTTCTCTACGAACCGTCGGTAATATCCCGCAAGTCCAAGAAAACTTTTTACTTCTGCTGCTGAGGTAGGAACAGGCCATGTCTCGACTGCCGAGATCTTTCCTGGATCAACAGAAATGCCGTTTTCCGCGATAACATGTCCAAGAAATGAGACTCTGTCCAAGAAGAACTCACATTTACTGAGCTTCGCATATAACTGCTTTCTCCTCAAGGTCTCTAGAACAATCCGCAGGTGTTTCTCGTGCTCTTCGTGGTTCTTTGAATAGACAAGTATATCATCTATGAAAACGACCACGAACTGATCCAAATACTGGTGGAAGACTCGATGCATTAAGTCCATAAAGATAGCTGGAGCATTGGTCAATCCAAATGGCATGACCAAGAACTCGTAGTGCCCGTATCTTGTCCGGAATACGGTCTTCGGAATGTCTTCCTTCCGTACTTTCACCTGGTGATATCCCGATCTCAAATCTATCTTTGAGAACATCTTGGCTTCACTAAGCTGATCAAATAGGTCATCAATGCGTGGTAGTGGATATTTATTCTTCACTGTTACTGCATTCAAGGCTCTATAGTCAATGCACATACGTACTGACCCATCCTTCTTTGGTACAAACAACACTGGTGCTCCCCAGGGTGATGCACTTGGTCGGATGTAACCTTTCTCTTCTAGTTCCTTCAATTGTGTCTTTAATTCATCCATCTCCTTCTTTGCCAGTCTATAAACATGTGATGCTATAGGTGCTGCTCCTGGTGTTAATTCAATCGAGAATTCTACATCTCTATCTGGGGGTAGTCCTGGTAATTCCTCTGGAAAAACGTCTTGAAATTCTGAAATAATGGAATGATAGACAACGTCATCCATTACGAGCTGCATACCATCAAGGATTTCTGTGGATCCTCGTGCAAACTCAAGTTCAGGCTGGCCTGGTACCTTGAAAAGAATGCTTCCTCCAAAGCAATCGAAGAAAGCGTGGTACTTGCTCAGCCAGTCCATCCCAAGCACAATATCAAAAGTAGGCATAGGAAGAACTAAGAGTCGGGCATTCATCTCTCTACCACGTATTGCTATAGGACACGATCTACAAATTCTACTAATAGGTACTACTACTCCTCCGGTAAAAATTCTAACACAACTAGGTAAAGGTGTAGTGGTAATGTTGTGTTTGGCAATAAAACTAGATGATATGAATGAGTGAGTGGCTCCCGTATCAAATAATGTCACAGCAGGAAAAGTAAAAGCAATAGTGATACCTGCTATGACATCAATTTCCTGATCCATGTCGTCTATTTCCATAGCAAAAGCTTGCCCATTCCTCTGTGGCTGTCCATGATTAGCCCTTAGGTACTGATCTTCCTGGGTAGGTAGCGGTGGCCTTTGCTGAAATCCTCCTGCTGCTGGAGGTCGAGGTGCTCCTGGTCTAGCCATCTGTGGAACTGGCTTTGGTGCTGGAAGTGCTAGCCTCTGTGCTGGTCGTGGAAGTGTTGATGCTTGCTGTATAGGACAGTCTTTCAATATATGCTGTCCAGAACCACATCTCATACACTGTCCTAGGCGAGCTCGACAGTCTCTTCTAATATGTTCATGTTTGCCACAATGATGGCAGAGGGGTTTCTCTGGGATCTGGTATGGTCCTGCTCTTTGCTGGTACTGCTGTTGCTGAGCTAAAGGACGTCTGATAGGTCCTCCTTGTTGTGTCCTGACCGGTCCCTGCTGTATTCTTGCTGGTCCTTATTGTGCCCTCAGCTGACCTCCTTTTCCTCTGCTGATAGTTTCTTGCAATCTGGCTTCGGTTAGTAGTTCAGTATAAGAGATTCGGGACTGGGAGCTTGTAAAATGTTGGAGCTCCTGAGTCAGTCCACGATGGAACCTCTTAGCTTTGGCCAAGTCATCTGGTATCAGGGCAGCGCCATATTTGCTAAGGCGGCTAAACTCAGCATCATATTCGTCCACTGTTTGGATTCCCTGCTCTAGGTGAAGAAACCGATCGTATAATACATCTTTGACAGTGTCCGGAAAGTACTTTCTTTTAAAGCATTCCAGGAATTGCTCCCATGTCTGGTAAGTACCCAGCTGACGCTCCATGGATTCCCACCAGTGATGGGCATTATCATCTAGAAGTGTCCTCACACCCGTCATCCACAGCTCTGTAGGTAGTTGTGATGCTTCTAATAACTTTCGAGTATGAGTGATCCAGTTGGTAGTTACTTCTGGACTCTCAGTACCTTTGTACGTCCTTGGACCCATTTGTACAAAGTCCTTTACTGAACCAACTCTAGCTTGAGGTACTGGAACTAGTGCTTGAGCTGGTAGAGCAGCCTGTGTAGCCATCCTTTCAAGTGCTGCCAGAAATTCTTGTCGTTGCTCAGCTGCCTGTTGCCTCTGTTCCTGCATCATCATCTGGAAGAATTGGAACAGTTGGGCCTGGCCGTCCTGTGGTGTTGATGAGACTGGAAGGGTCCCATTAGATGGAATGGGAAAGTCAGATGGAGCTGGATTATGAGTCTGTCCATCTGATCCGGAAAGTCTAGGGTTCGATGAAGTCCCTCCTTGAGTCTGACCATTGACTCCAGGAGTTGTGTCACTATCAGTGATAGTACATTCTTTCTTCATATCCATCTTTCTGCAGTTAATGTACACAATCGTTTAGGCAAAGTATGGGAATCAAACAGGGTATGAGTTGGTATAGGATGTAGAAGTATAAATTACGCTGGAGAGTTATCTGCGTAAAACATGACTTCTGAGCTAGCTGCGTAGAGCAGGGCTCCAAGGAAGTTTTGCGTAAAGTAAAGATTTCAATTCGCCAGTGTAAAACATAGTTCAAAACTTATCTGCATAAAGGTCTATGCGTAAAATCTGCATAGATTATATGTAAAAGTCTTGCGCATAAATCTGAGCTCGAAATGTATCTGCGTATAGTATAGCATACTTAGCAGCGTAAAGTCGTACAAGAAACTTTTCGTTTCCTTGGATGAATTTGTCAGAAAACCTAACATCTGACAAAAGTACCGCACGATAATCGAGAAGACGGCTGTGATGATTATCTGTCCAGAACCTGGGTTTGTCGTTTATTGACAGAGTCAGTCGCCACGCCAAAGGCTGTTACTGCACAGGGCTCGGAGCATATCTCTGCATTTAATGCAAATATTGGTTTCTTACTGGCTAAGATAATGACAAATACGCTTATCATCCTGATCAAACTATTACGCTGGGTTCAGGGATCATCAGGTTTATGCTGGCTATTTACCTATGTCATGGTATACACAGATTTTAGAAAAACTAAGGGATCGTGGGAAAACAGTTTTTTATAACTGCAGAGTAGAGTGAACCTAACTATGGCATAAAAATAGGTAATCTCCTGGAGCATAAAATATACGCTAACAAGAGTAAAGGGTTGGTGGCGTAAAATAAAATATAGGATAATTGGAAGGAGGAATGAGGTTTTAGTCAAGTGTGGATGAGATCCTTAAAATCTTTTCCTATATGCAGGCTTGTTTGGCACAGTTACGTAACCAAGACAATATATTTTGACCTGCATGGGCCACCACCAAAAACATGTCACGCCCCAGTCCCAAAATACGTAGGACCAGGAATACGTAACACGCCCAGCCGTATGTATATGAATTCCAATATATGGAAAACCATATACATATGTACGCTGTAAATGAATATGCAATCCATTAGTGGTAATATACTGTCATAACAAGTCACACACCATCTATATCTCCTCCACAGCACAAAATACTCAGTAGGAACAAAATTGACATATAACTGGATATCAAAGTGTATAGAGTCTATAGTCTGGTGGAAACAAATCCACTTCAAAACGACTATACCAAGGTAGACATAAAAATCCCTAAAACAGTGATCATAATCACAGAAACTCTGTTGGTAGGAGCTCCTCAGTCTCGTAAGTAGCGTCCGGTCCAGGTCCATACTCTTGTGGAAAATCCAGATCGCCATATCTGGAAAGGGACCAGGTCCTCAGAGGGACATAACAAGATACATAGAAGCATGCCAATAAGTACTGAAATATAAACATCCATCGGGTCGCCTAACCGTCTAAGTGAATACAGTTTGAGGACAACTTTGAGTGTAAGAGAAAGTGTAGGCTAGACATATGCCGACGTAATTCACCAATCGTGACAACTGGCTAGTATATGCCACATATGCCCCCCAACCCAGGGGCGCACTGTAAACAAGAGTAATAACTACATAAGAAAGTGGGTGTCTCGTACACTTATGAGTAGTCCTCCCTGTCTCAATGATCTATGCATGCTGCCTCCACCACATGCTACTGCCCTAAATAACTGCCAGGTCTACTAGCATACAAAGTTTCTATCATCAGTCATTCTTAACGCACAACCATGCGTACAGTAGGTCATCCCTGTCACGCCGTCCGTGATCTATATGAGATACACACTCGTGTAAACCACTGTGTCATGGTTAATGAAACTAATGAGCTCTTTAATACTGGGTGGTCTCATAATTAGGTCATAAATCTACAAAATATACATCTATATAGGCAGAATTAAACATGCATGTAACAATTTGAAAGGTAAAATAACAGTATTATGGCAAGGTATACTTGCCGAGTAAAGTCCTGTAAAGTGCACGTCCAAAGTTGTTAATGTTGTGATCAGAGGAAGGAGTTATTGCTTGGGAGTTGTAATTATATATAGGAATAGGAGGCGGTGGAAATTTACTTAATGGTTAAGAAAACTCTTGCTGTTATTTCCTTCTTATTGGTTTAGGGGGCGGCTGAGATATTTCCTAAAGAGTGGTCAAATGAGAAACTTACACGTATAAGACAGCAAAGTTGAGTTTTGCTTCTGATACAGAATTCTTTTCTAATGATTTGTGGTTGGATTCTACGCAGAGGAAAGAAAGGAAGAGTTTACGCTGGGTAAATAAGCGGTGGTTTAGTTACTGCTGCTGCGGCACTGGTTACGCTGGTAGTTTGCTTTTTGACTATTTTACGCGGGGTGAACTGCTGATGTTAATTCCTTACTTTACGCGTGGAATTGGTTTTGTGCGTAGAGAAAGGGATTTGGGCAGGTTGGGTTTTTACGCATGAAAGAGTTCTGTAGGGTTTTCGCTAAGTGCGTTTTACGCTGGGATGATTAACGGGTTACGGGTTTGGTATAATAGGAATTATACTTAATAAATAGTTTAAATAATTAATTAAATAATAACTAATACGGTTTTTAGGAATGGGGGTTTACATATATATATATATATATATATATATATATATATATGCATTAGTGGGTATATGCGGGGTATATAGCGTAGGTTGAGATATCAGATACCGAGGGTATCCCGGTATCTCAAGGATGCGAGTTTGAGGGTTTACTTGCTTAATGAGCTAGTTTTGGCCTAGAATTTTAGGGGCACCCTAGTTTGACCTAGAGTTGACCGTAATAGCCCCGGTTGACCGCCAAAGTCAACCTTTGACCTAGTTTTGGCCTAAAGTTGACTTTTTGAACCCCAGTGTCACGCCCCAGTCCCAAAATATATGGAACCAGGCCACGTGGCATTGGCCAGCTGACACATCTTCGAGGATATCCCAATTTAATGGATCCTAACGAAGCGTGCTACGCTGTCCTAAATCTAACAAGTCTAATATCAACAACAGGCAGAGTCTAATCTCATCCACAAATATATCAAGTAAAATACTGAAATGAAAGACTGGAATAAGAACATAGTCGAATGTCATAGTACAAACCGAAATATGTCCGGTGGGAACAAACCCACTACAAATGATGAAAATAGAGTACTGAAGACTGAAATAAGAGTGAGACTGAATCAACTGCTAACTAGATAAGAAGCTCCAGTCCTAGGCGGAGGGCCTACCAAGATGATCAGGGGTACTCCGATGGTAAAACCTCAAGCTCCTCGTCAAGAACGAACCTCGTCTCCACACCTGGTCCGTACACGGTAGGGTAATAGGCCTCGTCCAGATCTGGAAGATAACCAGGTCCTCAGAGGGACGTAACAAGATACAAAATGCATGCCAGATATAGTACTGAATAAAAATAAAGAGGGTGTGCTAACCAATCTAAGTGAATGCAATGTAAGGACAACCTCGAAACGTATAGGTAGGTGTAGGCATAACGTCCATACTCCGAAGAGCATGGTATCTAATCATGTAACGTCCATCATTCCGAAGAATGAGGTATCTGCAACGTATATACGTCCGTAACACTCCGATGAGCGCGGTATCTGAATATAGGAAGTCATCGGGTCTGTGGCTCCTCTGGATACCACGGAGTCCGATGTGTGTATCCCATACATTTATCAGTTGTCCTCCCCGCCCAAATGTGGATACACAAGTCGAATATACGACGTGAGTATCCCGCATCTATATGCCAAGTCACACCTAATTATATTACTCTAGATTACGTGCTAGTCCGTGATGCATGTTGTACGCACCGATAGCGAATCGGATACGCGGACCCGCATCCCAATATGAATGTACTATCGTGATACGTTTAAAGTGTCACGGTCTAGGAAGATATCAAAATATCCTCACAGTAGTAGGTGAGTCATCTAGCAGCTAGGTCAAGTACACTACTCATCGACGCATTGTCGACTGCACCCGAGTCAATCTCGGACGCGCACAGTTTATCTATATTGCAACATTTATCATTTAATTTAAACAGTAATCCAGCAAGGTATACTTGCCTGTCCCGGGTAGCTGCGAAAGCCAATGTCCCGCTCCTGAAGCCTCGGCTGTACTGTCCAGCAGTCCTATATATGATATGATAATGACAACATTAGTCGCTACAATAGCATGACTAAGACACACTACTTGCAACTATAGCTGACACAGGGTCTGGGCTGTATATTTATATATAGCTATTACAAATATATATATATATATATATATATATATATATATATATACACTAATACATATTTATTAAAATAATATGTATGTTTAATAGTACAAAAATAGCACCTATGTTTTATTTATTAATACACCAGTAATTAAGTATATATACACATATTCAATAAATACATATATATGTATATAATTGGTAATATTCACAATTTCATATATTTATACATATACATATATTTAGATAATAATTTTGTACATAAGTAAATATACATACATATTTATATATATTTAAATATATATATTCATATACATACTAATATACCCTTTATAAATATATTAAGTATATATATTAATATATATATGTACTTATATGTACAAAATATAATAATTATACCAACCAATATATTTATTAATATATTTACACAACATATTTATATGTAATATACCAATACACAAAAATGTATTTCTGAAATATATATAAATATATATATATATATATTAATATATACATATTAAGTATTTAATAAACATAAGGTATTTAAACTCAACTATATATATATACTATGTATATACATACATTTATATTTATAAAATACGTACTTATATATTTATATTATATATAAAATAAACTCAGAAAATATTAATACAGTATATACACATATTTATATACATAAATACTACAGAAATATAGAAATATATATATAAGTACATACTTATATATACGTATACATATATACTTATTAGGTATTTAATTAGTATAAGTATACAAAATACATATATATATTCCTATTATATATAATACTAAATACAATATGTATATATATATAACACAGTATTTATACAGGAGTATTTATATATAAATACTAAACAAATACAGAATATTATATGTAATATACTGAAATACGTATTTAAATACAGGAACTATGCATATATGCATGTATATAACATTTGCAACATTAAATACATATAAAATTAATGGTATAAATACATAAAATCTGTCACGCCCCAGTCCCAAAATACGTAGGACCAGGAATACGTAACACGCCCAGCCGTATGTATATGAATTCCAATATATGGAAAACCATATACATATGTACGCTGTAAATGAATATGCAATCCATTAGTGGTAATATACTGTCATAATAAGTCATACACCATCTATATCTCATCCACAGCACAAAATACTCAGTAGGAACAAAACTGACATATAACTAGATATCAAAGTGTATAGAGTCTATAGTCTGGTGGAAACAAATCCACTACAAAACGACTATACCAAGGTAGACACAAAAATCCCTAAAACAGTGATCATAATCACAGAAACTCTGTTGGTAGGAGCTCCTCAGTCTCGTAAGTAGCATCCGGTCCAGGTCCATACTCTTGTGGAAACTCCAGATCGTCCATATCTGGAAAGGGACCAGGTCCTCAGAGGGACATAACAAGATACATAGAAGCATGCCAATAAGTACTGAAATATAAACATCCATCGGGTCGCCTAACCGTCTAAGTGAATGCAGTTTGAGGACAACTTTGAGTGTTAGAGAAAGTGTAGGCTAGACATATGCCGACGTAATTCACCAATCGTGACAACTGGCTAGTATATGCCACATATGGCCCCCAACCCAGGGGCGCACTGTAAACAAGAGTAATAACTACATAAGAAAGTGGGTGTCCCGTACACTTATGAGTAGCCCTCCCTGTCCCAATGATCTATGCATGCTGCCTCCACCACATGCTACTGCCCTAAATAACTGCCAGGTTTACTAGCATACAAAGTTTCTATCAGCAGTCATTCTTAACGCACAGACATGCGTACAGGAGGCCATCCCTGTCATGCCGTCCGTGATCTATATGAGACACACACTCGTGTAAACCACTGTGTCATGGTTAATGAACCTAATAAGCTCTTTAATACTGGGTGGTCTCATAATTAGGTCATAAATCTACAAAATATACATCTATATAGGCAGAATTAAACATGCATGTAACAATTTGAAAGGTAAAATAACAATATTATGGCAAGGTATACTTGCCGAGTAAAGTCCTGTAAAGTGCACGTCCAAAGTTGTTAATGTTGTGATCAGAGGAAGGAGTTATTGCTTGGGAGTTGTAATTATATATAGGAATAGGAGGCGGTGGAAATTTACTTAATGGTTAAGAAAACTCTTGCTGTTATTTCCTTCTTATTGGTTTAGGGGGCGGCTGAGATATTTCCTAAAGAGTGGTGAAATGAGAAACTTACACGTATAAGACAAAGCAAAGTTGAGTTTTGCTTCTGATACAGAATTCTTTCCTAATGATTTGTGGTTGGATTCTACGCAAAGGAAAGAAAGGAAGAGTTTACGCTGGGTAAATAAGCGGTGGTTTAGTTACTGTTGCTGCGGCAGTGGTTACGCTGGTAGTTTGCTATTGCTATGGATATTTACGCAGAGAGAAAATATCCGCGGTATGGTGAGGAGTTTGCTATTTGACTGTTTTACACGGGGTGAACTGCTGATGCTATTTCCTTACTTTACGCGCGGGATTGGTTTTTGTGCGTAGAAAAAGGGATTTAGGCGGGTTGGGTTTTTACGCATGAAAGAGTTCTGTAGGGTTTTCGCTAAGTGCGTTTTAAGCTGGGATGATTAACGGGTTACGGGTTTGGTATAATAGGAATTATACTTAATTTAAATAATTAATTAAATAATATCTAATACGGTTTTCAGGAATGGGGGTTTACATTCTACCCAACTTATAAAAATTTCGTCCTCGAAATTAGAACTAAGCCAAGGTAGAAAGTCAAGAATGGTATAAGATATAAATTAACAAAGTAATTCATACCTTGGTCTAAAAATAGGTTCGGGAAACGTTCTCGCATGTCATCCTCGCGTTCCCAAGTAGATTCTCCTGGCGAGCCATGTTTCCATGCCACGCGGACTAAGGGAATAGACTGGTTTCTCAATACCTTCTCTCAGCGATCAAGGATTCCTACGGGTTGTTCTTGATATGTCAAGCTTGGCCCAACAGTGATCTCTGAGTGGTCAAGAATATGACTGCTATCTGCCACATACCGTCTGAGCTGCGACACATGGAACACGTCATGTACTCCCTCAAGTGAAGGTGGTAGCGCAAGTCGGTATGCCACTTCTCCCACTCTTTCTAGTACATCAAATGGTCCAATATACCTTGGACTCAATTTGCCGTGCCCTCCGAACCGAATAGTGCCTCTGGTAGGTGCTATTCTTAAGAATACATGATCGCCCTCTTTAAATTCTAAGGGACGACGATGAAGGTTTGCCCACTGCTTCTGCCTATCTTGCGCTGCTCGCAAGTGTCCTTGTATTTTCTTGATTGTCTCAACAGTATTGACCACTAACTCTGGTCCCAGAATTTGACGTTCTCCCACGTCATTCCAACATACAGGAGATCTACACTTCCTCCCATATAATGCTTCAAATGGAGCCATTTGAATGCTCGCCTGATACCTAATATTGTAAGAAAATTCCACAAGGTGTAAGTGGTCCTCCCATGATCCCCCAAAGTCTAACATACAAGCCCTTAACATATCTTCCAATGTCTGAATAGTACGTTCTGATTGTCCATCAGTTTGTGGGTGATAAGATGTACTGAACTTCAGACGAGTTCCAAGACTTTCTTGCATACTTCTCCAAAAATGTGATGTAAAGCGTGAGTCCCTGTCTGATACAATGCTGACTGGTACGCCGTACAATCTCACGATTTGTCTCATATATAGGTCAGCCAGAGTTTCTGTAGTTTGGCCAACTCTAAAAGGCAAGAAATGGGCTGACTTGGTGAGTCGATCTACTATTACCCATATTGCATCTTTACCACTTGGACTTTTGGGAAAACCTGTTACGAAGTCCATAGTGATGTGCTCCCATTTCCATTCTGGAATCGGAAGTGGTTGCAATAATCCTGCTGTTCTTTGATGCTCCGTCTTTACTTGTTGACATACCAAGCATTTAGCTACAAAGCGAGCTATCTCCTTTTTCATCCCATGCCACCAGAAATGTTTTCGTAAGTCGCGATACATCTTGGTGCCTCCAGGATGAATAGAATATATCGAACTATGAGCTTCTGTCATTAGTTCCTGTCGAATCTCTCCATTGGGAACATAAAGACGATTACCACATCGTAATATCCCATCATCATGGATGTGCAGTCCTGTCTGATCTCCAGCCTCTGTTCTTTCTTTTAATCTTTTGAATCTGGCGTCTGTAGATAATGCTGCCTTGATTCTCTCTACTAGGGATGATTGTATTTGCAAATTGACTAGTGTCCCGTCTGCTCCGGGCAATATTATTTCAATGCCAAGACCTTGTAAATCTTCCAACAATTCCCTCTGCGTTGTTAGGAAATAGGCTGCTGGCTTCCGACTTAATGCATCTGCTACTACATTAGCCTTGCCTGGGTGATAGTGTAACTCTATCTCGAAATCTTTCATTAATTCGAGCCATCGACGTTGCCTCATATTTAACTCCTTCTGCGTGAAGACATACTTTAGGCTTTTGTGGTCTGTATAGATTTCCACCCGTTCTCCATATAAGTAATGTCTCCATAACTTCAAAGCAAATACAACTGCTGCAAGTTCCAAGTCATGAGAAGTTCTCTACGAACCGTCGGTAATATCCCGCAAGTCCAAGAAAACTTCTTACTTCTGCTGCTGAGGTAGGAACAGGCCATGTCTCGACTGCCGAGATCTTTCCTGGATCAACAGAAATGCCGTTTCCCGCGATAACATGTCCAAGAAATGAGACTCTGTCCAAGAAGAACTCACATTTACTGAGCTTCGCATATAACTGCTTTCTCCTCAAGGTCTCTAGAACAATCCGCAGGTGTTTCTCGTGCTCTTCGTGGTTCTTTGAATAGACAAGTATATCATCTATGAAAACGACCACGAACTGATCTAAATACTGGTGGAAGACTCGATGCATTAAGTCCATAAAGATAGCTGGAGCATTGGTCAATCCAAATGGCATGACCAAGAACTCGTAGTGCCCGTATCTTGTCCGGAATGCGGTCTTCGGAATGTCTTCCTTCCGTACTTTCACCTGGTGATATCCCGATCTCAAATCTATCTTTGAGAACATCTTGGCTTCACTAAGCTGATCAAATAGGTCATCAATGCGTGGTAGTGGATATTTATTCTTCACTGTTACTGCATTCAAGGCTCTATAGTCAATGCACATACGTACTGACCCATCCTTCTTTGGTACAAACAACACTGGTGCTCCCCAGGGTGATGCACTTGGTCGGATGTAACCTTTCTCTTCTAGTTCCTTCAATTGTGTCTTTAATTCATCCATCTCCTTCTTTGCCAGTCTATAAACATGTGATGCTATAGGTGCTGCTCCTGGTGTTAATTCAATCGAGAATTCTACATCTCTATCTGGGGGTAGTCCTGGTAATTCCTCTGGAAAAACGTCTTGAAATTCTGAAATAATGGAATGATAGACAACGTCATCCATTACGAGCTGCATACCATCAAGGATTTCTGTGGATCCTCGTGCAAACTCAAGTTCAGGCTGGCCTGGTACCTTGAAAAGAATGCTTCCTCCAAAGCAATCGAAGAAAGCGTGGTACTTGCTCAGCCAGTCCATCCCAAGCACAATATCAAAAGTAGGCATAGGAAGAACTAAGAGTCGGGCATTCATCTCTCTACTACGTATTGCTATAGGACACGATCTACAAATTCTACTAATAGGTACTACTACTCCTCCGGTAAGAATTCTAACACAACTAGGTAAAGGTGTAGTGGTAATGTTGTGTTTGGCAATAAAACTAGATGATATGAATGAGTGAGTGGCTCCCGTATCAAATAATGTCACAGCAGGAAAAGTAAAAGCAATAGTGATACCTGCTATGACATCAATTTCCTGATCCATGTCGTCTATTTCCATAGCAAAAGCTTGCCCATTCCTCTGTGGCTGTCCATGATTAGCCCTTAGGTACTGATCTTCCTGGGTAGGTAGCGGTGGCCTTTGCTGAAATCCTCCTGCTGCTGGAGGTCGAGGTGCTCCTGGTCTAGCCATCTGTGGAACTGGCTTTGGTGCTGGAAGTGCTAGCCTCTGTGCTGGTCGTGGAAGTGTTGATGCTTGCTGTATAGGACAGTCTTTCTATATATGCTGTCCAGAACCACATCTCATACACTGTCCTAGGCGAGCTCGACAGTCTCTTCTAATATGTTCATGTTTGCCACAATGATGGCAGAGGGGTTTCTCTGGGATCTGGTATGGTCCTGCTCTTTGCTGGTACTGCTGTTGCTGAGCTAAAGGACGTCTGATAGGTCCTCCTTGTTGTGTCCTGACCGGTCCCTGCTGTATTCTTGCTGGTCCTTATTGTGCCCTCAGCTGACCTCCTTTTCCTCTGCTGATAGTTTCTTGCAATCTGGCTTCGGTTAGTAGTTCAGTATAAGAGATTCGGGACTGGGAGCTTGTAAAATGTTGGAGCTCCTGAGTCAGTCCACGATGGAACCTCTTAGCTTTGGCCAAGTCATCTGGTATCAGGGCAGCGCCATATTTGCTAAGGCGGCTAAACTCAGCATCATATTCGTCCACTGTTTGGATTCCCTGCTCTAGGTGAAGAAACCGATCGTATAATGCATCTTTGACAGTGTCCGAAAAGTACTTTCTTTTAAAGCATTCCAGGAATTGCTCCCATGTCTGGTAAGTACCCAGCTGACGCTCCATGGATTCCCACCAGTGATGGGCATTATCATCTAGAAGTGTCCTCACACCCGTCATCCACAGCTCTGTAGGTAGTTGTGATGCTTCTAATAACTTTCGAGTATGAGTGATCCAGTTGGTAGTTACTTCTGGACTCTCAGTACCTTTGTACGTCCTTGGACCCATTTGTACAAAGTCCTTTACTGAACCAACTCTAGCTTGAGGTACTGGAACTAGTGCTTGAGCTGGTAGAGCAGCCTGTGTAGCCATCCTTTCAAGTGCTGCCAGAAATTCTTGTCGTTGCTCAGCTGCCTGTTGCCTCTGTTCCTGCATCATCATCTGGAAGAATTGGAACAGTTGGGCCTGGCCGTCCTGCGGTGTTGATGAGACTGGAAGGGTCCCATTAGATGGAATGGAAAAGTCAGATGGAGCTGGATTATGAGTCTGTCCATCTGATCCGGAAAGTCTAGGGTTCGATGAAGTCCCTCCTTGAGTCTGACCATTGACTCCAGGAGTTGTGTCACTATCAGTGATAGTACATTCTTTCTTCATATCCATCTTTCTGCAGTTAATGTACACAATCGTTTAGGCAAAGTATGGGAATCAAACAGGGTATGAGTTGGTATAGGATGTAGAAGTATAAATTACGCTGGAGAGTTATCTGCGTAAAACATGACTTCTGAGCTAGCTGCGTAGAGCAGGGCTCCAAGGAAGTTTTGCGTAAAGTAAAGATTTCAATTCGCCAGTGTAAAACATAGTTCAAAACTTATCTGCATAAAGGTCTATGCGTAAAATCTGCATAGATTATATGTAAAAGTTCTGCGCATAAATCTGAGCTCGAAATGTATCTGCGTATAGTATAGCATACTTAGCAGCGTAAAGTCGTACAAGAAACTTTTCGTTTCCTTGGATGAATTTGTCAGAAAACCTAACATCTGACAAAAGTACCGCACGATAATCGAGAAGACGGCTGTGATGATTATCTGCCCAGAACCTGGGTTTGTCGTTTATTGACAGAGTCAGTCGCCACGCCAAAGGCTGTTACTGCACAGGGCTCGGAGCATATCTCTGCATTTAATGCAAATATTGGTTTCTTACTGGCTAAGATAATGACAAATACGCTTATCATCCTGATCAAACTATTACGCTGGGTTCAGGGATCATCAGGTTTACGCTGGCTATTTACCTATGTCATGGTATACACAGATTTTAGAAAAACTAAGGGATCGTGGGAAAACAGTTTTTTATAACTGCAGAGTAGAGTGAACCTAACTATGGCATAAAAATAGGTAATCTCCTGGAGCATAAAATATACGCTAACAAGAGTAAAGGGTTGGTGGCGTAAAATAAAATATAGGATAATTGGAAGGAGGAATGAGGTTTTAGTCAAGTGTGGATGAGATCCTTAAAATCTTTTCCTATATGCAGGCTTGTTTGGCACAGTTACGTAACCAAGACAATATATTTTGACCTGCATGGGCCACCACCAAAAACATGTCACGCCCCAGTCCCAAAATACGTAGGACCAGGAATACGTAATACGCCCAGCCGTATGTATATGAATTCCAATATATGGAAAACCATATACATATGTACGCTGTAAATGAATATGCAATCCATTAGTGGTAATATACTGTCATAACAAGTCACACACCATCTATATCTCCTCCACAGCACAAAATACTCAGTAGGAACAAAACTGACATATAACTGGATATCAAAGTGTATAGAGTCTATAGTCTGGTGGAAACAAATCCACTTCAAAACGACTATACCAAGGTAGACACAAAAATCCCTAAAACAGTGATCATAATCACAGAAACTCTGTTGGTAGGAGCTCCTCAGTCTCGTAAGTAGCGTCCGGTCCAGGTCCATACTCTTGTGGAAACTCCAGATCGTCCATATCTGGAAAGGGACCAGGTCCTCAGAGGGACATAACAAGATACATAGAAGCATGCCAATAAGTACTGAAATATAAACATCCATCGGGTCGCCTAACCGTCTAAGTGAATGCAGTTTGAGGACAACTTTGAGTGTAAGAGAAAGTGTAGGCTAGACATATGCCGACGTAATTCACCAATCGTGACAACTGGCTAGTATATGCCACATATGCCCCCCAACCCAGGGGCGCAATGTAAACAAGAGTAATAACTACATAAGAAAGTGGGTGTCCCGTACACTTATGAGTAGTCCTCCCTGTCCCAATGATCTATGCATGCTGCCTCCACCACATGCTACTGCCCTAAATAACTGCCAGGTCTACTAGCATAAAAAGTTTCTATCAGCAATCATTCTTAACGCACAGCCATGCGTACAGGAGGCCATCCTTGTCACGCCGTCCGTGATCTATATGAGACACACACTCGTGTAAACCACTGTGTCATGGTTAATGAACCTAATGAGCTCTTTAATACTGGGTGGTCTTATAATTAGGTGAAATGAGAAACTTACACGTATAAGACAAAGCAAAGTTGAGTTTTGCTTCTGATACAGAATTCTTTCCTAATGATTTGTGGTTGGATTCTACGCAGAGGAAAGAAAGGAAGAGTTTACGCTGGGTAAATAAGCGGTGGTTTAGTTACTGCTGCTGCGGCAGTGGTTACGCTGGTAGTTTGCTATTGCTATGGATATTTACGCACAGAGAAAATATCCGTGGTATGGTGAGGAGTTTGCTATTTGACTGTTTTATGCGGGGTGAACTGCTGATGTTAATTCCTTACTTTACGCGTGGAATTGGTTTTGTGCGTAGAGAAAGGGATTTGGGCAGGTTGGGTTTTTACGCATGAAAGAGTTCTGTAGGGTTTTCGCTAAGTGCGTTTTACGCTGGGATGATTAACGGGTTACGGGTTTGGTATAATAGGAATTATACTTAATAAATAGTTTAAATAATTAATTAAATAATAACTTATACGGTTTTCAGGAATGGTGGTTTACAAATCTGTCTCTCGCCTACATCGCTCCAACATACGGGGGAACGACACTTCCTGCCATACAATGCCTCATAAGGAGCCATCAGGATGCTCGCCTGATAGCTATTGTTGTAGGAAAATTCGACCAAGTGCAAATGGTCCTCCCATGAACCGCTGAAGTCAAGCATGCATGCCCTCAACATGTCCTCCAGCGTCTGAATGGTGCGCTCGGATTGGCCATCTGTCTGCGGGTGGTACGAAGTACTGAACTTAAGGCGGGTACCAAGAATCTCTTGCATACTCCTCCAAAAGTACGATGTGAACCTCGTATCCCTGTCAGACACGATACTGACTGGCACTCCATGCAGTCGCACAATCTCTCTCATGTACATGTCTGCCAAGGCTTCCGTAGATTGCCCAACTCTGAAGGGTAAAAAGTGGGCAGACTTGGTGAGTCTATCTACGATTACCCATACCGCGTTGCGACCACTAGGACTTCTCGGGAAACCCGTAACAAAGTCCATGGTGATGTGCTCCAATTTCCACTCCGGTATCGGGAGCGGTTGAAGTAATCCAGCAGACCTCTGATGCTCAGCTTGACTTGCTGACACACCAGATACTTAGCCACAAAGTGGGCTATCTCTTTCTTCATCCCGTGCCACCAGTAGTACTGCCTCGGGTCTCGGTACATCTTCGTGCCTCCTGGATGAATAGAATAGGTCGAACTGTGCGCCTCCGTCATCAGCTCCTGGCGAAGCTCTCCATTCGGAACATAGAGACGATCTCCGCATCTCAAAGTCCCGTCCTCGTGTATATACAGTCATGTCTGTATTCCAGCCTCTTTCCTCTGTCGAAGCCTCTGAAATCTGGCGTCTGTCGGCAAAGCATCCTTGATTCTCTCCACCAATATCGATTGCACCTGGAAACTCGACATCTGGCCGTCTACTCCGGGCATAATGACTTCGATACCCAACTGCTCTAGATCTCTCAACAGATGTTGTTGGGTAGTCAGGAAAAATGCTATGGGCTTCCTGCTTAAAGCATCGGCTACCACATTAGCCTTTCCCGGATGGTACTGTAGCTCAATCTCGAAGTCCGCTATCACTTCGAGCGAACGTCTCTGCCTCTGGTTCAGGTCCTTCTAGGTGTAGACGTATTTCAGGCTCTTATGATCGGTGAATATCTCCACGCGCTCTCATTACAGGTAGTGCCTCCAAAGCTTCAAAGCAAATATCACTGCGGCAAGCTCCAAGTCGTGGATAGGGTAGTTCTTCTCATGGGTCCTCAGTTGCCTAGAGGCATAGGCCACAACCTTCCCATGCTGCATCAAGACGCATCCTAATCATTTCCCGGATGCATCGCTATAGATCACGAATCCTCCGTGTCCAGAAGGTATGGTCAAGATGGGTGCTGTAGTCAGACGCTTCTTCAGCTCATCAAATGCCGTCTGACACTCCTCTGTCCAGGTGAACTCCTGATCCTTGCGGGTCAAGCGGGTCATCGGCTCTGCGATCCTTGCAAAGTTCTCTACGAACCTCCGGTAATATCCGGCAAGTCCTAGGAAACTCCTCACCTCCGAGACGTTGGTAGGGGTCGGCCACGTCTCTACTGACAAAATCTTCGCGGGATCTACCGAAATGCCTTCTCCTGAGATAACGTGTCCAAGAAATGCGACACGATCTAGAAGAAACTCGCACTTGCTCAGCTTGGCATAAAGCCTCTCACGTCTCAGCGTCTCTAGCACTAGCCTCAAGTGCTCCCCGTGCTCCTCGTGGCTCTTCGAATATACCAGGATGTCGTCGATGAGGACTACCACAAACTGGTCCAGATACTCGTGGAAGACTCTGTTCATCAGGTTCATAAACACAGCAGGCGCATTTGTCAATCCAAAAGGCATCACTAAGAACTCGTAGTGACCATAACGAGTCCTAAATGCTGTCTTTGGAATGTCTTCCCTTCGCACCTTCACCTGATGATAGCCCGATCTCAAGTCGATCTTCATGAACACCACTGCTCATGTCAGCTGGTCGAACAGATCGTCGATCCACGGTAGAGGGTACTTGTTCTTGATAGTCAGAGCATTAAGGGCTCTGTAATCAATGCACATCCGGAATGTCCCATCCTTCTTTGGTACAAACAGTACTGGTGCTCCCCAGGGTGATGCACTAGGACGGACGAATCCTTTGATCTGCAACTCCTCTAGCTGTAGCTTCAACTCGTCAAGCTCCTTCTTCGCCAACTGGTACACATTTGATGATACCAGTGCTGCTCCAGGTACTAGCTCAATGGTGAACTCCACCTCTCTATCAGGCGGTAGGCCTGGCAACTCCTCTGGGAAAATATCCTCGAACTCTGCAACGATCTCTGGGGGTGCCGTCTCCATGGCCAAGTAAGTTCCAGCTGTCTGTCCCACTCCTCGCTCGGTGGTGCCTCGCATGTACTCGAACTCCGGGTGTCCTGTGTAAACCCCCATTCCTGAAAACCGTATTAGTTATTATTTAATTAATTATTTAAACTATTTATTAAGTATAATTCCTTTTATACCAAACCCGTAACCCGTTAATTATCCCAGCGTAAAACGCACTTAGCGAAAACCCTACAGAACTCTTTCATGCGTAAAAACCCAACCCGCCTAAATCCCTTTTTCTACGCACAAAAACCAATCCCGCGCGTAAAGTAAGGAAATAGCATCAGCAGTTCACCCCGCGTAAAACAGTCAAATAGCAAACTCCTCACCATACCGCGGATATTTTTTCTGTGCGTAAATATCCATAGCAATAGCAAACTACCAGCGTAACCACTGCGGCAGCAGCAGTAACTAAACCACCGCTTATTTACCCAGCGTAAACTCTTCCTTTCTTTCCTCTGCGTAGAATCCAACCACAAATCATTAGGAAAGAATTCTGTATCAGAAGCAAAACTCAACTTTGCTTTGTCTTATACGTGTAAGTTTCTTATTTCACCACTCTTTAGAAAATATCTCAGCCGCCCCCTAAACCAATAAGAAGGAAATAACAGCAAGAGTTTTCTTAACCATTAAGTAAATTTCCACCGCCTCCTATTCCTATATATAATTACAACTCCCAAGCAATAACTCCTTCCTCTGATCACAACATTAACAACTTTGGACGTGCACTTTACAGGACTTTACTCGGCAAGTATACATTGCCATAATACTGTTATTTTACCTTTCAAATTGTTACATGCATGTTTAATTCTGCCTATATAGATGTATATTTTGTAGATTTATGACCTAATTATGAGACCACCCAGTATTAAAGAGCTCATTAGGTTCATTAACCATGACACAGTGGTTTACACGAGTGTGTGTCACATATAGATCACGGACGGCGTGACAGGGATGGCCTCCTGTACGCATGGCTGTGCGTTAAGAATGACTGCTGATAGAAACTTTGTATGCTAGTAGACCTGGCAGTTATTTAGGGCAGTAGCATGTGGTGGAGGCAGCATGCATAGATCATTGGGACAGGGAGGACTACTCATAAGTGTACGGGACACCCACTTTCTTATGTAGTTATTACTCTTGTTTACAGTGCGCCCCTGGGTTGGGGGCATATGTGGCATATACTAGCCAGTTGTCACGATTGGTGAATTACGTCGGCATATGTCTAGCCTACACTTTCTCTTACACTCAAAGTTGTCCTCAAACTGCATTCACTTAGACGGTTAAGCGACCCGATGGATGTTTATATTTCAGTACTTATTGGCATGCTTCTATGTATCTTGTTATGTCCCTCTGAGGACCTGGTCCCTTTCCAGATATGGACGAGCAGGAGTATCCTCAGGAGTATGGGCCTGGACCGGATGCTACTTACCAGGCTGAGGAGATCTTACCCTCAGAGTACCTGTGATCTACTGCCACTGTTTAGAGATTTTGTTGCTTTTCAGTATAGTTATTTTGTAGTGGATTTGTTTCCACCTGACTATCAGACTCGATACTTACTTGGTTATCCAGTTATATTTTCAGCTCTTTATTCCTACTAAGTATTGGTGTTGTGGATGAGATATAAATTATGTGTGACTTGTTGTGACAGTATATTACCACTGATAGATTGCATATTCATTTACAGCGTACGTGTGTATATGGTTTCCATATATTGGAGTTCATATATATACGGCTGGGCGTGTTACGTATTCCTAGTCCTATGTATTTTGGGACTGGGGCGTGACATATTTTTGGTGGTGGCCCATGCAGGTCAGAATATATTGTCTTGGTTACGTAACTGTGCCAAACAAGCCTGCATATAGGAAAAGATTTTAAGGATCTCATCCACACTTGACTAAAACCTCATTCCTCCTTCCAATTATCCTATATTTTATTTTACGCCACCAACCCTTTACTCTTGTTAGCGTATATTTTATGCTCCAGGAGATTACCTATTTTTACGCCATAGTTAGGTTCACTCTACTCTGCAGTTATAACAAACTGTTTTCCCACGATCCCTTAGTTTTTCTAAAATCTGCGTATACCATGACATAGGTAAATAGCCAGCGTAAACCTGATGATCCCTGAACCCAGCGTAATAGTTTGATCAGGATGATAAGCGTATTTGTCATTATCTTAGCCAGTAAGAAACCAATATTTGCATTAAATGCAGAGATATGCTCCGAGCCCTGTGTAGTAATAGCCTTTGGCGTGGCGACTGACTCTGTCAATAAACGACAAACCCAGGTTCTGTGCAGATAATCATCACAGCCGTCTTCTCGATTATCGTACGGTAATTTTGTCAGATGTCAGGTTTTCTGACAAATTCATCCAAGGAAACGAAAAGTTTCTTGTACGACTTTACGCTGCTAAGTATGCTATACTATACGCAGATACATTTCGAGCTCAGATTTATGCGCAAAACTTTTACATATAATCTATGCAGATTTTACGCAGAGACCTTTATGCAGATAAGTTTTGAACTATGTTTTACGCTGGCGAATTAAAATCTTTACTTTACGCCAAACTTCCTTGGAGCCCTGCTCTACGCAGCTAGCTTAAAAGTTATGTTTTACGCAGATAACTCTCCAGCGTAATTCATACTTCTACATCCTATACCAACTCATACCATGTTTGATTCCCATACTTTGCCTAAACGATTGTGTACATTAACTACAGAAATATGGATATGCAGAAAGAATGTACTATCACTGATAGTGACACAACTCCCGGAGTCAATGGTCAGACTCAAGGAAGGACTTCAACGAACCCTAGACTTTCCGGATCAGATGGACAGACTCATAATCCAGCTCCATCTGACTTTCCCATTCCACCTAATGGGACCCTTCCAGTCTCATCAACACCGCAGGACGGCCAGGCCCAACTGTTCCAATTCTTCCAGATGATGATGCAGGAACAGAGGCAACAGGCAGCTGAGCAACGACAAAAATTTCTGGCAGCACTTGAAAGGATGGCTACACAGGCTGCTGTACCAGCTCAAGCACTAGTTCCAGTACCTCAAGCTAGAGTTGGTTCAGTAAAGGACTTTGTACAAATGGGTCCAAGGACGTACAAAGGTACTGAGAGTCCAGAAGAAACTACCAACTGGATCACTCACACTCGAAAGTTATTAGAAGCATCACAACTACCTACAGAGCTGTGGATGACGGGTGTGAGGACACTTCTAGATGATAATGCCCATCACTGGTGGGAATCCATGGAGCGTCAGCTGGGTACTTACCAGACATGGGAGCAATTCCTGGAATGCTTTGAAAGAAAGTACTTTCCGGACACTGTCAAAGATGCATTATACGATCGGTTTCTTCACCTAGAGCAGGGAATCCAAACAGTGGACGAATATGATGCTGAGTTTAGTCGCCTTAGCAAATATGGCGCTGCTCTGATACCAGATGACTTGGCCAAAGCTAAGAGGTTCCATCGTGGACTGACTCAGGAGCTCCAATATTTTACAAGCTCCCAGTCCCGAATCTCTTATACTGAACTACTAACCGAAGCCAGATTGCAAGAAACTATCAGCAGAGGAAAAGGAGGTCAGCTGAGGACACAACAAGGACCAGCAAGAATACAGCAGGGACCGGTCAGGACACAACAAGGAGGACCTATCAGACGTCCTTTAGCTCAGCAACAGCAGTACCAGCAAAGAGCAGGACCATACCAGATCCCAGAGAAACCCCTCTGCCATCATTGTGGCAAACATGGACATATTAGAAGAGACTGTCGAGCTCGCCTAGGACAGTGTATGAGATGTGGTTCTGGACAGCATATATTGAAAGACTGTCCTATACAGCAAGCATCAACACTTCCACCACCAGCACAGAGGCTAGCACTTCCAGCACCAAAGCCAGTTCCACAGATGGCTAGACCAGGAGCACCTCGACCTCCAGCAGTAGGAGGATTTCAGCAAAGGCCACCGCTACCTACCCAGGAAGATCAGTACCTAAGGGCTAATCATGGACAGCCACAGAGGAATGGGCAAGCTTTTGCTATGGAAATAGACGACATGGATCAGGAAATTGATGTCATAGCAGGTATCACTATTACTTTTCCTGCTGTGACATTATTTGATACGGGAGCCACTCACTCATTCATATCATCTAGTTTTATTGCCAAACACAACATTACCACTACACCTTTACCTAGTTGTGTTAGAATTCTTACCGGAGGAGGAGCAGTACCTATTAGTAGAATTTGTAGATCGTGTCCTATAGCAATACGTGGTAGAGAGATGAATGCCCGACTCTTAGTTCTTCCTATGCCTACTTTTGATATTGTGCTTGGGATGGACTGGCTGAGCAAGTACCACGCTTTCTTCGATTGCTTTGGAGGAAGCATTCTTTTCAAGGTACCAGGCCAGCCTGAACTTGAGTTTGCACGAGGATCCACAGAAATCCTTGATGGTATGCAGCTCGCAATGGATGACGTTGTCTATCATTCCATTATTTCAGAATTTCAAGACGTTTTTCAGAGGAATTACCAGGACTACCCCCAGATAGAGACGTAGAATTCTCGATTGAATTAACACCAGGAGCAGCACCTATAGCATCACATGTTTATAGACTGGCAAAGAAGGAGATGGATGAATTAAAGACACAATTGAAGGAACTAGAAGAGAAAGGTTACATCCGACCAAGTGCATCACCCTGGGGAGCACCAGTGTTGTTTGTACCAAAGAAGGATGGGTCAGTACGTATGTGCATTGACTATAGAGCCTTGAATGTAGTAAAGTGAAGAATAAATATCCACTACCACGCATTGATGACCTATTTGATCAGCTTAGTGGAGCCAAGATGTTCTCAAAGATAGATTTGAGATCGGGATATCACCAGGTGAAAGTACGGAAGGAAGACATTCCGAAGACCGCATTCCGGACAAGATACGGGCACTACGAGTTCTTGGTCATGCCATTTGGATTGACCAATGCTCCAACTATCTTTATGGACTTAATGCATCGAGTCTTCCACCAGTATTTGGATCAGTTCGTGGTCGTTTTCATAGATGATATACTTGTCTATTCAAAGAACCACGAAGAACACGAGAAACACCTGCGGATTGTTCTAGAGACCTTGAGGAGAAAGCAGTTATATGCGAAGCTCAGTAAATGTGAGTTCTTCTTGGACAGAGTCTCATTTCTTGGACATGTTATCACGGGAAACGGCATTTCTGTTGATCCAGGAAAGATCTCGGCAGTCGAGACATGGCCTGTTCCTACCTCAGCAGCAGAAGTAGGAAGTTTTCTTGGACTTGCGGGATATTACCGACGGTTCGTAGAGAACTTCTCATGACTTGGAACTTGCAGCAGTTGTATTTGCTTTGAAGTTATGGAGACATTACTTATATGGAGAACGGGTGGAAATCTATACAGACCACAAAAGCCTAAAGTATGTCTTCACGCAGAAGGAGTTAAATATGAGGCAACGTCGATGGCTCGAATTAATGAAAGATTTCGAGATAGAGTTACACTATCACCCAGGCAAGGCTAATGTAGTAGCAGATGCATTAAGTCGAAAGCCAGCAGCCTATTTCCTAACAACGCAGAGGGAATTGTTGGAAGATTTACAAGGTCTTGGCATTGAAATAATATTGCCCGGAGCAGACGGGACACTAGTCAATTTGCAAATACAATCATCCCTAGTAGAGAGAATCAAGGCAGCATTATCTACAGACGCCAGATTCAAAAGATTAAAAGAAAGAACAGAGGCTGGAGATCAGACAGGACTGCATATCCATGATGATGGGACATTATGATGTGGTAATCGTCTTTATGTTCCCAATGGAGAGATTCGACAGGAACTAATGACAGAAGCTCATAGTTCGATATATTCTATTCATCCTAGAGGCACCAAGATGTATCGCGACTTACGAGAACATTTCTGGTGGCATGGGATGAAAAAGGAGATAGCTCGCTTTGTAGCTAAATGCTTGGTATGTCAACAAGTAAAGGCGGAGCATCAAAGAACAGCAGGATTATTGCAACCACTTCCGATTCCAGAATGGAAATGGGAGCACATCACTATGGACTTCGTAACAGGTTTTCTCAAAAGTCCAAGTGGTAAAGACTATGGGTAATAGTAGATCGACTCACCAAGTCAGCCCATTTCTTGCCTTTTAGAGTTGGCCAAACTACAGAAACTCTGGCTGACCTATATATGAGACAAATCGTGAGATTGCACGGCGTACCAGTCAGCATTGTATCAGACAGGGACTCGCGCTTTACATCACATTTTTGGAGAAGTATGCAAGAAAGTCTTGGAACTCGTCTGAAGTTCAATACATCTTATCACCCACAAACTGATGGACAATCAGAACGTACTATTCAGACATTAGAAGATATGTTAAGGGCTTGTATGTTAGACTTTGGGGGATCATGGGAGGACCACTTACACCTTGTAGAATTTTCTTACAACAATAGCTATCAGGCGAGCATTCAAATGGCTCTATTTGAAGCATTATATGGGAGGAAGTGTAGATCTCCTGTATGTTGGAATGACGTGGGAGAACGTCAAATTCTGGGACCAGAGTTAGTGGTCAATAATGTTGAGACAATCAAGAAAATACAAGGACACTTGCGAGCAGCGCAAGATAGGCAGAAGCAGTGGGCAAACCTTCATCGTCGTCCCTTAGAATTTAAAGAGGGCGATCATGTCTTCTTAAGAATAGCACCTACCAGAGGCACTATTCGGTTCGGAGGGCACGGCAAATTGAGTCCAAGGTATATTGGACCATTTGATGTACTAGAAAGAGTGGGAGAAGTGGCATACCGACTTGCGCTACCACCTTCACTTGAGGGAGTACATGACGTGTTCCATATGTCGCAGCTCAGACGGTATGTGGCAGATAGCAGTCATATTCTTGACCACTCAGAGATCACTGTTGGGCCAAGCTTGACATATCAAGAACAACCCGTAGGAATCCTTGATCGCCGAGAGAAGGTATTGAGAAACCAGTCTATTCCCTTAGTCCGCGTGGCATGGAAACATGGCTCGCCAGGAGAATCTACTTGGGAACGCGAGGATGACATGCGAGAACGTTTCCCGAACCTATTTTTAGACCAAGGTATGAATTACTTTGTTAATTTATATCTTATACCATTCTTGACTTTCTACCTTGGCTTAGTTCTAATTTCGAGGATAAAATTTTTATAAGTTGGGTAGAATGTAAACCCCCATTCCTGAAAACCGTATTAGTTATTATTTAATTAATTATTTAAACTATTTATTAAGTATAATTCCTATTATACCAAACCCGTAACCCGTTAATCATCCCAGCGTAAAACGCACTTAGCAAAAACCCTACAGAACTCTTTCATGCGTAAAAACCCAACCCGCCTAAATCCCTTTTTCTACGCACAAAAACCAATCCCGCGCGTAAAGTAAGGAAATAGCATCAGCAGTTCACCCCGCGTAAAACAGTCAAATAGCAAACTCCTCACCATACCGCGGATATTTTCTCTGTGCGTAAATATCCATAGCAATAGCAAACTACCAGCGTAACCACTGCCGCAGCAACAGTAACTAAACCACCGCTTATTTACCCAGCGTAAACTCTTCCTTTCTTTCCTCTGCGTAGAATCCAACCACAAATCATTAGGAAAGAATTCTGTATCAGAAGCAAAACTCAACTTTGCTTTGTCTTATACGTGTAAGTTTCTCATTTCACCACTCTTTAGGAAATATCTCAGCCGCCCCCTAAACCAATAAGAAGGAAATAACAGCAAGAGTTTTCTTAACCATTAAGTAAATTTCCACCGCCTCATATTCCTATATATAATTACAACTCCCAAGCAATAACTCCTTCCTCTGATCACAACATTAACAACTTTGGACGTGCACTTTACAGGACTTTACTCGACAAGTATACCTTGCCATAATACTATTATTTTACCTTTCAAATTATTACATGCATGTTTAATTCTGCCTATATAGATATATATTTTGTAGATTTATGACCTAATTATGAGACCACCCAGTATTAAAGAGCTCATTAGGTTCATTAACCATGACACAGTGGTTTACACGAGTGTGTGTCTCATATAGATCACGGACAACGTGACAGGGATGGCTCATGTACGCATGGCTGTGCGTTAAGAATGACTGCTGATAGAAACTTTGTATGCTAGTAGACCTGGCAGTTATTTAGGGCAGTAGCATGTGGTGGAGGCAGCATGCATAGATCATTGGGACAGGGAGGACTACTCATAAGTGTACGGGACACCCACTTTCTTATGTAGTTATTAATCTTGTTTACAGTACGCCCCTGGGTTGGGGGGCATATATGGCATATACTAGCCAGTTGTCACGATTGGTGAATTACGTCGGCATATGTCTAGCCTACACTTTCTCTTACACTCAAAGTTGTCCTCAAACTGCATTCACTTAGACGGTTAGGCGACCCGATGGATGTTTATATTTCAGTACTTATTGGCATGCTTCTATGTATCTTGTTATGTCCCTCTGAGGACCTGGTCCCTTTCCAGATATGGACGAGCAGGAGTATCCTCAGGAGTATGGGCCTGGACCGGATGCTACTTACCAGGCTGAGGAGATCTTACCCTCAGAGTACCTGTGATCTACTGCCACTGTTTAGAGATTTTGTTGCTTTTCAGTATAGTTATTTTGTAGTGGATTTGTTTCCACCTGACTATCAGACTCGATACTTACTTGGTTATCCAGTTATATTTTCAGCTCTTTATTCCTACTAAGTATTGGTGTTGTGGATGAGATATAAATTGTGTGTGACTTATTGTGATAGTATATTACCACTGATGGATTGCATATTCATTTACAGCGTACGTGTGTATATGGTTTCCATATATTGGAGTTCATATATATACGGCTGGGCGTGTTACGTATTCCTAGTCCTATGTATTTTGGGACTGGGGCGTGACATCTTGGCAGTCTAAAAGTAACGCTACCCTTCCGGCAATCCAGTACGGCATTATACTGACTTAGCCAGTCCATGCCCAAAATGACGTCGAAAGCTGGCATTGGGAGTACCAACAATCGCGCTCTCATCTCTCTACCGCAAACTACTACCGAGTACGTTCTAATAGTGCTGGTAACCGGTACGATGCCTCCTCCGATAATTATCTTCCAACTCTTAGGTAAGGGGGAAGTTGCTACTCTATGCATTGCTACGAAGCTACTAGATATAAATGACAGTGTAGCTCCAGAATCAAACAGTGCAGTTGCAGGTAATGATGCAACTAAAATTGTACCTGTGATCGCCTCCCCTTCTGGTTCCTCCTTGATGGTAGCTAAAGCAAAGGCATGCCCGTGCCTCTGCCCTCCAGCCTGCTGTCTGGCCTGGTTGTAATGTGCCTCCTGTGGAACCAAGGGTGGTCCTCTCTGATGTCCTCCGGTAACTGGTGGACGCTGACCTCCTGCTGGGGGTAGTATCCTCAAGGGTGGTGCTGCAGGCCTCTGCCCGGTCTGGGGTGCTACGTCTCTGCGCTGGGGGCAGTCTCTGGCAAGGTGTTGGCTCGCTCCACAGACCATGTAGAGCCCGAGCTTCTTTCGGCAGTCTCTGATGATGTGTCCCCTCTTGCCACAAAAGTGACAAGTCGGTAGCTCCTTCTGCTGGTACGGCGCTGTCCTCTGCTGCGCCTGCGCTCCTGGACGGCGGATCGGTCCTCCTGCTCCTTGCTGGGTTCTGGCTGGTACGTTCGCGCTGGAACGTCTCACTCCTCCTAGTGCCTCCTGGATCCTCGCCTCTGATAGGACCTCTTCATAAGAGATCCTCACTTGAGTAGTGGTATACCGCTGCAGCTCAAGGATAAGGCCGTGGTAGAATCTCCTGGCCTTCTCCAGGTCGTTGGGGATCAGGGCTGCACCGAATCGGCTGAGTCTACTGAACTCCCCGTCGTAGGCGTCCACGGTCAGGTTCTCTTGCTCCAGGTGCAGGAACTGGGAGTATAGGGCGTTCCTCACCGTAGCGGGGAAATACTTCGCATTGAAGTACTCCAGAAACTGCTCCCAAGTCTGCGCCCTGCCGACACTGCGCTCCATAGAATCACACCAGTGATAGGCGTTGCCGGTGAGTTGGGCCCTCACTGCGGTCATCCAGAGGTCGGGGTGTAGCTGCGAACCCTCTAACAGCATCTCAGTCTTGGAGACCCAGTCTGAGATTTCCTCTGCAGTCTCCTTGCCCGAAAAGGTTCTCGGGCTCATCTGGCGGAAACCTCGCACGGTGCCCACTGGCTGGACCGGTGCAGGTGCTGGTACTGGTGCTGGTGCTGGGGCAGGTGTCCTCTCCAGTACCGCCATCAGACTCTGCCTCAGAGTCTCGGTCTGATGCCACTGTGCCTGCATCATCATCTGGAAGAACTGCAACATCTGGGGATGTCCCTCCATTGGTGGCATCTGGGGCGGGAAAGGCGGAGGTGGTGGAAGTGGTATCTCCTGCTGCATCATCGGCGTCTCCTCGGATACCGGCCTCTCGAACTGCGGCATCGGAGTAGCCCTCGAGGTCTGTCCCTCGAAGTGCTGCATCGGGACTGTCTGCGAAGTCTGGCCCTCTGGCTGCTGCGTCCTGTCGTCGGGAGACATCTGGTGCCAGTGTATCATCGGGGCCTAAGGGATCACCGGGGCCTGTGGCTGAGGCTGCTCTCCGGGTGGTCCCTGGGAAGTCTCCTCCCTCGGTGCAGTAGCAGATGGTATCATGGCACCGTATGCCTCGCGTCCACTGCGTAGGTTCATCTCGCTGTAAGAGATAGAACTTCATTAAAAGAGTACAGAATCAATCAAACAGGATGCAGATATTTTAAAGTACGGAAGAGGTTCAAAGGCATAATCAAGTGGATGAGACCTAGTAATTTCTATCCTATTGCAGGCTCGCTGGGCATGTTACCATACCACAAGCGATAAACATTTGATGTTTGTGACCTGCATGGGCCACCACTAAAATCATGTCACGCCCCAGTCCCAAAATATATGGAACCAGGCCACGTGGCATTGGCCAGCTGACACATCTCCGAGGATATCCCAATTTAATGGATCCTAATGAAGCGTGCTACGCTGTCCTAAATCTAACAAGTCTAATATCAACAACATGCAGAGTCTAATCTCATCCACAAATATATCAAGTAAAATACTGAAATGAAAGACCGGAATAAGAACATAGTCGAATGTCATAGTACAAACCGAAATATGTCCGGTGGGAACAAACCCACTACAAATGATGAAAATAGAGTACTGAAGACTGAAATAAGAGTGAGACTGAATCAACTGCTAACTAGATAAGAAGCTCCAGTCCTAGGCGGAGGGCCTACCAAGATGATCAGGGGTACTCCGATGGTAAAACCTCAAGCTCCTCGTCAAGAGCGAACCTCGTCTCCACACCTGGTCCGTACACGGTGGGGTAATAGGCCTCGTCTAGATCTGGAAGATAACCAGGTCCTCAGAGGGACGTAACAAGATACAAATGCATGCCAGATATAGTACTGAATAAAAATAAAGAGGGTGTGCTAACCAATCTAAGTGAATGCAATGTAAGGACAACCTCGGAACGTATAGGTAGGTGTAGGCATAACGTCCATACTCCGAAGAACATGGTATCTGATCATGTAATGTCCATCATTCCGAAGAATGAGGTATCTGCAATGTATATACGTCCGTAACACTCCGAAGAGTGCGGTATCTGAATATAGTAAGTCATCGGGTCTGTGGCTCCTCTGGATACCACGAAGTCCGATGTGTGTATCCCATACGTTTATCAGTTATCCTCCCCGCCCAAATGTGGATACACAAGTCGAATATACGACGTTAGTATCCCACATCTATATGCCAAGTCACACCTAATTATATTACTCTAGATTACGTGCTAGTCCGTGATGCATGTCGTACGCACCGATAGAGAATCGGATACGCGGACCCGTATCCCAATATGAATGTACTATCGTGATACGTGTAAAGTGTCACGGTATAGGAAGATATCAAAATATCCTCACAGTAGTAGGTGAGTCATCTAGCAGCTAGGTCAAGTACACTACTCATCGACGCATTGTCGACTGCACCCGAGTCAATCTCGGACGCACACAGTTTATGTATATTGCAACATTTATCATTTAATTTAAACAGTAATCCAGCAAGGTATACTTGCCTGTCCCGGGTAGCTGCGAAAGCCAATGTCCCGCTCCTGAAGCCTCGGCTGTACTGTCCAGCAGTCCTATATATGATATGATAATGACAACATTAGTCGCTACAATAGCACGACTAAGACACACTACTTGCAACTATAGCTGACACAGGGTCTCGGCTGTATATTTATATATAGCTATTACAAATATATATATATATATATATACACTAATACATATTTATTAAAATAATATGTATGTTTAATAGTACAAAAATAGCACCTATGTTTTATTTAGTAATACACCAGTAATTAAGTATATATACACATATTCAATAAATACATATATATGTATATAATTGGTAATATTCACAATTTCATATATTTATACATATACATATATTTAGATAATAATTTTGTACATAAGTAAATATACACACATATTTATATATATTTAAATATATATATTCATATACATACTAATATACCCTTTATAAATATATTAAGTACATAATATATATATTAATATATATATGTACTTATATGTACAAAATATAATAATTATACCAACCAATATATTTATTAATATATTTACACAACATATTTATATGTAATATACCAATGCACAAAAATGTATTTCTGAAATATATATACATATATATATATATATATATATATATATATATATATATATATATATATATATATATATATATATATATATATATATATATATATATATATATTAATATATACATATTAAGTATTTAATAAACATAAGGTATTTAAACTCAAGTATATATATATACTATGTATATACATACATTTATATTTATAAAATACGTACTTATATATTTATATTATATATAAAATAAACTCAGAAAATATTAATACAGTATATACACATATTTATAAACATAAATACTACAGAAATATAGAAATATATATATAAGTACATACTTATATATAAGTATACATATATACTTATTAGGTATTTAATTAATATAAGTATACAAAATACATATATATATTCCTATTATATATAATACTAAATACAATATGTATATATATATATATAACACAGTATTTATACAGGAGTATTTATATATAAATACTAAACAAATACAGAATATTATATGTAATATACTGAAATACGTATTTAAATACAGGAACTATGCATATATGCATGTATATAACATTTGCAACATTAAATACATATAAAATTAATGGTATAAATACATAAAATCATATACCTATACGACGCTCAGGTCGAGGGGGTCCCGGTGGCTGGCCGTCGGCGGCGGGGATGGCCGGACGGAGCTCCGGCGGGGCTCGGGAGGTTCGGCGGCTACAGCAGCGGGTTGGACTCGTCGGCGCTGCGGGGGCGAGTGCGGCCAGGGGCGTCGTCGTCCGGCGTTGGAAGTCGACGGGAAGGGAGGTGGTTGGCCGGGGGAGGGGTCAGTGGAGTTGGGCGGCCGGGCGTTCAGCGGTGGCGGAAAAAGCGGTGGTCGGGTGGTCGGCTCAAGCTCGGGGGGGGGGGGAATGGGCTCGGGTTGAGGACGGGGCTGCTGGTGGTTGCTGCCGGCGGCTAGGCGGCGGGTGGCGGTGGCTGGGGGTAGGGGAGAGGTCGGTGGAGGGGGTCGAGTCCTTGTGGGGGTGGCCGGAGGCGGTGGCCGGACGGAATAGGGCGGCGGGGATGCTGGGTAGGGGTCGGCTGTATGGTGAGGGGTTTTAGTGAAAATAGGGTTTTGGGTATTGTTTCCTAGGTTTGTGTGCATTAAATGAGGTTAAATGATGTATATGTAGGAGAGAGAGTGGGGAGGCTGCCTAGGGATTAGGGCCGGCTGTAGGAAATTTTTGGGGAGTTGGGGAGGTCCATCATGATGAGGGGAGGGCTAGGAATTGAGCATTTCAAATGGAGGGTCATGATGTGCCCATCCAAAAGTAGTGCAAGTACATGAAGAATGGGGGGAAAATGCATGGTGACCGGTCAAGGAAATGTAGGTTCTTTCTCCATGTGGTTGGGCCAATGAGAGGGGGGCACCTTATTGCAATTTTGCACAAAGGCCCCTGAACAATTTGGAATTTGCACTAATTCTGGAATTGGGGATTTAATGTAACAAAACACCATGTTTGGTGTTTTGTATTGGGCTAGGATGGTGTATGGTGTTTTGTATGAGGCTTGTGGGTGTGTGTGTGGGTTTGGGTTGGAGTTGGGTCTAATTTAAATGAGGTTAGGTCACCGCATTAATTAATTCATAATTAATGCACCGGGTGTCTCTAAATTAATTTAACAAATACCGGGGGTCTAAATTTGGGTTGGACAAGGGTCATTAGTGTGGTAGGCTCAGGGTACACTAATGTCATGATCTGGGTTGGTCAAATCGGGTTGAGATTGGGTCTCAATTTCGATTGGAACGGACAACGAACGTAAATACGCAATTTATCTAATTTACGTACGGACGTTTGTAACGACTTTTGTGCGACTAAAATCAGGCACAAAAATCAGTATCCGGGGGTTGCTCAAGGTTCATTATGATAGGTTAGCATGTCTCGGCCAAGTATATGGGTTTTGTTTCAGGGCAACGCTAGGGTAGTGTCCTAAAATAATAAATCACTGCACAGATATTATAATACTATATAATAAATCTTAATTATATCTAGTTAACCATAATTAGGCTATTTAAGTTAATTAATCCTAATTTCTGGTCGAGGGGGTTTACACCCGGGTTGACTTTTTGACCCAGATTTCACCGGTTTGACCCGTGTGATCTAGAATAACCCTAAAAGCCTATTTTTAGTTATTTTATATATGTTTAACTCTTTAGAACCCCGTTTAATCTTGCTTTTCGTAATAGGTCTTTGCGACGTCAGTCCGGATCTCGATCCTCACCAGTTGCTCAGGACGTCAAGCGAGTACCTACCTCTGATTGTTTCCATTTCATGATAGCATATATATCATCTGTTCTAGAACTGTTAATACTTGATTCTGACATATTGTTTCATGAGCTGGTACTAGCTGGATCCCGTCATGAGATGTTATCCCCCTTACCATATTCAATGGGTACTCTATCACGTGTATTTCATCATGTACTTCGGGTATTGATTCTCATATGCTTCGTGTGCATCGTGTGCTCTCGCCTTCATGTGCGTGAGTTATTTATCATGTACGTAGCGTGTTGTGGTTGGATCCAAGAGTATTAGTGGGGGAGGGGAGTAGAAGTTGGTTATGTGATCAAAGCCAAACAGTATTCATGTGTATGTCGGTTAGGCAACTCACGCATAACGGAGTTATCATAGATTAAATCATGTGCAACCTAAGCCGATCACATAACGAACTTGTGCTCAAGGCACTTAGCTAGTATTCCTATTTTTTCACTTGTAGTTACTTCTCTACTATTTGTATTGTTCCCCAGTTTTATATTGCAGTTACTTTATCAGTTCTACCCTGTATTTATTTTCCTGTACATCTTGTATTCTTTTCTATTGCTAGTAATATACACCTTACCATGTATTTGGAGTTGCTTTCAGAGTTATATACTTTGCTCCAATCCTGACTGGATATATTTTTCTAGAGGATCCTGAGGACTTTTGCTCGACTTACTATGGGTCAGGTGTCGACGATTGTTGTGACCCTGAGATTGAGGAGAAGCCCGTCCCAGCCGAGGAGACGCCGCTAGCGCCCTAGTATAGCTAGGTGGGTTTCACTGGATTTATTTTCAGTTGATTTTTGGGATGACTATATTATTATTTGCTACTACTGTGAGATATTATAGACTCTGAGACTTGGACTGTATATTTTGGATATTGTACTTGCTCTCTTTGGTTCTTTGTTTCTTTTGTTGATATCTTATCGTGCTTTTACTCTTCCCCTAGTTATTGTGATTGAGTTTATATATATATATATATATATATATATATATATATATATATATATATATCATATTGTTGTCCTCCTTTTGGAGAGGTTATCTTGACAGGTTATTGTGAGTTATAGATAGTTGTGACCTAGAACGGACCTAGACAGCATTCTACCGTCGATTCTGCGGCGTAGGCTGGACGTACCCATGACTCATGCCCAATTTTCTGGGTGCGGGTCATGACAAGAGATCTGATCTGAAGGCTCTCTAACTTCACACAAGCTTTGATCCGAAGGCTTGTACACTTCAACCTCTTACAAGATAGTTTTGATCTTCTTACAACAAATATAAAGATCTAACTTTTACAACTCAAGAACACTCTAATACAATTTATGGAAAGGCAAATAAAAGCTTTAGTGGAGTATTTGTGGATGGCCTTTGGTAGATTAGAAATTTTAGGCACAAAATGATTAACCTTGAAGGAAGGGGTTCAAGGCTCTATATAGGCCACCACAAAGAAAGAGCAAAATACAACTTTTAGTCTGTGAATGGTATACCATCAGTATACTATAGTATATCGTCGATATACCGGTCTACAGTAGCAACGGCTATAAAAATGACCATTGGGATCATTTAAGGCACATAATTTGACCGTTGGATGGCCAACTGTGATGAACAGGTATATCGTCGGTATAGACCAGTATACCGTCGGTATGTCGGTCTAAACGACAGAAATCAACATTTATATAAAATTGGTATATCGTCAGTATACTCCAATATACCGTCGGAATGCCATTTTTTAGGCCAAAAATAATCATAGATTATTTGTCATGCCCCGATTCCGCAGAATCGATAGTCGTCCCCCGGACATGATGTCGTGCGTGTCTAGGTTGTGCAACACACAAGACCAATGTATTTTATATAAATAGAAACATATTCAGAGTTCGCAGATAATTGAACACAATATTAAAACATGGAAAAGTTTTTTTATTGATAATGAACATCTTTTATAAACTCTTGAACGAGTCAGATATTTGCCTGACGGGCTTACAAAAGTGGACACAAAATGAGATAATTGTCATGTATATTGCATCATTTTACTAAAACTTTAAAGCTTATAGACACCTTCGGGCGAAGCTATCGCCTTTCCAAGGAGCTGCATAAGGTATGTGCGCGAGCTCCTGGAACTTCAAAATGTCTCTTCAAAGGCACGATCAGGGCATGCCGGTAGGTGGACTGGATTGGAAAGTCACTCTAGCTTCTTGCAGGATCTCATTGGTGCAGGAAACCTGTTGAAACGAGGGTCAGTACATCAAAATACACTGGTGAAGGCGAGCTAACCCAACTATACCAATCAACACGTTATTTATGTGAAGCATGCAAGTTACTATGTGATCTTTCTATCTTGCCTTAGTTCAATTTTACAAGCAAGCAATAGATATGAAAATTCAATGAAATAAATATGTCACCGTTCGGTGACTTTTACCTGCCCGTCTGAACCACATGTACGATACTTACCATGACCTTCCTTGCCAGAAGACATAGTTAGCTTGCACAGTTTAAATATACGAGAGGTTCACTGGCATGATGCCATAGTTGACGAGTTATAGTCTCGGGGCAAAGATGACAAAGGTACAGGTATCGCTACACGTCATCTCGTCCTGGACATGAATGGTGTGCAACGCAAGGAACATGGGGAGATACACCCATTCTTGCCCGAAGCATGCGACTAAATATGATATTCCGTCCGTATCGGATCGGTTCCAGTGCCCCAGCGACTGTCCGCAGGAACTAAGACCTTGTTCACAAGTTGTCCGTGACCAAGCAAAGTCTACTAAGTTATCAATCGAGGCAGTTTAAGGCAACACAAGCATAAGACAAGTAACAGGGCATGATCTGTTTTACATAGTCTTCCTGATCAGTTTATTGTATAGCAAGGTGTGTTCTATACATAGCTCAATAATAGAAGAAGTATTTATATTCTAACTAGAATTAAAACAGGGTGAAAGAACATTCTAAACGAACTAGCATGTAATATGGTAACCATTCACAAGTTGATTGACAAGCAAAAGTAATCCAAGTCTATTTTATTTTATTTTATTTTGACATCTTTAAGTTTTTATGGTATCGTTTGATCGGAACAATCAAAAATGCAAGATTTCAGATGTGAAGACTTGGAAGAAGGGTCAACTAAATTGAATTATAGCCACTCACAAGTTGGTGGGGAGAGAAAAGGAAAGAGGTGCTTCAAGACTTTGCTCGCGCGACGTCTACTGCACGATCACCTGCATTGCCACAAACAGATAATCAATACATCTTCTATTCTTTTCAAGCTCGGAATAAAAATATAGTTTAATGAACGAAAGCAATAAAATCCATAAAAGCCATTCAAGAAAACACAAATCTGAAAACCAACTCAAAAGCACGAAAGCAACAAGGTGACAGCGAAAACTAGGCAAGAAAACTTGCAGTGGAGAGGTCCCTATTGACTCTGCCACTAAGTCCAACCTTGGGACATGGTCCATCGAATATGGAATCGATTCTGAAGAAGCATATCTATAATGAAAAAAAGATCTTGATTTAATCTATCCCGATCGAACGACACCAAAAATATTTCTTAGTCGCGCTCCCCGAAAAGGGAGAACGGGGTACCACATCCTAACCAACTAATAGGAAGTTTCGTCCTTAAAACTTAGGAATAGAACCTACCATTAAGAAACAATAAATAAAACTTTTCCTCCATCTCAGACTTAAGCTCCTACATCGACTCTTCGACCGAATAATTTTTCCAAAGCACGCACACGAAAGAAACCGAACGACTTTGAAGCAGCTTCTTCTTTTGATCCAAGATCCGTACAGGGTATTCAACATACGTCAAGTCTGCCTTCAAGTCCAGTTGATCAAGATCCACCACATGAATCAGATCGTAGACGTACTTCCTAAGATGTGAAATATGGAAGATATCGTGCACTTTAGATAATGACGGTGGCAGGGCAATCTGATATGCGACTAGGGCGACTCACTTAAGTATTTCGAACGGGCCGACGAATCTTGGGCTTGGCTTCCCTTTTGCTCCAAATCTGGTAACTCATTGCATGGGCTAGACTTTAAAAAAAACATGATCGCCTTCTAAGAACTTAAGAGGTCGATGGTGCACATCTGAGTAACTCTTCTGACGGCTTTGTGCTGCCTTCAGCGGTTCGCGGATCAAACGGATCTTTTGGACAGTTTGTTCTACGAGCTCCGGACCAAGAATTTGTAGTTCACCAACTTCATCCCAACATATAGGGGATCTACAATTTTGCCCATACAATACCTCATATGACGCCATTTGAATGTTAGATTGATAGCTATTATTGTATAAAAATTTGCCTATCGGTAGATGCATGTCCCAACTTGACTTCAATTTCAAAGCGCAGAGCCATAGCATGTCTTCGCGGATTTGGTTTACCCACTCTGTTTGGCCATCTTTCTGAGGATGGTAGGCGAAGCTAAACTTTAACTTTGTCTCCATTGCGGATGGAAGACTCTCCCAGAATCGTGATAAGAATCGTCCATCTCGATCGGAGATAATAGATACGGGCACACCGTGGAGTCGAACAATCTCATTGAGGTAGATCTGCGCCAGACGGTCGGCACTCCAAGTAACTTTGATAGACAAAAAGTGAGCTGACTTGGTGATCGACCGACGATAACCCAGACGCAAATGAGTTTTGAGAATCAAGTCTAGATAATAAATCACGGTTTTTATTTCTCAATAACTCATTTGCTTCTTCTAAATGAGTAACCTTTTCAGAAAGTTATTCATTTGTAAAATAAAGGTTATCAAGAATCTCTAAGGATTAGTTAGCCATAGCTTTCCACTTAGAGCATTTTTTGCATTTAGAAGAAACATGATTGTCTATGCTACTAAAAAAATAATCATTTTTTATCAGAGAAGGAATAGAATGCCATAGATAATAACGATCTACTCTAAGGATGTTAAGCCTAAAGAAATAGAGTCCTTGCTCTGATACCAATTATAGGAACCCTAGAGGAGGGTGAATAGGGTCAAGATAATAAATCAAGCACAAATGATTAATAATAGATAATTTAAAATTTAAGTATGTAAGAAGTCAAGCAATAAGAATACAGACACCGGATATATCCTGGTATCCTCCTCGATGGACTCCAGTCCCGAAAACTCTTGTCCGGCTTAAATCCATTATGAGCAAATAGTAACACTACAAGCTTTGATCTGAACGCCCATTAACTTCTTACATAATAGCTTTGATCCGAAGGCTCTCTAACTTCACACAAGCTTTGATCCGAAGGCTTGTACACTTCAACCTTTTACAAAATAATTTTGATCTTCTTACAACAAATATAAAGATCTAACTTTTACAACTCAAGGACACTCTAACACAATTTGTGGATAGACAAATAAAAGCTTCGGTGGAGTATTTGTGGATGGCCTTTGGTAGATTAGAAATTTTAGGCTCAAAAGGATCAACCTTGAAGGAAGGGGTTCAAGGCTTTATATAGGCCACCACAAAGAAAGAGCAAAAATGCAACTTTCAGTCTACAAACGATATACTCGGTATACCGGTCTATAGCAGCAATGGCTATAAATATGACCGTTGAGATCATTCAATGCACAAAATTTGATCGTTGGATTGCCAACTGTGATGAACCGGTATACCGTCGGTATAGACCAGTATACCGTCGGTATGCCGGTCCAAACGACAAAGAGAAACATTTATATAAAATTGGTATACCATCGGTATACTCCAGTATACCGTCGGTATGCCAGTTTTCAGGCCAAAAATGATCCTGGGTTATATTCTACCCTAGCTTTCAATTTTTTCATTAATTGCTTGTGTTTACAGTAATACTTAAGACTTATTACAGACTCTAGACAGACTAAGACAGGTGCAAGCTTCTTCAGAGTTTGAAAATAATGATGGCATAGCTTGGCTTCTTTCCTTGTCTTGACGGTAGTTATCCTGAGATACCCAGATTGTGAATCCTAAATACCTTTCGGAGGCTTCGTCCCTGAATCCCCCATCGGGGGCACTTCCCCCTCGACCCCCGTCCGCTGACCGGGCAGCAGAAGCCCCGAGTGCGTGGCTCCAGAGATGTCGTAGGCGGTTCAGAGAAATCTTGTGGGATGACATCGTCTTTGGTCCATCATAATTTTTTTATTGCATATGTTCATGTTTGATCTTGCTTATTACTTTTATATAAATACAAGTTAGGTAAACAAAATAATATACATAGTAGCAAGTATGATAACATTTAATGCATATTTGGACTATACTAAGTTTAAGTATTCAAAGTAGTGATAGCATGAATATTAGTGATGTCATAATATTAAATAGAATAGATTAACCTTATTCAAAAATATAGTTAGATCATTGAGTTAACAATCTCCCTTTTTTTATTATGGTAACTCGGTTCTATTTAAGATGCCTTTAATAGAAGCTCATATCACTAATATGTAAAACAATAAGCATATATCACTAAAGGTGGAAGAAGAATATAAATGCTATAGTAATTTCATGACTGGTTAGTGATATTAAATGGCTAAACTTAATCGATTCACCATATTCAAAAATATAATACAATCATTGGGATAACATATGCTACCCGACTATTTATAGCCATCACACTGATGGGCTATGCACGCGCATAGGTTATATGTGCATGGATGCTGAGGCTGCCACGTCTTCATCTGTAACTGACACCGTGGATGCAGGTAACGGTTGAGTTGCCAAGTAGAATCTTTGTTAGGAACCGTTGTTGTTGAAAATCTGATCGGTTCTCGTCCTTGGTACGCACGACTTGGTCAGTTCAACAAGTGGCATAAACTTAGTCGTGGGGAATCTTATCAGTTACAACTGAAAGATCTTGGCTTGAAAAGGTACTGCAATATTGAACGCATGAGGTCTGGAACGCATGGGGCCAGAGACGTATGGAACGCATGGAGTCTGAAACGCATAGGGCCAGATACGCATGGAACGTATATAGTCTGGAACGTATGGATCCAGAGACGCATAGAACGCATGGAGTCTGGAACGTATAGGGCCTTCGTCTTATGTATACATGGCACTGTTCAGCAGTATATGGACAAAAGTAATCATGACGATGACGTGAGCACTGACGTCAACCATCAGCGTCAAAATCGAGGCATTCAGAAACATTATTGTTGTCAGTCATAAATGCTCTAACTCGACCGAGGTGACTTTATGAGTCAAAGATATTATGCGTCACTTGATCCTTGGTGCATGAGGACTGAGACACATAGGGGTCTTTGAGATTTTTTATGCTTCTACAAGACCACCTTCAAAGTTTTAAAACTGATAAGTTTGGAATAATTTGAATAAGAAGCATGAAAAAAGATCTTAGGAACGTATTGGTTGCCTGTAGCATGAAGCTCACTCGGCTTTGTTGAGTCCATTGGCCGCATATTCTTACTGACGCATGGATAAATCTGTCAGGCTGTCAAGTCTGCATTAAATGAAGATTCGGCTCAATCTTCGAACAAATTTTTGGAGATTCTGGGTCACCTTTATACACGTTTACCGAAGCGATGGTTTACTCATTGATGATGGCAGATCAAGAACTCAACCGCCACTCTTTATCCTAGGTTGTCACGTGTCCTGAGGCAGCTCGGGTTCTGCGACGCTCTTGCCTATAAAAAGAGGAGAGCTTGGAAGAGAAAGTATTTCACTTTTTTATCTATATTTCCCCCCGTTGTTGCTATCTCTCTCTCTCTCTTCGACGATGACCACGGCCTCCAGAACCCCCTCTTCTTCTACGGCTGCCAAGGGCAAGGGCCTAGCTACTGAAACTGTGATCCCAAAGAAGAAGGGCAAAGAAAAGGGAAAGGCTCCCGTCGTCGATGGCGCCTCCCTTAAGATTCCTTCTGATGTACAGAAACTCGTCAAAGATAGGGTTCCCTCTGGGGACGATGACCCATCTCCATACATTGACATCCTTTGTACGACTCGTCACATGGATGAAGAGTCGTAGGTGGCCTTTTCCCAAGTCTTATCGCATGAATGAGGACATGCACCGACTTCCCACACGGCCTATCACATGGGTGAAAATCCTGCCATGCTTGGCCTTGTCATGCGCAAGCCATGGATTTGTCGCATAGGTGAAAGTTTGCCCTGCACAGATCTTGTATGAGCCCTGTATGGATGATGTGCATGGCTCTTTGTTGTTATATTTTGGCATATGTTCTACTTGCACCTCTTTTATGTTTTGTAGTGCACTTGCCCGTTACTTCTTCTGGTGAGTTCATGCTCAACCACGAGCAGGTCCCGTTGAGTATGAATTTTATGGATTTGGTTGTCTTCCTGCAAATCCAACTGGACAGGGGTTTCTCATCCGAGAGGCAAAAGTTAATCGCTGACCAGAGCGAGTTTTATCTTCAGAGTTAGATGAACGTTCAGGGAAAATTACTGTCGGGCATGATTATGCTTTCAAGAAACCATACTTTCTTTTTGGGGATACGCTGACCATATCTATCTCTGACTTGGTAAAGTCAAAGGAGAACTGGACCTTCATCCATTATGGGGAAAGGATGTCAATGCCCTCTTTCGAGCGTCATATGCCTTTGTCAGACTTTCGTGTAGTGATGAGCCAGAGTAAGATGAACTGGAACTTGATGCCTGAACAATGGGAGACTCTTATTGGTAACATCTGGCCCGGATCAGGTCTGAGCAAGGGGGCCTTCTATTGTCATAAGGAGTCACCTTCTTACTCTTCTCTCGGGTTGGCATCCGACATTGTCAGGAGTGACTTGGGGCCAAACCTCGATGCTTATGCTGCGGATACGTTCCTCCACCAAGTGTCCAAAAAGGGAGGGTACCCTTCTGGTCAATTACAGACTCTTGGCTGGGCCTATTACCGTCCCTCGTGGTGTCGGTTGACCCGATGGGTGCTGAAGCGCTATGAGCAGGAACTATAAAATGTTAATCTTTTTTATGCTATGAGGGATACCTGTTATGGCCTGGAGACAAATCGTTGCCTCTTTATCGTCCTAATGGAGATGTACAACTGCCATACGGGAACTTTCTTCATGCCTGGCGGCCAGATAGGGCTTGTCTTGCATGAGATGCATTCGGTATCAAGGCTTCCCTGGGTGAAGTTTCTTACGAGGAATATGCTCCGAGTAACGACAAACTGGGGAACTCAAAAAGGAGGATACGGAGCTCGTAGCCATATACACGGAGCTACAGTATCATCATAGCATCTGTCAAAGAATGTATAAGGAGGAGAAGACATCCGAAGGGGATATCCCTCATATCACTATCTGGATGCACTATCATTTCCTGGAGGAGCCCGAGTCGGACGAGGTTTATATCCGTGGGATGCAATCCTACATAGTTGTCGCTCCTTTAATCCATAAGTATCATAATTCGTCTGTCGCTCATGAATCGTTTACCGAAAGCGAGGAATTAAGCTTATTTTTTATGGATACCTACTAGCTGTCTGATAAGGCACTGCTGGCAGGATATCTGATGATTTGGCTATGCAGCTGCGTGTTCGCGGGGGGTTCAGGCTCAATCAAGAGGATTAGATGTAACCTTATTCTTCCGACTGTGCGGCTGGCTTTTGGCCACCCTCTTGCGTTACTTCCTGCGATGGTCTGATGCATCCACCGCGGCCTTCAATATTTTGCCTCAAAGGTAAAGCACCATAAAGGGATCGGAGGGTTCAACAGGATAGAGTTATCCTATCACTACTTGATGGGTTCAACTTTTACTGCACTATCGGTCCTTAATGCTCCCCGGTACCCAGGAAGGGATGTTGGAGGGGGATGATGCTATCCGCCGCTATCGGGGGATAAAGTGGAAGTGTGAGGACGTGCCTTCCTATAAGAGGGAGCTTGCTTACCTGAACGGTTGGACATTTTTTACTACTATTCTCTAATTCACTGAGGAAGAAATGAGTGCTACTCATCGAGACAGTGGGACTGCTGATCACTCGCTATCGGCAGAACTTTATTACTTGCTCCTCGCTATCTGCCCCTCTCACTTGGTGTATCAAAATTTGGCTGACGTCTATTTGGAGCCCTATCTACCCAGTCGGTTTGCTCGCCAATTTAGGAACAGCCAACTCCTGCTGGATACACCTAGTGCTTCCTTTGGGTATTATGGTAATCTTCTTGATAGGACTCATACGAGGAGCTACTACGCCACCGTCGAAACATAAGTTGAGTTCAGGTTGCTGGCGGCTGCTGTGGCATTGAACATGTTATTTGCCCCGGGGAGTTTTTATTGCACAATCAATGCTCCACCAGCTGACTATGATCCTGGGACGAGTTATATGGCAGGTACTATTTTTGCGCCTCCGTCATTGAAAGGTCGATGAATGCCCAAGAAGGACAAGAGTACGGCTCGGCCTTTT